>JARUPW010000089.1:353309-377880 GCA_029817735.1 Melastoma sanguineum | reverse complement strand
AGATCTCTATCCCATTGTAAACAATTGGAAGTTTTGGATGTTGGCAACAACAAAATAGAGGATTCATTCCCCAATTGGTTGGGGGATCTCCCGTTGAAGGTGCTCAGTTTAAGATCCAACCATTTCCACGGTCGTGTTATTATTTCCAAGGAAAATCATCCTTTCTCCATGGCACGCATCGTGGACCTCTCTCACAATAGTTTCGATGGAACTCTCCAAGATGAATTCATCATCGAAATGTTCGGCATGACAAGAGACAATAATTACGATTTTGGCGAACAATATCTACAGTCAAATAATGGGATTTCGGAATATTATTCGGTGATGATCGACTTGAAAGGGGTCGAGACGGAGATGGAAAAGATCAATGTCCGATTTGCGCTGCTCGACTTATCGAGTAACCATTTTCAAGGAGAGATTCCTAAAACTATTGGATTACTTAGATCGCTCAAGGGTCTGAATTTATCTCACAACCGTTTTAAGGGAACGATCCCTCCATCAGTTGGGAATTTGACGGATCTTGAATCATTGGACCTCTCCTCTAACCATTTGAGGGGAGAAATTCCAAAGGAATTGGTGAAGTTGACATTCCTTGGATTTTTGGACCTCTCAAGGAACAACCTCACGGGGCCTATACCACTGGGAGGACACTTCAACACCTTTTTAAATAGTTCATTCCAAGGAAATCCCGGACTGTGTGGTATTCCGCTCACCAGATCGTGCGGTCAAGAAGTACAGCCACCGTCGGAAGGAAAGGACGATGGAGAGGAGGACGGAGGGTGGCTGGAATGGAAGTACGTGGTGTTGGGTTTCGGGAGCGGGATGGGGATGGGAATATCGTTAGGATACATGGTGCTGGAAATGGGAAGGCCTTTCTGGCTAGTCCGAGTGGTCATTAGACTGGAAGCTAGTTACAGGAAAATATCCAGAAGGAATGGTGACCAACGGAGGAATGGTCGAACGTAAATCGTGAGAATCCAACTTATATGTAATATTGAATGTTTCTAGATTTTGCTTCAGCACGATGATGATATGTCATGTATTAATAAAGCATGCAGCCTCTTGTATGTTAAAAAATTACAAATGAAAGAGAGCTTTATCCCAACCCCTATTTGTTTCTCCTATCCAAAAAGCTATGCGGTTAGTGCTCTCTTTGTCCTTGCATCTCCCGAAAGCCGTAACTCCTTACACCATGAAGATTTTAGCTGCCAATATAAAACAATCTGAACATTGATTTAACTCCCACGATTTTCATTTCGTAGAAATTATGATGNAAAGCTCAAATTGATAGTGAAGAAGAACTTCCCTATCCTGATGTTCCTTCTTTTCTGGAATATGAGCATAATCGTCAGGTATCACTATCTTGTTTTCTTTTTCTAATTTTGTTGAGTCAGCTTTTTCTTTGTTTTTAATGTACTCAAATGTATACTGGTTGCATACGTATTCAAGAGTCGCTTCAGTTCATTGGTGCAATTCATGTCTCTGCGGTATCTTTTTTGGCTACAAAAGTAAGATGGGATAGAAACAAATCAATACATGCCATTTGCTTGATGACAAGAAAAAATAAATGTATATGGTGAAAACATCTTTCGTTCTTTTGCTATTTTATTGACTGCTTTGTTCTTTACGTTTTTTCTTTTCTGTAGAGGGTTCATTTCCGTTCATTGGAAAAACCGAAGGAGGATGAATTTGTACTTGAGTTGTAAGTATTGCCTAGAATGTTTCTGGATGAATTTTGATGAGGTTAAGTGTTTATTCTTGTTCATTTTTCTTAGGTCAAAGCAGCATAACTATGATGAAGTTGTGGAGAGAGTGGCACACCAGGTTGGGTTGGACGATCCATCAAAAGTGAGACTGACAACTCACAATTGCTATTCTCAACAGCCAAAACCACAACCGGTTAGGTATCGGGGGGCAGAACGTTTGTCGGAGATGCTAATTCATTGCAGGTTGAGGAGCTTATTCGAGCGTTGGTGGATTCCTTTGAGAAGTTTACATTATTATATCTGAAGGTTGCTAGATTAATCTTCTTTATGGCAGATGTAAGATATTATATTACAAAGTTCTGGACATCCCTCTTCCAGAGTTGGAAGGCTTGAAAATTTTCAAAGTCGCGTATCACCATCCTATGAAAGACGAGGTGAATTCATTTTCAATGCACTCTAAATGATGACTATATGGTATTTTTCTTTATCTATCCGGGCTGATGCTCTCTTCCTTTGGGGTTTTCAGTTTTTGATTTATTTAATTAGGTTGCCGAAACAGAGCACTGTAGGAGATTTAATCGGTGAACTTAAGAGAAAGGTATGTTGGTTAGCATTGTTTCCATTTCATTATATCATTCTTTATGAAACAAGACAGAGTAATTTTCTTCTTGTTGACAATTAAGAGTTTTCATAAATATCTCCTGAAGCATGCATGCATTGATCTTCCTTATTACTGAAATCTCTGTCATCCACTTCTCTGCCTGGCGTAGTCCTTGTCCTTAACCATTATATATAAATTTGGGTTGCATTGATGTTGCAATAAATAGGTCGAGTTGTCTCATCCAGACGCAGAACTTAGACTTCTTGAAGTGTTCCGTCACAAAATCTGCAAGGTGATCTCTCTAATTCATTTTCCAAATGACATCCTCTGCTGATTGATGTAAGCGGCCTTATTGTATCAAGTACCAAGAATAAGGGTTCAATAGTCTGCTTCTGTAAACTATTTTGCCATCTTTCTTCAGGAATCAGGTCTATAAACCAACTGAGAAAATTGAGAGTATAAATGACGAATATTGGACATTGCGCGCAGAGGAGGTGTGCTCTTATTCTCTTTTCCACCATTTCTTAACTGGATTCAACTTGTTCTTCCTGTCATTTCACTATTCCATGCAACCCTGTCCTTTAAATTCTGATATTGCTCGTCTCGTCATTTCTCATATTCTTAGTCTGTATAATTCCAGATTCCAGAAGAAGAGAAGAACCTCGGTCCTCATTACCGTGTAATTCATGTACACCACTTCATGCGGGAATCTCAAAATAAAATGGTATGAAGCAGTCGTTGAGCCATTTATACTTTTATAACTGTTGTTCTTTTGACCACCTGATTTACGACTTTATACAATTTACACTGATCCAATAGCATTTCAAATCTTTACCTTTTCTCTTTGAAGAATGAAAAAAAGAATGCTTTTTTTCCCCAAATCTACTAACTGATTAATTCAATTAGCAAGTGCAAAGTTTTGGGGATCCTTCTTCATGGTTATACATGAAGGGGAAACCTTAGCTGAAGCAAAGGTGCACATACAAAAGAAATTCCAAGTTCCGGATGAGGCATTCTCTAAGGTATCCATTCGATCATCGAGTTCTCTTCTCAGCTCGTATTGAAAGATGACTTGTTCTAATCATTTGGGGATGCAGTCGCTCCGTCAGTGGCGATTTGCTGTGATGTCCTTGGGTCAGGTGGAGTACTTGGATGATTCTGATGTTCTGTTCAGCTGTTTTCTAGTAAGTTCTCCATTTCATTTGCTTGTATGGTCACCATCGTCTCTGATTGGATAACAATTTCCGTATATTGCTGATGCAATGCCTCCTTTTTTCTTGACTTCTGCACAGAGAAGAGAGGTTTATGGGGAATACTTACCTGGGTTTGGAGCATTCCGACAATTCTTCGAAGAGGTCCTCCATGGTGAACCAGGTAAAGTCTCCGGATATGGATGATTCATTTGCCTAAGCTTCCCATTACATTTCGATTCATCCTTCTGATCCGACAACACCTTATGTCTTCAAAACGCTTGCAGAACCGTCACCACGCCCACGAGAGGGCCGTGAGAATATATGACTGAGAGCATGCTAACATTCCCGTGAGGTTAGCAAGTACATAGAAGAAAGATTTCAGATGAGGATGGTATACCAGCCCTGACTCCACAGGCTTTTTTAGGTCCCCCATCATTTTGTGAAAGGGAATCTATTTACTATTTATTCCTTCCCGGATACAGATTCCATGTACACAATGAACTTAATAGGCGTCGGTTGACATTAATCAGAACTATCCTTTAGGCTTTTGAAACTCAAATGCGACTTAGATTATCTTGACTGTCATTCGCCATGGGGAAGCTCCCAAATGCTATCCATTCACTCTTGTGCTTCCTGCCGATGGCTCGTATGACCGACCAGTCTATTCTTCCTATAAAGTGTCCAGCCTGCCGACTCCTTTTCTCGGCGCACATGCAGCAGTGGGGCTCTGTTTGGTCGTTTCTTACAGAGTTCTTTCCTTGGTTACGTGGAATCATCTAAGTCACGTTGTCCCACATCGACCAGCCAGAGGGGAGGAAGAGCAAGGGAGGTGTATAAATAAGAGAGCCGGATAACCGAGCAACATATTTACCTGGACGGGGTCATTGGGCGATCAACAAGGTTCATGGCCTAGGGGTGTGACCTCCATTGCACTTAACGGAGGGGTACACGCCTAAGGTCTGTCCACTGTGGCATGGCAGAGGGGGCCTGGGTTCGCGCGGCCCCTACAATCCTAAGTTGTAGGAAGTATCCTTAATTTACAGTATTGTGAGAATTTGGACGGAGGGGTCCTGGGTTTTTGGGCATGGTTTCGTTTGGGCTTTGAATTCGAATTTTCTTGAATTTATTGATTACTACGCATCGCTAGCTCCGGAGGACCAGCCTTCCTGTGTCTACTGCGGATGCTTCTCTGACTGTGCTTCCTCGAGTGCCTGGCTCCGTTTGGTGAAGAGAAAGTACAATGAGTACCAAGAGAATAAGAAGTTCTTTGTACGTGTTTGTGGTGTTTGTAACATCTGTTTAGAGCTTGATGGTAACACAATCAAAGATTGAATGCCTTTAGTAATCATGTTTTAATAAACTTGTGGGAGATCTTAAATTTATGATGACATTATTTCAGTGGGAGCTCTTCAACTTAATCATTTAATTGTTTTTATTAGTATGAGTTATTGTTGACGCTCATTAGAGCATTATCCAGCATTAGATTTTCTTGATATTGTGTTGGATGTTGAGGCTTCTTACGTACACCACTCTCGTTAATTGAATTAT
Source organism: Melastoma sanguineum (assembly GCA_029817735.1). Lineage (NCBI taxonomy): Eukaryota > Viridiplantae > Streptophyta > Magnoliopsida > Myrtales > Melastomataceae > Melastoma > Melastoma sanguineum. Next base: position 372,832 of record JARUPW010000089.1, on the reverse strand, counting down.
CATTTTAAAAGGTCGAGTGGTGACGTTTTGAAACTACCGTAGTCGAGATAAATTTGAATAATTATGCCAATTACTATGATATTAGTGCGGTATCGACTTATTTCCAACCAAGAGGAACATCACGTGGAGCCAAACGACCCCTTATTGTTATTCTACGTGGCATGTTTTTTATTTGCTTGGTTAGTGGGAGCCTCATATCTATGTCTTGATTGAAAGACATGTTTATGAACTGTCAACACATGTTTGGTACATGTACTTGTTTATTTTAACGATCATCAATTACTGTTGTTTTGGTTATGTGCCACAGTTGAGAAAACTCAAGATCCGGTGTTTATCTTGAGCGTGATGGTTATGTCAAGTTTGAATGTCTTTTATGACAACATAAAGACTTGCAAGATTCATGTTTTTGACACATACAAAGGAGTAGTGCTAGGTTTGTTTCATCTGGCTTCTTTGAAAGCATAAAGTTAACGGATGGTTTATCTGATTTCACCGAGATATAAGGTTACAGAGTCGATGTTAGCAGATTCACTGACTAAAGGACTTAGACCCGTAGCTTTTAAGAAACATGTTGTAGACATGGGTGACTTAGAGTTCTTCGATATTTTCGGTCAGTGGGAGCTTATGATACTCTTTGGTTGTATCCGACATTTTATTTTTGTACTTTCGGTTTTTGTTGGATATTGAGTATCTTCTAATCGACATTATATATATATATTTTGCATGCATGCAGTTGCTTTTATATCTTGTGCACATGACAGTTATTAAAGAAAATCATGAGACTTGGTGCTTAGTCTCAAGTAGGACGGTATTGTTACTAAAGTTTGTCTCTGATAAAAGCACCGTAAATTTTGCGCGCATTAAAGTTTATGAGACATATAAAGGAGCATCATTTGTTCAAAGATCCTTCTGGCTCGTTATGGGCGTAAGGTCACAGAAAGATTAGGACCGACTGAATTAGCATCAAATTTAATCACATAAGGGATGCTAATTCGGCTACACTGCCACAATGACCCGTGACGGCTTGATTGCTTAGTGTTGTGATTATGGTTGTCTTGTATCATTGAGTGATGCTCTGATGGTCATAGTTCGATGCTGGATAATTTAGTTGGTCGGGGTTATTTGAGATGTTGTCTTTATATTGGCCATACAGATGTCACAGCCTGATAGTCATTTTCTAAAATATTTTTCGGGTACAATTAATGTTGCCCAAGTGGGAGAATGTTAGAAATTTCTGATTTTTGGGCTTCCATTAATTGTTTATTTTAATTTTCTTTTACTTATTTTATTTACTTTATTAAACTATATTTTATAAAACAGGTTGTGACATAAAGACAATGCATGAAATCCCATTAAATCGCTTAAGCCATTGGGATATGCGCGTCTCGTTTGCCTAATGTGGCTTATGGTTGGGTGTAGACTATTTTATAACCTATGGTCCATTGATGGATAGGACATAGGCTATGGTATATTACGGATAGGTCCCTTCCCCTGTCCTTCAAATAATTAACTAAGGGGCAAAACTGACATTTCATAAAGGAAATCCTTTATTAGGTTTTCCTTATATTTGGGTTAATCACCCTGACAGAAAAATCATATCGTCAGTTTCTTTTATTTTGGCCTCCTCCATCGAGAGCAGCCGTACGGGAAGGAAAAGGAGAAGAAGATCTACGCCGCCCAGGTTACAATCATCAGCTTTACGGTATGTCGAACGTGACGAATACATGTACGTTTTCTATTCCCTTGATCTTTCTCGGTGACCGTAAACCCGCGTAATCGATCCAGTCTTCCGCTGTATTCTTTGTTTGTTATTCCTGTGATTGTGTGAATTTCTCACAAAATTTTCCTGTGGTAGGGTAGGGGATGGCTGAACCTGCATGAGGAAATTTATCAATGCTTGCCAAAACCCAACAAACCTCCTTACTTAAGATACCACATACCAAAGAATTTGAGAGGAAGACCGGGGAGTCCAGCAATGTCGTAGGACTCAAACCAGGAGGAACTGTCAAATAAGGAGACCTAACTTCATTGTTAGAAGTTAAGGTTATTTTAAGCTTGCAGTTTATTTTCTTTAATTTTAGTGGGTTGAAGTTTAAGTGTGACAGTTTGTGTTTCCCAAAAATGGAACCGAAAATGGGATCATCCGCGACAAAGGGGAATTTTCCTGTGGTAGGGGATGGCTGAACCTGCATGAGGAAATATATCAATACTTGCCAAAGCCCAACAAACCACCATACTTAAGATACCACATACCAAAGAATTTGAGAGGAAGACAGCGGAGTCCAGCAATGTCGTAGGACTCAAACCAGGAGGAATTGTCAAATAAGGAGACCTAACTTCAGTGTTCACCGAAAGATCGGCAGGTCTTATCCCTTCTGTATTCAATTTTGGAGCATTGAATCCAGCTCGAGCTGCAATTCTCGGGTGGGTGGGACATTTACTTGGGGTTCTGGGTGTCAAGGGTCGAGTGCAGATGACGATGAATTGATAGAAAAGGGGGTGGGAATGAGATTGAGGTTGAGATTGTAAGTCCTCGACCTCAAACACAGGAAAAGATTCAGCCTTTGTAAGGGGAGGGAGGAAAGGAATCACCTCCAAGCTTCGGCGCTTTGTGCACAGCCGGCGCACGTTAATGTAGAGGGCCGACCAGTTCGGAGGCGCCGTGCCACGACAGATAATCAACCGTCCATCCGCATCTTACTGTTTGCTCTCTTCCTTGTTGTTTAGCTGGTGTTCATTTTTCTACATAAGGAAATACGATGCACAACGCTGTTACTTGCGTAAAGACGTGTAAGTATTATTTCCAAGGAAACACAACTTCTTTCGGGATGCTTCTTGAACCTCTCCAACAATAATTTTGAGAGTAACATTACGGATAAATTCATCGGTGAATTACTTGGCATGACACAATACAATATTTACAATTTCTTCGATGGTCAATATATGGTTCCATTGGATGGGTGTGGGGGATATTACTCGGTGATGATCGACTTGAAAGGAGTCGAGACGGAGATGGTGAAGATTAATATCCGATTTGCACTTCTCAACTTATCGACTAACCACTTTCAAGGAGAGATTCCTATAGGTATTGGATTCCTTGTATTGCTCAAGTCTAAGAATTTCTCTCACAACTGCTTTATGGGAACGATCTCTCAATCTGTTGGGAATTTGACAAATCTGGAATCGTTGGATCTCTCTTTTAACCATTTGATGGGGGAAATTCCAAAGGAATTGGTGAAGATGACATTTCTTGGATTTTTGACCTCTCAAGGAATTCACGGAGCCTATACCACTGGGAGGACACTTCAACACCTTTTCAAATAGTTCATTCCCAGGAAATCTCGGACTTTGTGGGAGTTTGCTCACGAGATCATGCGATCAGGAAAACAAGGAAACACAAACACTGTCGGAAGGGAAGGACGATGAAGAGGAGGGAGGAGGAGGGTGGCTGGAGTGGGATTACGTGGCGATGGGTTTCGGGAACGGGATGGGGACAGGGATATCGTTGGGATACATGGTGCTTGAAATAGGAAGGCTTATCTGGCTAGTACGATTGGTCATGCGACTGGAAGCTAGTTATAGGAAAATGTCCAAGAGGAAGAAGGGTGACCCACGAAGGAATGGTCAAAAGTAAACCGTGCGAATCCAACTTATATGTAATGTTGAATGTTTCTGGAGTTTTCTTTGTTTGTTGCTTCGACATGATGATGATTTGTTATACATTAATAAAGCATGCAACCTCTCTTACGCTAAAAAGAACAAGAAAAAAAGTTACGATGTAAGAGAGGTTTATCCCAAACCTTGTTTCTCCTATCCAAAAAGCTATAAGGTTAGTGCTCTCTTTGTCCTTGCATCTCCCCAAAGCAGTACCTCCTTACCACAATTTTCATTTCGTAAAAATTATGATTGGGGTGTTAAACTATATAATGTATAACCAAGTCTCACTTAACATCTTAAGTTTTTAGATCAAACGGTAAGGTTTCTACTTGGTATCATAACGGAGGCTGAATGAGACCGCGTAGCCTTAATCCAAGAGCCTAGAGCCAAAATGCCAGCCCGTTTCGGCTTGAGGGGGCGTGTTCTACATGGAGAACTCCGGTTTATGGTTAACAGATCTTTATGTTTCTGATAAGCATGCACATGGGTGAATTTTCACCTTGCTGTTTTGATCAACCCCTTAGAAGAGTGAGTTTGGTGGTATGGGTTTTGTTAGATCGGAAAACTATGCTTTTTGTCATTTTGTTACTTTAACCCTGGAAAACACACACAAACAAAACAAAGAAAGATGAATGGGAGGAGGAGTGCGAAGAGTCAGGGGGGATTGGTTACGAGTAAAAAAGCTACTTATGAAACCGTGTTTAAGAACAACAATTACGTCGCAGCGGCAGCAGACAGATCTTTTATAGGAGAGACTTAAAAAAAGTTTTGGCTATGTTTGTTCAGGGCGTTTCAAGAACAAACCTCTCATGAAAACATAACAATATACATCTTTTACCTCAAAAACATCACTTCAATTCACTAATTGCTGCACCTTCAGGCCACGAGTGAAGGAATTCAAACACAAATAAAATCATAAGAACCTCACTGCTGGAAAGCAATATATGGAAGAAGGGAAGCAGGTAATCCGTACCTACCGTGGCAACATTAATAACTAGCAATGGAATCTGAGATGAGGTGTGAGGAGGTGACATGCATCACGAATGCCCCCGCGCCAATATTTCCAATCCAATGGCCATTGAGAATAGCTATCCTTCATGGCTGACCACTACATACACCGATACATGGAGATGGGTTGTGGGAGAGAGAGAGAGAGATGAAGGCTACAACGTGAGTTTCTCCATTTTTGAGTAGGAGACAATCAATGGAAGGAAGAAGAGGCGATGGCAAGAAGGGCATAAGAATGACAACGTTTTCTGGAATGTTGTTGATCAGAGGGACTCACAGTGAAGACAAAGATGACCTCTCAACAATGAGATTGACAAATCAGGGGTGAACAAATTCCGGCAATAACAAGCCAAGTCGATGACGCCAACCACCACCATATCAACCAAACGATGAGAGAACCTGCATCACCTAATATAGGAGAATTTCCTCTGGATTTGAATCGTTGGAATGGGAAAAAAGGATGAGGACAAATGAAGACTGGGGATCCACGAACATGGAACAGGAAGGAGATCATTATCAAAAACTGATTTTATTCAACTCTTTGAGAAGAAAAGAGAAAGGCTCAGCCTTGAGTTCTCTTGGCCTGCCATTACTAATTTTTAGTTGAGATTTGTCCAAGTTTTTACTAAACATTGAACAAAGTGCATCTCTGAATGTTAAAAACTCGATGTCAAGCTAAGTCCATGCCTACGACCATATCGCCTCGATCATATTTTATGTGTACGCACGCCTTCCGGTCTAGCACGCGCGAGGTAGTCCGAACGACCCGAGGATCCGGGCCCGCTCCCCAAGGCCCAACCGGTCGACGTCACTACTCGAGCGTCGGACGCTGCGGGAAGGGAATTGGGTGATCCCTCCCTGGGTTCCTAACTGGGCCTGCTCGGGCCTCGCCGACCGTCTCTGTTTTCCTAAGAGGCGGCGGGCGAAAGGCGGAGCATGATCCGAAGGAGGAACTTTCGGGAAGAATCGAGAGCGGCTCGTGTCGTCAGTCCCTCATCCATGATGGCTCCGTAAAAAGGTTTTTGTTGTTTAACCTAGGTAAACTAAACGGAGTCGCCACCGACTTTATTTATGAAAGCTGTTTAAGTCGGAAAAAAATAGTTGGTTCGGGGATTCCTATTTACTAACTCTTACATTCTAACATGCGAAAAAGGGAGGTGGCGTTTACACCAAAAGATTTGCTTTTGTTTAACGGGCGTTGGACCCGATCTGGGCATGACTCCGGACTCATGTCAATGTTTTACGGGCGTTGGACCCGATTCAGGCTTTGGACCCGAACTCATGTTTATTGATAGCAAACAACATGAGACAATAAACCTATGGGCCTAAGGCATGCGGACAAGCACATGCAATTATTTAGATCAAAGGAGGCGGGGAAGGATGGTGACCACGGCCCGTTACAAGTGGATTTTCTATCTTTTTCGGGAGGCCCGCACCTCCCCTTTGTACTTGTGGCCCGCCGAGATGGCATGTCATCGGCTAAGGCTTATCAGTTGGGCCACTTTGGTGACGTACCTCCACCACGGGTGTCCTCAGAGTCGCTTTGTCGAATCCTCGAAATCGTTTGTTGATTTTTCATGTAATATAAAATGAAAATTTGGTTAGAATGTTCAAATAATAAGAGTTGTATAATCACAAAACACAACGAATACGAATTACGCATAGTTCAGAAAGCGATCTATAACTTTGAGTCGGATTGTCCGATTTAATCAAAATTTAAACCAAAAGATCCAAAACTTAATGGCGAGTTTGCATGTAAAATTTTATAAAAATCTAACAGTGCAATCTCACAAGATCAAGGAACTAAATTGGCTGTCCGGAAAAGCGGAACAGCTCGTCGCCATCTTCGCGTTGGCTCGGCCAGTTTCCTCGTGGAAATGTCGGCGATGCGCGTCTCACACAAGACTTGAAGCGTGCAGATCAAACTGCGGCTTTGATAGAGGAGCCGTAACCGGTTTTGGCGTCGTTGTACCTCGACCAGAGCATGATGCCTCCGTACTTTCGGGACTTTTTGATAGATGGCAGAACGTTTGATTTGAGGATGTGCAGGGGGATGAAACCAGATCTGGCCGCGTTGGGAGAGGCCGGCAGCCCCAAGAAGATCTTCCTTGCAGGAATCGACGTCCATCTCTTCCACACATAGTAGCGTTGTTCCTATCATATCATAGTCCTCGAATGTCCGATTGGAGTGCAAAAGGACTTCACAGAAAGGTAAGGCAATGAAGAATTCGTGTGTAAAATTCCACATGGATCTAACGGTTGGATCGAAAGATATGCTCGTGCAAAAATTAAAAGTAATATAAATAGCTTGTCCAGTTTGGCTGACCTGAGCCGTGGGAACAAAAATTGATATCTTTTCATCCACATGGTAAAAAAATGTGTATGAAATGTCAAATGATTAAGTGGAGAACATATTTACCAAATTTAAGTACACTCCAACGGTTTGATCCGCGGGAATTGTGCAAAGAGTGAAGTAGCGACGCTCGGCAGACCTCACTTGGTGTTGTTCATGAGGTCGTATCTTGTTATTACAGAAACTTCAACGGTTAGTTAATATATGAAAACAATTATATTGAAATGTAGTTTCTGGTCAAAATGTTTGAACAAGATCCAACGGTTAGATCTCCAGCAATGTCCCCGGAAGTAACAATGCGACAGACTGCTCTGTTGCGGCCAGCGAAGGTGGCGCTAGTTTCGGGGGGCATATCTTGGTCATCGATTAACCAAAAATTAAAATAAAAATATTCCCAAGATCATCACTCATTGTAGATCATTTGACCTTTTGGGTTCAAGGTTCGAAAATGTCCGTAACCTCTTTGAAAAAAAAGAGCCTTTTAAGGCGTTGCCGCTGAAAACAATCGAAATAGAAGGCCGGAGATGTCCCGACACTTTCGTGCCACAAATGAATGCAAAATCGACCCCAAAGCTACTGTGAAAGCTTTGAGGTCTAAAAAACGTATGAAAATGCATTTCGAGAGGAGTTTAAATGATTACGACCTGTTTACGTTGTGGTTAAGTGTCAACGGGAGATGGCACGCCGGCTGTCCTTTGTCCTTTGGCTGTTACGACCTTGTCTGAAGGCTCGTTCCTCACCCCATGGTGTGTGTGCTAGGCCAAAAAAAGAAAAGGAACGACAGAGTCAGCATATCGAACATGGTAGAAGCATGCAGAAATTAGCAAAGTGAGAGGAAGTCTCACCGAGGGGGTTACCTCGCATCGGGATGGCCCGAGGAGGATGAACGACGCCGGGAGGGCGTCGACTGATAGCTGGTCGGGATGCTTCGACTCGTCAGCACCGGAGAGGGGGAGTCCTTGGCTCCGGTTTCTGTATGTAGATCGAGAGGAGTTGGCCTCCGGCGTTGATTTGTATAGAGGAGGAGTTGGCCCCCGGTTATAGGTAGAGGGAGGAAGAGTTGGCCTCCGATTCCCGGAGAGGTGGAGCGTCCATGGTGAGAGGTCTCCGAGTATCTCTGATTGTCTGAAGAGTGGGAGGATTTTTCTTTGAGGAAGGAGAATGAGGAAGGAGAAGGATCTGAGAGATCCCCAGATTTCTGATTGAAATATTTTTACGTCTGCCTGGGTATGAGAAGAGGATTGTGTCCAGGTTCATCGAGACAAAGAAGGTAAGATATATTATTTAATGGGAAACGAGATTTTTTTTTATTGATTATAGCGTGTGAAAGTGGATAAAAAAAATCTCCCCCTAGAATCTCGGATTGATTAGGGAATTTTTTTTTATTATTTTTTTATATTATTATTAGTTAAATTTGGGGTATTACATTATGTATAAAGGCAACAAGAATGATGAGGGATCCACAAAGGCGAGGAACGGGAAGAAGATGTGAGGTGAGGAACTTCGGAATGTGGAGATAACTAGCAGCGCTAAGGACTAAGATGATAAGACTAAGCATGGTGCGATCCAAGGAACCCAAAAGGTATGAGGTGGCAGAGCGCACGAAGAGTTGGGTGGTATTTGGTAAAAGGGAAAGCAACATAACTTCGCTAAGGGAAGGGAGGAGCCAAAACTACTATAAGTAAAAAACATCCTGTTGGATAAAAGTAAAAGCAGCTTTTGAAAACGTGTGGAAGCCGCAGTTACGGCTATGTTCGTACTGAAGTTAAAGAAGAAACCTCTCGTGAAAACAGAACAATGAAACCCGGTTTTACCTCAAGAACTCACTTCAGAAGATCACTGTGCCAAGGATTGAGAAACAAAGTGTCTGGTTTAGAAGCCAAAAGAAACACTTTGCACACCCCGTTATGACAATTGATGTCCTAACTTATTTTGTTTCTCGGATCTCAAAGTGTCCACTTGAACTACAAAAACTACAGATATCGCTGTCCCTCAGTTTTTGTGGACTTGGTATTATCATTTATCAAAGCTACTTTTTGAGAAAGAACCTAGACTTGCCATTCTCACCATTACTTTGAGGAAAATAAATCTCTTCTTATACGGCAAAGGTTAGCGTGCCGACTTATAAAGAAAAAAAATGAAGCGCGTAACGCGGTGTCCATAAGAAGACTTAGACTCGGGTGGTCGTCTATGTCTCGTCTAAGTTATCGGTCATTTGTTTCCGATGGAAACACCACACCATGAGACTTTGTTTGAGTCTCTGGGTGGGCAAAAGTTTGCTTTCTGAGGAATAAAATGTTTGGCGTGTGGATGAACTCCCTCCAGAGCCTTGGAAAGAAAATAGTCTTTCCCCAGTGACTTTAGGGAGTGGATCGTTCAAAATTGGTTGCTTTTAAAATGCCGTGTTCTTTTTAAAGATAGATGATTGTGACCTTTTTAGTACCTTCCGGGATACTTTTTAAAAAATAAAAAAAGATTGAATAAGAAAAAGTAGTGTAGAGTGTTTACAGTGTTTTATAAATGACACAACACCAATTCCTCACTTGAGTAACAAAAATTTGCCAAAACATGAGACGAGATGCAGGTGGTTTCATCATCATCATCATCCTCTGCTTCTTATTTTTACTCGTGGCCTTACCATCCACCTCTTCCTTACCATGTCATCCTGACCAGAGACACGCCTTGCTTCGTTTTAAACAGTCATTGTCTTTCACTGGCCCTATAGTTGCTTCGTGGATGGAGGACGAGGATTGCTGCTCCTGGGACGGCATCGCCTGCGACAATTCCACTGGCAACGTCATCGGCCTCGACTTGACCAGGGCTGGGCTTCAAGGCTCCATCAATTCCAGGAGTCCCCTGTTTTCTCTTCGTCACCTCCGTGGCCTCAGCCTTCGGGGAAATGACCTCCTTGGCTCTAAAGTCCCACCTGAGATTGGCGTGTTCGAACAGTTGACATGCCTTAATCTCTCTTATTCCAACATTTCAGGCATCCTTCCAACCGAAATCTCACAATTGTCGAAGCTGGTTTCCCTTGATCTCTCTGGTAATTCGAGGCTGGAGATGCAAGATCATACCATGAGAATGCTCGTCCAGAACCTAACACAGTTGGAGGAACTCCATCTTGGGTCTATCGATATGTCCACGGTCACTCCTACATCCTTTATGAACTTATCTTCTTCTTTGATTTCCCTCAATCTTTCCAATTGTTTGTTGGGAGGGAAATTTCCGGAATTTATCTTTGGGCTGCCAAATCTACAAGTGATTGACATATCGGGGAATCGCTATCTAACCGGCACCCTTCCGGAATCCAAGTGGAGTCCCAGTCTTGATTATCTGTCCCCCTATGGATGCTCTTTCTCCGGAGCAGTTCCCAATTCAATCGGAAACCTCTCGCGATTGACTTTCCTGGACCTATCGTGGAACGATTTCACGGGAGCAGTTCCCAATTCAATCGGAAACCTCTTGCGATTGACTTTCCTGGACCTATCGGGGAACAATTTCACCGGTGAGCTTGACTTGGGGATATTGTCAACCCTAGAGGATCTCCAGATCCTCGGAATATCTGGGCTCTCCGTTTTGGGTGAGGATGCAAACCACGGGTTCTCATTGCCGAAGCTCCAAGGATTGAATATGGGAAGTTGCAATCTGAGCAAGTTCCCATCCTTCTTGTCTCGCTCTAAGGAACTGAAAATTCTAGACCTCCCGCGGAACCACATTCGAGAGATTCCCAGCTGGCTCTGGAGCATTGGAGTTGACACATTGGAAGAATTGGATCTTGATGATAATCTTATCAAGGGAAGTATCCCTCCACCCATTTGCCAACTAACTTCTCTGTCCTCCATAGAATTGAGTGGAAATTATTTGACGGGTATCGTTCCTCGGTGTTTCGGCAATCTTACGAAATTACGATTGTTGGGATTGGGCGACAATTCATTGAGTGGGCCGTTACCCACGTCCTTGGCCAACTGCACATCTTTGGAGGGTCTTTATGTCGCCAACAACAACATCAGCGGTGCTCCTCCCACTTGGTTATCCACGTCATCCATTTCTATTATTAATTTGTCCGACAATAAATTTGAAGGCCCTCTTCCAGTTCCAACCGCCAAGACTATCTATTATTCAGTTTCCAATAACCATTTTTCTGGGAGCCTCTCTTCACTACTTTGCAATGCCACCGATCTTGTGTTGCTAGACTTGTCGAATAATGGTCTCACCGGGGCCTTACCTGACTGCCTAGAAAACGTCACCAGGGGTCTTGTTATCTTGAACCTTCGGGCAAATGAATTTCAGGGTCAGATTTCGGAGATTTTTCATGAAGCAAGTATGTTGACGTCGCTTGATCTTAGCGAAAATCAATTCGAGGGCCCATTGCCGAGATCTCTATCCCATTGTAACCAATTGGAAGTTTTGGATGTTGGCAACAACAAAATAGAGGATTCATTCCCCAATTGGTTGGGGGACCTCCCGTTGAAGGTGCTTAGTTTAAGATCCAACCATTTCCACGGTCGTGTTATTATTTCCAAGGAAAATCATCCTTTCCCCATGGCACGCATCATGGACCTCTCTCACAATAGTTTCGATGGAAATCTCCAGGATGAATTCATCATCGAAATGTTCGGCATGACAAGAGACAACAACTACGATTTTGGCGAACAATATCTACAGTCAAATAATGGGATTTCGGAATATTACTCGGTGATGATCGAGTTGAAAGGGGTCGAGATGGAGATGGTGAAGATCAATATCCGATTTGCGCTGCTCGACTTATCGAGTAACCACTTTCAAGGAGAGATTCCTAAAAGTATTGGATTACTTAGATCGCTCAAGGGTCTGAATTTATCTCACAACCGTTTTAAGGGAACGATCCCTCCATCAGTTGGGAATTTGACAGATCTTGAATCATTGGACCTCTCCTCTAACCATTTAATGGGAGAAATTCCAAAGGAATTGGTGAAGATGACATTCCTTGGATTTTTGGACCTCTCAAGGAACAACCTCGCGGGGCCTATACCACTGGGAGGACACTTCAACACCTTTTCAAATAGTTCATTCCAAGAAAATCCCGGACTCTGTGGTATTCCGCTCACGAGATCGTGCGGTCCGGTAGTACAGCCACCGCCGAAAGGAAAGGACGGTGGAGAGGAGGGCGGAGGGTGGCTGGAGTGGAAGTACGTGATGTTGGGTTTCGGGAGCGGGATGGGGATGGGGATATCGTTGGGATACATGGTGCTGGAAATGGGAAGGCCTCTCTGGCTGGTCCGAGTGGTCATCAGACTGGAAGCTAGTTACAGGAAAATGTCCAGAAGGAATGGTGACCAACGGAGGAATGGTCGAAGGTAAACCGTGAGAATCCAACTTATATGTAATATTGAGTGTTTCTGGATTTTGCTTCAACACGATGATGATATGTTATGTATTAATAAAGCATGCAGCTTCTTGTATGTTAAAAAATTACAAATGAAAGAGAGCTTTATCCCAACCCCAATTTATTTCTCCTATCCAAAAAGCTACAAGGTTAGTGCTCTCTTTGTCCTTGCATCTCCCGAAAGCCGTAACTCCTTACCACCATGAAGATTTTAGTTGCCAATTTAAAACAATTTGAAATCGATTGAACTCCCATGATTTTCATTTCGTAGAAATTATGATGGGGGTACTCCGATATATGGCTAACAAGTCTCTGTGTTTCTAAAGTTTTCATCTTGCTGTTTTGATCAATCCCTCAGAAGAGTGAGTTTGGTGGTGTGGGATTTGTTAGATCGGAGAACTGTGGTGTTTGTTATTTTGTTACTTAACCCTGGAAAGCTCACACACAAAACGAAGAAAGATGAATGGGAGGCGGAGTGCGAAGAGTCGTGGGATTGGTTACGAGTAAAAAAGCTACTTAATATCCAATCAAATGGCCACAGAGAATTCGCGGGCGACAAGTTGAGCCTTGTACATTTTCATCGTTCCATCTGGAAGCGTCTTCACCTTATAAATCTGCTTGCATGACATCGGTCTAACTTCATCAAGTTTGGATACCAAATCTCATGTTTGGTTTTCTTCAAGGGGCTCGATCTCTACACACATTGCCTCTTGTACTTTGATGCTTCTTCATAGGTTGAGGGCTCTTGTGAATCGACATCTCCTATGAAGGCAGCATCTATGTCCTATATTGGTGGTCTGCATTTCCTCAGCGATGTTATTCTATCTCCATCTCCTTTTGCCAATCATCTTGGTTTGATGGTCTTCTCCCAGATTTGCTTTAAACTGAGAAAATACTGAAATCACTGCAGACGAATGATACATATGTTTCCTCTATATGTACACGGAAGATCGGCCATCAGGGCCAAGAACATGGAATATTTACCTGCTGTCCAGATGCTGATCTAGAAAAAGCTAAGGAGATAATGGAGGCGAAGGGAATCGAGCAGTTGCCTGTGGTCAAGCATGGCGGAGACCCTCATATCGAACGAAAGAAAAGAATTGTCGGAATGGTTTATTATGATTTGATAGCAGGCTCTCTCTAGTTTTGCTACTAATGCTTTGTCATGACGAATGACCACTCTTTGTGGTTGTTTGCATCTTTTCCGCTGACAAACAATTTGTTGTCTGCAGGGAGGAGATCAAGCATCGAAAACCCGTGAATCATCACAGAAAAGAAAACAACTTTGTGGACGCAAGTACAAACTCCCCAGTAAGACAACAAATGTGGAGGATGGCTGCTGTTGAGGCAACTGCAGCAGGGTAACTTCGAAAGTGTATACACAAATATATTTCCGAGTTGACTGACTGTTTTGCAATGGTTATGCCATATAAAACTCAGCAGCTCTCCTGGCCGCGCCCCCTTTTTGTATTTCTGCCTCAGTGTTCGTCGCTGTAGAACCAATACTGGATCTGAACCGTGGAAAGAGGGCATAGCGCAAAATCCACACAAAGAAGCCTCTGTATTTTCCTTCGCAATGAGTTTGGATGGTCAGTTCATGCTTCTTTTGGGATAATTCAGATTTTTCAAAGCTCTGAAAACTGTAAAATTCTTCATCAACAGACAACAAGAGAGCCACCCATTCAAGTGCTCATACATTACAATATAGGGAAAGGTTCTAATGGCATGGATGTCTACTGTGAGTGGATTCTGTATGTAATTTATTTTTAGTGTTTGTTGTTATAGGTCTGCTATAAAACGGCAAGAGACAGGGTATGGGGCAGGGCGGCAATTGTTTTTACATCTGATGACCCAGGGGTAGCCTGTTCATCATCTGCTGATAAACGGCAGAAGACTCCGGCTCGACCTTCGCCTCCCCTTTCTGCAGCATCAGACCCAGACCCATCTCATTTGTCGGACACTGCTGCTGCTGTTTTTGCTGCATTAGGAACGGGCGAACCGGCATCATGGGGAGTTTCCCAGGACCAGCTCCAAGACTTGCCAGACCAGGCTGACTCATTCCAAAGGAGAATCCATGTGAAGGTCCGAGCACGGGTGTCCTCCCTCCGGGCAGGTTGAATGACCCAAGGGATGCAGGACTGTCGAACCTCGCCATCATGTTGGGCACCTGAGAAGGCTCAGGCCTGCGTGAGTGATTCTGGATGGACGAGGCGGCGGCAGACTGGGACGGGATTGACCCGGGAGCACCAGAATTCGTATGACTGCTGTTTCTAGAGGCGGGGACGTCGTGATTGTGCTTTCCTTCATAGGTGGTTATGACTGACTTGAGGTCATGAGATGCCCTCTCCACATGCTTGCGGACTGTACATCCAGTGCTGGTGCACTTGTAGTAACTCCTGCTCGACACAGTAACAAGAATGCTTCATTCTTAGCAAATGAAATCTTCCGACGATTAGATATTACTGTCCTTTCGTAGTCGAAGTGATTATGGTAATTACCTTGGGTTTGGATTGCCTTTGACGACCTTCTAACCATACTTGCGCCAGCGATAGCCATCATCAAGAATATCCACTTCACTTGTTGTCTGAACTACCACCCGTGGTTCACGAATTGCTCGAGTGGCTCCGCTCATGTCCGCCGCATAGGCTTCGATTTTCCTAAAGATTCGAAAGACGGAAGAATCTGCAAATGAATGAGACTGCAGAATACAACTATGTTTATTCATTCATACCTTCGCTTGGACTCAGATTCATCTCCATCTCCATGGAAATCCGTGGAAACACTCCCGTGTGTCTGCTGATCATCTTTTCCTTCATCATTTGAAAATGTAGACGAACCATCAGCGTGATCTGCAGCCTCGAAGCGTGGCAGGATTTCCGGCCTCTTGGCCTTCCGAAGGCGATGACGTCACACCTCGAGATTATTGTCCTGCCTCCAATCAGCTGCTCCAGCAGTCGCAGCCTTCTGCATATTTGCCCAAGCTGGATCTGCATCGTGCTCTGACATCCTTTCATCAGGCATGTCAGGTCCTCTGATGACTGGTCGACGATTCGGAGCCAGTTTAGGGTGGTTATGGGTACTCTTGTAGATGATCTCGGTAATGTGACCCTCCTGAGATCGTTCCACCTTCTTCTTAACCGGGCAGTTAGTATGTGTGCACTTATAGTAACTTCTCGGATATTCGCTGCCTTTCACTTGCTTCTGTCCATATTTCCTCCAATTATATCCATCCTCGGCCGGTCCACCACCCAAGTCTCCCACCATGGGATCGATTGCACCATCTCTTGGATCTCCTTGCTCGTCTCCTTGATCATCAAGCGGCGGAGAGAGATCGGGTCTGCTCACGATGGGACTACTGCGAAAAGCCCTTTGCTGGTTCGGTATACCATTAAGGGCCGAATCACTTTCTGCCAATGCTTGAGAATGTTCATTCCCAGCAGGGTAAACGCCGCCATTCTGGGGCTGGACTCGAGATTGCTCTATATTACGCTGCTGGATAGAACTTTCAGATTGTACAGAAGCATCTATTCTAGGGAATGAATGCTGGGGCAGCATCACCTGGGTCATCTGCAAATAAACGGTGCAATATATGAAGGGGATTAATTAACAGACAAGCTATGAGAAAAAACATACGCGAAAGTCATTAAATGCGGATAGCTCGGGTAATACTCTGGTTACAGAACTCATTCAGGACAGGGAAAGGCCAAAATCCTTGAGTAAATGATGCTTACTTTGCTTCCAGAACCGAAGAACGAAGAGCCACCTGAGTCTCCGAGAGGCCTGAAAGCAAATGAAGAAGAACTGCTGTCCTCAAACGGGCTCTTTTTTGTCCAATCCGAGGCTTCAGATACCGAACCCATGCTCTTGCCACTGTTGTTTGGAAAGAAGGGGAATTTTCCTGTGGTAAGGGATGGCTGAACCTGCATGAGGAAATTTATCAATACTTGCCAAAGCCAAACAAACCACCATACTGAAGATACCACATACCAAAGAATTTGAGAGGAAGACCGGGGAGTCCAGCAATGTCGTAGGACTCAAACCGGGAGGAATTGTCAAATAAGGAGACCTAACTTCAGTGTTTGTTAGAAGTTAAGGTTATTTTAAGCTTGCAGTTTATTTTCTTTAATTTTAGTGGGTTGAAGTTTAAGTGTGACAGTTTGTGTTTCCTAAAAAATAGGGATAACTTATCCTTTTGTTGTAATCTGCAGTCGGTGCTTGTGTGTATGGATTAAGAACAATTTCTTTTGTCTTATCTTATATGTGAAAAAGTTCTCAGGTTTATTCTTTTCAAGAAATCAATTTCTTAACATGGTATCAGAGCATGTTTCTTAAGGGACTGTGAGACGAAGTTCGTTTTTTTCAAGTTTCTGCGCAGTATCCGAATCGGAAAAGTCACGTCTTCCGGCAATTATACCGTTCCTCCACCGCAACTCTTTAACAGTGAGAATTATCAACTTTGGGCCGTTAAAATGAAAGTTTTTTTACAGTCTCAGGATCTTTGGACGATCGTTGATCAAGAAGTCGAACCCCGAGTGTTGCCGAATAATCCCACGGTCAATCAGTTAAAAATGCACAGTGAAGAATCTGTCAAGCCATTCCGGGCTTTGGCCGCTATTCATGCTTCAGTTTCAGAAAGCGTCCTCGCGAGAATTCTTACGTGCACAACTGGAAAGGAAGCGTGGGATAAGTTGAAGGTGATGTTTGAAGGTGGCGTTAAAAATCAACGGATGAGGCTATTAAATTTGTGGAGGGAGTTTGAACTTCTTAGAATGAAGGATTCTGAGAATGTTAAAGTGTATGTTGACCGTGTTTTGAAGATTGTGAATCATTGTTTAGGTTCTGGCCCGCGCTGATGTGGAAGGTGGAAACCAAGAAACGCCCGGTGCTGCCGCTGGAAGAAGCGTGAGAGAGAGGCACAGTAAGGCCTCCTTGGGTATCTTATTCTCCTCGATGACAATCGACTGGAGGACTCTTTTGCCATCAAAGATCCCACCGAGGGATGGCGACCTCCGCTTACAAAGAGCAAAAAACTCGACGAGTGGACTAGATGGATTAAACGAAAGACATATGAAAGAGCGAGATTACCCGTTTAATGGAATCAAATGAATTGTCGCAGAAGCTGTACAATCTTGTGAGGAAATTGAGCCGTGAAGGAGGCACGGTCGGCAGGGTGCAACCTGTTTACGAGATGTAAAAGAAAAGGTAAAAAGCTACCTTTTTTGGGTTGAATTTTTTCTTCCAGGAAAGCCCGATCTCCTGTCTGCCTCTCCCCATATGTCCTCCTTTTTTCTAAAGCCCCCCTTTTGTAGGGTCTTTTTGCCTCTTTTTATTTCTTGCAATGAAATATCGGAATTAACTATTTCCTTGAGTGTTTGCTTTTTTTAATCTCACTTTAGCATTCATCGTAGAACGCGAAAGCAAGTTTCAAACTGTATCAATTGATATCTGTAAACCAAGATTTTTATTATTTCTTTCGACTCTTTCTTATTCTTATATTCGTGCTAGAATTGATAATCGGAAAGGAAAAAAAAAGATAGATTCCGGGTTCGATGCCCTTAGAATAGAACTATGTTTTAATAAAAAACAGTAAGTAGATTGCAGCGGATAGATTCGAAGAATGCACGAGTTCACAAAAATGAAAAAATGGAAAAAAAAGAAAGCATTTCTCCCTTTTCTTGCGTTATAATCTATATGTAATTTTTTGCCTTGGGGGGTTTCTCTTTTCATTTCAAAAAAGTGTTGAAATTCTTGGGTACTGATTGGTGGAATACTACACAATCCGAAACGTTTTTGACTGATATGCAAGAAAAAGAGTATTCTAGAAAATTCATCGAATTAGAAGAACTCTACTATTGGACGAAATAATAAAAGAATACCCGGAAAATAGGGTTGGCAAAGGGCTCATATAAGGAATCGCACAAAAGAAACGATCCAATTGATAAACATAAACAATGAGGATCATATCCATACGATTTTGCCTTCTCCGACAAATATTAATCTGTTTCATTATTTTAAGTGGCTTTATTCAAATTCTAAGGTAAGTGAAGAACTTCTTATTCTTAACTCGTGGTTCAAGATTTCTATTAATTTAAGTGAACACATAAAAGCTTTTTCTATTCTTTTATTAACTGATTTATGTATCGGATTCCATTCGACCCCCATGGTTTGGGACTAATGATTGGCTATGTCTACAAAGATTTTGGATTTGTTCATATATGATAACATTATATCATGGCCTTTGTTTCTAACTTTTCCCGTCATTATAGACACAATTTTCAAATATTGGTTCTTTCCATTATTTAAATCGTCTATCTCCATCACTTGTAGTGATTACATTCATGAATGACTTGATCCAACTCGAATATTTCTGACTTTGGACATAAGGCAAGCCCTTTTAAGACATACCTATCTCCTTGAACCTACGGGTTTCGCAGCGAATATTTTTTATTCGCAATAAAAGAATTTTATGTAAATAGCAAGAACTTGTGGATAGGGAAACTATCCCGAGAGTGACCTACCTAATTTTTATTGTAAAAATTTTGGATCATGATTGGCCTTATGCAAAATTCAAAAATAACCTTTTTTTCTTGATCACGATAAAGAAAGAAATTATTCGATCTATTTCCGTATCATTTATGATCTATATTATCAACTCAGCGCATCTATCTCAAATGCTATCCCATTTTTTGCTCAGCAGGGTTATGAAATCCGCGCGGAAGCCACCGGGGCGTTATTGTATGGCGCCAATTGCCATTAGCTAATAAGCCCGTGAGATTGAGGTTCCGCAAGCCAGTACTTCCTGATACTGTATTTGAAGCAGTTGTTCGAATTCTTATGATACAGCAAGTGAAACAAGTTCTTGCTAATGGAAAAAAAAGGGGGGGTTGAATGTGGGTGCTGTTCTTATTTTTACCGGAAGGATTTGAATTAGCACCCCCTGGATCGTAATTTCCCCCGCGATGAAAAGAAAATGATATGGTATCTTTCTTTTCAAGAGCCTATCGACCCACTAAAAAAAATATTCTTGTTATAGGCCCTATTCCGTGGTCAGAAAATATAGTGAAATAACTTTTCCTATTCTTTCCCCGGATCCGCTAATATAAAGATGTTCACTTCTTAAAATATCCATATAATGTGGGG
>JARUPW010000089.1:272517-353284 GCA_029817735.1 Melastoma sanguineum | reverse complement strand
GAAATTGTTTTTTTATAAAATTCTGAGTAAGGCGAACTGATGTGACCCAACCTTCGGATGCCATAAGCGATTCACATCCACCTCGCAGACAAAGACACTGAGCGCTTAAAGCTCAACGGGAAAGCATCGATTCTCGCATTTTTACCATTACAATCTCATGGCCTCTTTGTCGGACGACCAAACAGTACTCTATCCTCAAAATTGCACCACATTAATTTTTGCTTAATAGTTGTTTCCCAAACTAATAAGTTGTTTGACACAAATCAGGTACCCAAATAAGACTTGTCGACAATTCTAATGACCCGATGGAGTGCTGTATGACAACCGGTCCTTTTGCCATTGGCCAACAACAATTGCCGCGTAGCCAATTTTCACACTATGTTGCATGAGATGAATCTAATATCGTGCAAATAAATTCTTTATCGGACATTAACATATGTCTGACTGTACACACCACCGTCAATCAGCCAGAGAAAATCATACAGGTGCTCAGACTCCAGTCAACAGAAAAGAGAAACCTGTCATGGTTTGCCGTGAACAGAAAATCCTCTTCTTTTGGTCAGCTGTTTCAACCGTTCAGTTGTGCCCTGCTCGGACGGAAAAGTCTTCTTTTAACGGAAAAACTCTCTCCCCATGAGCTCTGGATAAATCACAATGTGCTTGCATTAATATCCGACCGAAACTCAGAAAAACATCTTCTGTGTGAGAGTCTTCTCTGACAGATGAGAACACATGGGCCGAAAGCTCCTTTCTTTTCCGAAAATCTTTTGGCCACTGAATTTCTTTTATCCAACGGATACTTCCGCAGTTCCCCGTAAACTGTTTTTCCTGTGCTTGCGATTCCGCGACGAAAGTCGTGTCAGGCCTCTTGTGCAATCGCACGCCCTCCATGTGCTGTAAAGAACTTACCAACTCCTCCCAAGTACAGCGAAGACAAATCCCTCGACTTGTCTCCAAGGAACAAACTCTTAGACGTCAAAACTCTCGGCCAAGAGTAACAATAATTTTCTCATCAATTTTATGGAATTTCTTTATCAGCAATTCTTTCTGTCGAGCAGTCGAATCTGATTCCGGAGACAGCGACAACCTTCTTCAATTTCCAGCCGCAACACTCGGACGTGTTAGCCGAGTCGCTCGAGGAAACCGTCCAATCTCCTCAGCCTCGGGAATTCCCGCTTTCCAGCCGATACCTCAGCTCCCGCATCTGCAAGCACTGGCACCGACAGCAGCAGTGACAATAGCAGTGACAAGTTCAAGAGAAAGAGTGACAAGCACAGCGGAAACGGAAACAGCGATAAGCCCGACGATAAGCGCAGACGGGGCGTCCCCTGCATCGTCGACACATGTATCCTCGCCCTCGCCGCCCGCGTCGACCAGCCAGCCTTCCTCATCGTCGTCGTCCGACCAGCCCTCCTCGCCGCCGTCGTCGACCAGCCAGCCTTCCTCGTCGTCGTCGTCTGACCAGCCCTCCTCGCTGCCGTTGTCGGCCAGCCCCTTTCTGCTGTTACCATCTCTGCCCTCACCGGACCAGAGGCGACCCATCCGCGCCGGCAAGTCGCTCGAGAAGGGCTGCATCTTTCTGCCTCTTTTGTTCCCCGATTGCCGCTCCAGCTCTGGCTTCCCCCCATAGTCGATGCTCGTTTTCGATTTTTGATTCTTGGTGTCTTGGCCCTAAAACCCCCGAAGGTGATGTTTTCTGTTCGTTTTAATTTTTTATTCGCATTTAACCGAGCGTGCAGGATTCTAAGTTTTTGCAAGGATGTTTCTTTATATTTTTTATATTTTTTTTTACTGACCATGCTTTTACTTTCTCATATGATCGTTTGTTGTTTATTTTATTTTGTTATTTTTTTTATTTTTAAAATTCGTCACTAATTTTAAAAGTTATTTTTCTTACAATGTTTTACAATTCATTTTTTAACTTTGTTTGTGCGAACATGTCTATTTACAATTAAAATTAAAATTAAAAAAAAAACGTTTCCTGTTATTTCTTTGTTTAAAATCAATTTGACTCTAATTTTATGATAATTATTATTATCTATGTAAATAGTATTTCTATCTCATGCATTGAATTCTAGTTTTTTACATTATTGATTGTGTACATCATGTTTCATCCATGCTTTCAAAATTTTGAACTTACAGTATATTTAATGTTTTCCCTTTACATTTGGTTAATTGCTTTACTTCCCGTTGTGATTCTAAACGTTGTCTATTACGATTCTATATTTATGTTAAAGAGTGGGTTTACGTTTAAATCGTCTAATTTTATTACTGTCATAATTTTAAAAACTTAGTTCAAAACTTTTTAACTTTAGTTATTTATCTATTTTAGAAGTTTCAAAACTTTTCTCGAACAGTTTACTTCGTTTATTCGATATTTATGTAGGTATCTTGGGGGCGTGCCTTACGGACAATTAAGGCACGTACCCTATTCAACATGTTCGACGTAATGAAGTATTCGAGGGTTTATTTTGGATTCTCGAAGATTAAGACCCTCTGAAGACGGCTTCGCACTCACCAACGTTACGGCATCAGCGGCTCGCCAGGTTCACCGTAAACCTTTTTTAAAAAACCGTGAGATACAAACGCTAACGGGAGCATGCGAGAAATGGTATAAACACCCGATTCTCCCTTGAATTTATTTTTTGGCTTAGAAACTGTTAAGGGCATTAATAAATTTATGTTGCTTGCATTTTTGCCCGAAAAATTAATTTTTTACGAATAAATATTTTCATAAAAAAAATAATTCACGTAGACTTTTAAGCATCATTGAGCTCGAGATCATTTTTAATGTCGAACAATTTCTTTTCTAAAACCGAGCTCAAATAAAATCGGACATTAAAAACATAAGATAAAAGCCTCCCTTTTCTTTGTGATGCATGCGATTTAGTAATCCCTAATTCCCGAACCTTAACAGATCTCTATAGTTTTTCTAACTTGAACTTAAAATAAGTTAGTGGCGACTCCTTCACATGTTTCAAAATCCGAAGCCTTATCGTCGAGGGAGGATATCCATTTTAGATGGAACCAGAAACGGGATCACCCGCGACACTTCCAACTAAAGCACTGAAAGATACTACTCCGTTCGAAGCATGGACTGGAAAAAAAGGAACGGCTGAACATCTAAAGGTTTTTGGATGTATTTGTTATGTTTTTATTCCAAACGAAAAGCGGGACAAGCTTGATCAAAAAGCAGAAAAGTGTATATTTCTCGGATATGGTTCATCTTGCAAGGGTTATCGGGTGTATAATCCTATAACAAAGCGGTTCTTTGTATCCAGGAGTTTGAGTTTCGACGAAGAAGCGAAATGGATATGGAAAGATGAATACCCGGATCATTTTTATTATAAGAATTGTTCCCCTGAATCTGCGGCTGTTTTTTATCCTAATTCCTTCGAAGATGTGGCTGGATTCGATCATGAGCCGGTAAGAGGAACAAGAAGTCTTCAAAGTGTTTATGAGAGGAGCAACTTGGCTGTGCAAGATCCTGACACTTTTGAGAATGCTTCTAAGGATGTTTCATGGATGGAAGCTATGAAGGAGGAATTAAATCTGATTTATAAAAATGAAACGTGGGATCTCGTTGATAGACCTATTGGGCAAAAGGTGATTGGTGTTAAATGGGTTTATCGCACCAAATTGAATGTGGATGGGTCTGTGAACAAGCTCAAAGCAAGGCTGGTCGTCAAAGGCTATTCTCAGCAACCGGGAGTTGATTTTAACGAGACTTTTGCTCCAGTTGCGAGACACGATACTATCAGATTGTTGGTTGCTCTTGCTGCGAAGCTCGGCTGGAAAATTTTTCATCTGGATGTAAAATCAGCTTTCTTAAATGGGTACTTGGAAGAAGAGATCTTTGTCGAACAACCTGAAGGATTTATTATTTCGGGTTCAGAAGACAAAGTTTTTAAATTAAAAAAGGCTCTTTATGGATTAAAACAAGCACCGCGTGCTTGGTACAGCCGTATCGACACTTATTTGCTGAAGCAAGGATTCTCGAGGAGTGAAAATGAAGCTACCCTTTATGTGAAGAAATCTGGTGGTAAGGTACAACTTATAATTTCGGTGTATGTTGACGATTTGCTTATTACCGGAGGAGATGAATCAATGATGAATTTTTTCAAAGGTGACATCATGAAAGAATTCGAGATGTCTGATTTGGGTTTAATGCATTTTTTCCTCGGTTTTGAGATTCATCAAGAAGCTTACGGTATATTTTTATCTCAAAAGAAGTATGCTATGGATCTGGTAAAGAGATTCAGAATGGGTGAAACTAAGGCAGTTTCGACCCCACTTGTGATCGATTTGAAGTTGACCGATGATGATTGTAGTGATGAAGTTGACGTTTCTCTTTTTCGAAGCATCATTGGGAGTTTGCTTTACTTGTCTGCGACTCGGCCAGATATCATGTTCGCCGCAAGTTATCTTTCTCGATTTATGCACACTCCTCGGAAATTTCATTTTTGTGCTGCAAAAAGAGTTTTAAGATATATTAGAGGCACTGCACACTTTGGTATTGAATTCAGAAAGGAAAATAGCTCAGACTTAGTAGGATTTTGTGACAGCGACTGGGCAGGGAGTACTACCGACTCGAAAAGCACTTCAGGTTTTATATCTTCTTTTGGAAGTGGTGATTTTTCTTGGAATTCTAAAAAACAAGAGGTTGTGGCTGTAATAACCCGAAATTTTACACTCTTGAAATTAAGGTATATATGATGAGTTTGAAGATGAATGATAATGACTTATGTAGATTTGAGTATAAATGATGTATATCTAAGGGTATGAACGTTTAGACATGTGATGGATTAATGATGGATAGACAACCCCAGGCAAGTGTGAGGACACGTTATCCCCGTCGACGCGCAGCAAGTGAGGCGTCACTTTGCTCGCTTGCGACTGAACTACGATCGCGACGCAAGGACGTGCAAGTTGACGCCAATTGCAAGTTGACGCGAAATGCAAGTCGACGCGACGCAAGGACGTGCAAGTCGACGCGACGCAAGGAGGTGCAAGTCGACGCGACTCAAGGAGGTGCGACTTAACATCATCAGCGACTGAGCAATGATTGCGATTCAGCATGTGCGACTTAAGGAAGTGCGACTTAACATCATCAACGACTGAGTAATGATTAGTCGGCTAAGCCAAGAGCTTCGAAGAAGCTGAATAAATTAGGATCGACCCTCGCATTGCCCAACGGGCGACGGCTTAGCACTGGGCGAGCGTAGTCGCATTGCCCCAACGGGTGACAGGTGAGTGTACGCATCGCTCGGAGGGCGAATCGTGAGCATTACATGGGCGATAGTAAAGGACATTCCAGAGGGGACCCAACGGGGGAAATCGTGGCCATTGAGTCAAGTTTGACTAGTCAACCAAATATATTATTTAAATAATTATGTGGAGAGTCCAAATTATAATCATGGTAATTTGGTCCCTAGTTAGCTAATGGAAAAGGATGAGGGGCCTCATGAGGCGGTGAACCCCTCTTGAAAAGGGGTGGAGTTCGTCTTTTTCCCCACAGAACACACACACCCCCACTCTCATACGAACACAAAGGGAAAAAGAGAGGGAGAAACACTTAGTAGAGGAAGAAGGAGAATCTTCAGCCGAGGGAACGAAGAGGAGAAAGTAGAGCGCTTTGACTTGGCAAAGTGGATTCGAGGGCGAGGAGTGTAAGGCGCCGAACGAGCGTGAGGCTAAAGGCAAAAGGGAGGCTACCTACACGGGCTGAAGTGGTCCGGCAAAGGGCGGAGCTCACACGGTTGTGTGTTGAAGCAAGTGGAAGGTAACCCCTACAACCTACCTCCGCTTTTAAGTTTAGTTGTGGTGCATGCTGTTGAGAATATTATGTGTATTGGCTGTGGTTTGGAAGGTGTTTGGGGAGGGTTAGAGGGTGGCCGAACCCCTAAGGTTGAGGGAAGCCACCCGAACCCCTCTATAATGAGTATAGTATGTGTGTGGTTATTGGCTTACCGAAAGGCTACGCTCGGGGCGAGCCTGGAGGGGA
Organism: Melastoma sanguineum; assembly: GCA_029817735.1. NCBI lineage: Eukaryota > Viridiplantae > Streptophyta > Magnoliopsida > Myrtales > Melastomataceae > Melastoma > Melastoma sanguineum. The sequence continues at coordinate 347,280 of JARUPW010000089.1, read as the reverse complement.
ATGAATTACGGTCCTTAGGGGCTGGAAATGAATGAAGTTAAGGTATGGAATAGGGGAGCGTCGAGCCCCGTGGTGGCTGCGCTTCACTCGCGCTCTAAGAGCGGAATCGCGTGGCTTTGGCCATGGAAATCAAATCGGCTAAGGGCTGGAAATCATGCGGCGTTGTAAGGCCGGAATGGAAGCCTAGAAAGGCTGTCCCTCATGCTAGAAAAGCATGGAAAAGTTATGCTCAGGGGTGGATGGGAGGTGAGACCGAATGGGGTGACATTCGGTTGAAAAGGGCATGAGTAATGAGTGTTACTTGAGCTCAAACGAGGGGCTGTAGGAAAGGAGTTATGACGTGAAAATTTGTGGCCACATTCCCACCTTAAAAGGGAGTAGGAATGTGGTATAAACAAGTTGAAAAAAAATGGGGGAAGGTCAAAGCCGAATTGGTTATAATTGGGATGTACAGAGAACGAAAAATGGCCGAAATAATGATTAGACGGGTATATGGTTTCACTAGCCTAAAGGGAAATGTACTTGGAATTTGGTTTTGAGATTTTAAGGGCGTCTTCCTACCTTATCTAAGAGGTGGAAAATGGCAGTCATGAATGGAAATTGATGAGGAAAGGTGAAAGCCGAATGGGTTGAAAACCGATGACTATGTTGCACAAAAAGATTGGTTATTTGAGTACGGTTAGCTTTTGATGGTGTGTGCCGTCCTTGTGGTTGTTTGTGGGGGTTAAAATAAAATAAATTCTAGTTTCTCGCAGGTAGTAGAAGTTTGTTTTGGGCTGCGCTTCTTGCAAGAAGAGACATTAACAAGATTTTGAAAAGTTTGAGCGTATAACTCGCGTATATGTAACAATTCTTTTGCTAATCAATGTAAAAGTAATGTTTTTGCGTAGATCAAATTGTTTCGATCCTTTCAGTGGCGCAATCCTCGGCGGAAGCAAAGTATGTGTCTGCCGCTGCTGCGAGCAATCAAGCCATTTGGCTTCGGAAGCTCCTTGGAGAATTGGGTTTTCAGCAAGATTTACCCACACAGATTCTCATCGACAACAAGTCAGCCATTGCCAATGCTCAGAATCTTGTTCAACATCGAAGAACCAAGCATATATCCGTGAAGTTTCATGCGATTAGGGAAGCCGTGAGAAGTGGAGAAATCGAGCTGGTGTATTGTCCTTCTGAAGATCAGGCTGCCGATATTCTGACGAAACCTTTAGGAAAGGAAAAGTTCGAAGGTTTTCGACAGAAGCTGGGAGTTTGTCCCAAAAAACCTTAAGGGGGAGTGTTAGAAGTTAAGGTTATTTTAAGCTTGCAGTTTATTTTCTTTAATTTTAGTGGGTTGAAGTTTAAGTGTGACAGTTTGTGTTTCCTAAAAAATAGGGATAACTTATCATTTTGTTGTAATATGCAGTCGGTGCTTGTGTGATGGATTAAGAACAATTTCTTTTGTCTTATCTTATCTGTGAAAAAGTTCTCCGGTTTATTTTTTTCAAGAAATCAATTTCTTAACAGTGTTCACCGAAAGATCGGCAGGTCTTATCCCTTCTGTATTCAATTTTGGAGCATTGAATCCAGCTCGAGCTGCAATTCTCGGGTGGGTGGGACATTCACTTGGGGTTCTGGGTGACAAGGGTCGAGTGCAGATGACGATGAATTGATAGAAAAGGGGGTGGGAATGAGATTGAGGTTGAGATTGTAAGTTCTCGACCTCAAACTCAGGAAAAGATTCAGCCTTTGTAAGGGGAGGGAGGAAAGGAATCACCTCCAAGCTTCGGCGCTTTGTGCACAGCCGGCGCTCGTTAATTTAGAGGGCCGACCAGTTCGGAGGCGCCGTGCCACGACAGATAATCAACCGTCCATCCGCATCTTACTGTTTGCTCTCTTCCTCATTGATTACTTTGTCGGGAATTAGAAGATCATTTTAGTCGGTGTTCATTTTTCTACATTGCCTAAGGACATACGATGCACAACGCTGTTACATGCGTAAAGACGTAAGTATTTTTGTAGTTTAGTGATTACACAGGCCATGAGGAAAGAAAACAAAGAAGAAGAGAGAACTCGATGATGATGTGTCGGATTAGACCGAGGATGTAAAAATCCAACAAATTCCCAAACGGATCGATTACGAAACCCGGGAAGTTTGGGTTTTTTCTTCTTCCTTCATGAACCATCGTTGGTCGGAGGCTAAGCTGATGGCGGCGGGAGGTGAGGATTAGAGCCACCTCCTACAGGCAACTGTCGACGATTCTGATGCCGACAGCGATGGGCGACCTAGAGGCTCCGAGGAGAGCTGGTAAAGCCATCGGCGATGATCGAGCATGGATTCTGATGCAGGGAAAGCTGTTGTTGGGCTCAAGCTAAGGAGGAGGAAGAGGAGGATGGCTAGGTGGACTCAATCCAGCTAATGAACCCAGCCCAGGTGGTTGTTAGTAGGATAGCTAAGCAAATGTGACGGGGTTAGATATTTTCAGGGTGGTTGGTCGTCGGTGATTGCAGAATTATTTCTTTGGTCTAGGTTGCATCAAGAGATATCAGTGTGAAGCTACGGCGTGATGGTGGAGACATGGATGATTGAGCTTAAAAAGAGGGAACATGAGACGACGACTGCGTTGGTGAGTAGTATGATTGATCGACTAGAAGGAATCGCTCTGCAGTGCGGGAATTGCAGCAACAAACTCATAACAAGTGGGAGGAAGGGATGCAATAACATATAGAAATGAACCGGATGATGCTCGAGAAGGATCCGAACGGTGGCAGTGAGTTGAAGAAGGGCGAGACGAGCATGGAGGTTCATAGTATTCACTCTCCAGGTAAAGATCCAACAATTTCCATGGCGATGTTATTATTTCCAAGGAAACATATAACTTCTTGAACTACAAAAACTACAGATATCGCTGTCCCTCAGTTTTTGTGGACTTGGTATTATCATTTATCAAAGCTACTTTTTGAGAAAGAACCTAGACTTGCCATTCTCACCATTACTTTGAGGAAAAAAAGGTTTAGTCACCATTATTTCTTTTTTAAAAAGAAAAAAACTTTTTATCTTAGAAGAGAACCTATTCTTTGAAGATTGTCTTTGCAAATTAACATGGCGAAACATCGGATATAATTCCCATATCAAAGTTTAGCGTGCCGACTTGAAAAGAAAAAAAATGAAGCGTGTATCGCGGTGTCCGTAAGAAGACTTAGACTCGGGTGGTCGTCTACGTCTCGTCTAAGTCATCGGTCATTTATTTCCGATGGAAACACCACGCCATGAGACTTTGTTTGAGTCTCTGGGTGGGCAAAAGTTTGCTTTCTGAGGAATTAAATGTTTGGCGTGTGGAAGAACTCCCTCCAGAGCCTTGGAAAGAAACTAGTCTTTCCCCAGTGACTTTAGGGAGTGGATCGTTAACAATTGGTTAAATTTAAAATGCCGTGTTCTTTTTAAAGATAGATTATTGTGACCTTTTTAGTACCTTCCGGGATACTTATTGTTTTTTTTTTAAAAAAAAATGATTGATACAAAAATCTATACATTGAATAAGAAAAAGTAAGTCTAGAGTGTTTACAGTGTAGTATAAATGACACAACCCCAATTCCTCACTTGAGTAGCAAAAATTTGCCAAAACATGAGACGAGATGCAGGTGGTTTCATCATCATCATCATCCTCTGCTTCTTATTTTTACTCGTGGCCTTACCATCCACCTCTTCCTTACCCTGTCATCCTGACCACCGACATGCCTTGCTTCGTTTTAAACAGTCCTTGTCTATCACTGGCCCTATAGTTGCTTCGTGGAGGATGGACGAGGATTGCTGCTCCTGGGACGGCATCATCTGCGACAATTCCACTGGCGACGTCATCGGCCTCAACTTGACAGGTGCTGGGCTTCAAGGCATCCTTCCAACCGAAATCTCACAATTGTCGAAGGTGGTTTCCCTTGATCTCTCTGATAATTCTTGGCTGGAGATGCAAGATCATACCATGAGAATGCTCATCAACAACCTAACTCAGTTGGAGGAACTCAATCTTGGGTCTGTCAATATGTCCACAGTCACTCCTACATCCTTTATGAACTTATCTTCTTCTTTGATTTCCCTCAAGCTTTCAGATTGTTGGCTGGGAGGGAAATTTCCTGAATTTATCTTTGGGCTGCCAAATCTACAAGTGATTGACACATCGTGGAATTACCAATTAACCGGCACATTTCCCAAATCCAAGTGGAGTCCCAGTCTTGATTATCTGTCCCTCCCTGGTTGCTCTTTCTCCGGAGCAGTTCCCAATTCAATCGGAAACCTCTCGCGATTGACTTACCTGGACCTATTGGGGAACAATTTCACGGGAGCAGTTCCCAATTCACTCGGAAACCTCTCACGATTGACTTCCCTGAAACTATCGGGGAACAATTTCACGATTGACTTGGGGATATTGTCAACCCTCGAGGATCTCCAGTTCCTCTCTCTGTTTGGGCTCTCCGTTTCTGGTGAGGATGCAAACCACGGGTTCTCATTGCCGAAGCTCCAAGATTTGTATATGGGAAGTTGCAATCTGAGCAAGTTCCCATCCTTCTTGTCTCGCTCTAAGGAACTGAAAATTCTAGACCTCTCGGGGAACAACATTCGAGAGATACCGAGTTGGCTTTGGAGCATCGGAATTGACACCTTGTATCTTTATAATAATCTTATCAAGGGAAGTATCCCTCCATCCATTTGCCAACTAACTTCTCTGTCCTACGTATACTTGAAGGGAAATTATTTGACGGGTATCATTCCTCAGTGTCTCGGCAATCTTACGAAATTACAAAGGTTATACTTGAGCGACAATTTATTGAGTGGGCCGTTACCCACGTCCTTGGCCAACTGCACATCTTTGGAGGTTCTTTTTGTTGACAACAATAACATCAGCGGTGCTCCTCCCACTTGGTTATCCACGTCATCCATTTCTTATATTAATTTGTCACACAATAAATTTGAAGGCCCTCTTCCAGTTCCAACCGCCAAGACTAGATATTATTCAGTTTTCAGTAACCATTTTTCTGGGAGCCTCTCTTCACTACTATGCAATGCCACCGATCTTATGTTGCTAGACTTGTCGAATAATAGTCTCACCGGGACCTTACCTGACTGCCTAGAAAACGTCACCAGGGGTCTTATTATCTTGAACCTTCGGGCAAATGAATTTCAGGGTCAGATTTCGGAGATTTTTCATGAAGCAAGTATGTTGACGTCGCTTGATCTCAGCAAAAATCAATTCGAGGGCCCATTGCCGAGATCTCTATCCCATTGTAAACAATTGGAAGTTTTGGATGTTGGCAACAACAAAATAGAGGATTCATTCCCCAATTGGTTGGGGGATCTCCCGTTGAAGGTGCTCAGTTTAAGATCCAACCATTTCCACGGTCGTGTTATTATTTCCAAGGAAAATCATCCTTTCCCCATGGCACGCATCATGGACCTCTCTCACAATAGTTTCGATGGAAATCTCCAAGATGAATTCATCATCAAAATGTTCGGCATGACAAGAGACAACTACTACAATTTTGGCGAACAATATCTACAGTCAAATAATGGGATTTCGGAATATTACTCGGTGATGATCGACTTGAAAGGGGTCGAGACGGAGATGGTGAAGATCAATATCCGATTTGCGCTGCTCGACTTATCGAGTAACCACTTTCAAGGAGAGATTCCTAAAAGTATTGGATTGCTTAGATNGATTTGCACTTCTCAACTTGTCGGATAACCACTTTCAACGAGAGATTTCTAAAGGTAATGGATTCCTTGTATTGTTCAAGGCTATGAATTTCTCTCGCAACTGCTTTATGGGAACGATCTCTCCATCTGTTGGGAATTTGACAAATCTGGAATAGTTGGATCACTCATGGGGGAAATTCCAAAGGAATTGGTGAAGACGACATTCCTTCAACACCTTTTCGAATAGTTCATTCCCGGGAAACCCCGGACTTTGTGGGATTCCGCTCACGAGATCATGCGATCAGGGAAACAAGGAAGCACGAACACTGTCGGAAGGGAAGGACGATGAAGAGGAGGAAGGAGGAGGGTGGCTAGAGCAGGAGTACATGGCGATGGGTTTCGGGAGCGGGATTGGGACAGGGATATCATTGGGATACATGGTGCTTGAAACAGGAATGCCTATCCGGCTAGTACGATTGGTCATGCGACTGGAAGCTAGTTATAGGAAAATGTCCGAGAGGAAGAAGGGTGTCTAACGAAGGAATGGTCAAAAGTAAACCGTGCGAATCCAACTTATATGAATGTTAAATGTTTCTGGATGTTTCTTTGTTTGTTGCTTCGACATGATGATGGTTTGTTATACATTAATAAAGCATGCAGCTCTCTTAAGCTAAAAAGAACAAGAACAAAAGTTACGATGTAAGAGAGCTTTATCCCAAACCTTGTTTCTCCAGTCCAAAAAGCTATAAGGTTAGTGCTCTCTTTGTCCTTGCATCTCCCCAAAGCCGTACCTCCTTACCACAATTTTCATTTCGTAAAAATTATGATTGGAGTGTTAAACTACATAATGTATAATCAAGTCTCACTTAACATATTAATTTTTTAGATAAAACGGTAAGGTTTCTACTTGGTTTCATTGCGGAGGCTGAAAGAGCTCACATAGCCTTAAACCAAGAGCCTAGAGCCAAAATGCCAGCCCGTTTCGGCTTGAGGGGGCGTGTTCTACACGGGGAACTCCGGTTTATGGTTAACAGATCTTTATGTTTCTGATAGGCATGCACATGGGTGAATTTTCTGCATGCTATTTTGATCAACCCCTTAGAAGGGTGAGTTTGGTGGTGTGGGTTTTGTTAGATCGGAAAACTATGTTTTTTGTCATTTTGTTACTTTAACCCTGGAAAACACACACACAAACAAAACGAAGAAAGATGAATGGGAGGTGGAGTGCGAAGAGTCGGGGGGGATTTGTTACGAGTAAAAAAGCTACTTACGAAACCGTGTTCAGAACAGCTGTTACGTAGCAGCAGCAACAGGCAGATCTTTTATAGGAGAGACTTAAAAGAAGTTTTGGCTATGTTTGTTCAGGGTGTTTAAAGAACAAACCTCTCATGAGAACATAACAATATACCCCTTTTACCTCAAAAACATCACTTCAATTCACTAATTGCTGCACCTTCAGGCCACGAGTGAAGGAATTCAAACACAAATAAAATCATAAGAATCTCACTGCTGGAAAGCAATATAAGGAAGAAAGGAAGTAGGTAATCCGTACCTACCGTGGCAACAGTAATAACTAGCAATGGAATATGAGATGAGGTGTGAGAAGGTGACGTGCATCACGAATGCCCCCGCGCCAATATTTCCAATCCAATGGCCATTGAGAACAGCTATCCTTCATGGCTGACCACTACATACACCGATACATGGAGATGGGTTGTGGGGGAGAGAGAGAGATGAAGGCTACAACGTGAGTTTCTCCATTTTTGAGTAGGAGACAATCAATGGAAGGAAGAAGAGGCGATGGCAAGAAGGGCATAAGAATGACAATGTTTTCTGGAATGTTGTTGATCAGAGGGACTCACGGTGAAGACAAAGATGACCTCTCAACAATGAGATTGACAAATCAGGGGTGAACAAATTCCTGCAATAACAAGCCTAGTCGATGACGCCGACCACCACCATATCAACCAAACGATGAGAGAACCTGCATCACCTGATATGGGAGAATTTCCTCTGGATTTGAATCGTTGGAATGGGAAAAAAAGGAGGAAAAACGAAGATTGGGGATCCAGGAACATGGAACAGGAAGGAGATCATTATCAAAAACTGATTTTATTCAACTCTTTGAGAAGAAAAGAAAAAGGCTCAGCCTTGAGTTCTCTTGGCCTGCCATTACTAATTTTTAATTGAGATTTGTCCATGTTTTTACTAAACATTGAACAAAGTGCTTCTCTGAATGTTAAAAACTCGAAGTCAAGCTAAGTCCATGCCTACCACAGTATTGCCTCGATCATATTTTATATATAGAGGCAACAAGAATGAAGAGGGATCCACAAAGGCGAGGAACAGGAAGAAGATGTGAGGTGAGGAACTTCGAATGCTTTGGAATGTGGAGATAACTAGCAGCGCTAAGGACTAAGATGATAAGCCTAAACATGGTGCGACCCAGGGAACCCAAAAGATACGAGGTGGCTGAGCGCACGAAGAGTTGGGTAAAAGGGAAGGCAACATAACTTCGCTAAGGCAAGGGAGGAGCCAAAACTACTATAAACGAAAAACATCATGTTGGATAAAAGTAAAAGCAGCTTTCGAAAATGTGTGGAAGCCGCAGTTACGGATATGTTCGTACTGAAGTTAAAAAAGAAACCTCTCGTGAAAACAGAACAATGAAACCCGGCTTTACCTCAAGAACTCACTTCAGAAGATCACTGTGCCAAGGATTGAGAAACGAAGTGTCTGGTTTAGAAGCCAAAAGAAACACTTTGCACACCCCGTTATGACAATTGATGTCCTAACTTTTGTTTTTCGGATCTCAAAGTTTCCACTTGAACTACAAAAACTACAGATATCGCTGTCCCTCAGTTTTCGTGGACTTGGTATTATCATTTATCAAAGCTACTTTTTGAGAAAGAACCTAGACTTGCCATTCTCACCATTACTTTGAGGAAAAACATAAAGGTTTATTCACCATTATTTCTTTTTTTCAAAAGAAAAAAAGTTTATCTTAGAAGAGAACCTATTCTTGGAAGATTGTCATTTCGCAAATTAACATGGCGAAACATTGGATATAATTCCCACATCAATTAAATTTGGATCAACAACTTAAAAAAATTAATCCTTATGAAATAAATCTCTTCTTATACGGCAAAGTTTAGCAATTCATCTGTGAATTGCTTGGCATGGCTCGAGACAATATTTACAATTCCTTTGGGGATCTAGATATGCCTTTGTATTATGGAAGTGAGGAATATTACTCGGTGATGATCGACTTGAAAGGGGTCGAGACGGAGATGGTGAAGATCAATATCCGATTTGCGCTGCTCGACTTATCGAGTAACCACTTTCAAGGAGAGATTCCTAAAAGTATTGGATTACTTAGATCGCTCAAGGGTCTGAATTTATCTCACAACCGTTTTAAGGGAACCATCCCTCCATCACTTGGGAATTTGACAGATCTTGAATCATTGGACCTCTCCTCTAACCACTTGATGGGAGAAATTCCAAAGGAATTGGTGAAGATGACGTTCCTTGGATTTTTGGACCTCTCATGGAACAACCTCACGGGGCCTATACCACTGGGAGGACACTTCAACACCTTTTCAAATAGTTCATTTCAAGGAAATCCCGAACTCTGTGGTATTCCTCTCATGAGATCGTGCGGTCAGAGAGTATTGCCACCGTCGGAAGGAAAGGACAGTGAAGAGGAGGGCGGAGGGTGGCTGGAGTGGAAGTACGTGGTGTTGGGTTTCGGAAGCGGGATCGGGATGGGGATATCGTTGGGATACATGGTGCTGGAAATGAGAAGGCCTCTCTGGCTGGTCCGAGTGGTCATTAGACTGGAAGCTAGTTACAAGAAAATGTCCAGAAGGAATGGTGACTAACGGAGGAATGGTCGAAGGTAAACCGTGAGAATCCAACTTATATGTAATATTGAATGTTTGTGGATTTTGCTTCAGCACGATGATGATATGTTATGTATTAATAAAGCATGCAGCCTCTTGTATGTTAAAAAATTACAAATGAAAGAGAGCTTTATCCCAACCCCTATTTATTTCTCCTTATCCGAAAAAGCTACAAGATTAGTGCTCTCTTTGTTCTTGTATCTCCCTGGAGCAGTAACTCCTTATCACCATGAAGATTTTAGCAGACAATTTAAAACAATCTGAAATTGATTGAACTCCCACGATTTTCATTTCGTAAAAATTATGATGGAGGGAACTCCGATATATGGCTAACTGTGAAGTTTTGTTAGATCGGAAAACTGTGGTGTTTGTTATTTTGTGTTTCTGAAGTTTTGATCAATCCCTTAGAAGAGTGGTTTTGTTAGATCGGAAAACTGTGGTGTTTGTTATTTTGTTACTTAACCCTGGAAAGTTCACACACAAAAAGAAGAAAGATGAATGGGAGGCGGAGCGCGATGAGTCGGGGGATTGGTTACGAGTAAAAAAGCTACTTACGAATATCCAATCAAATGGCCGCCGAGAATTCGCGGGCGACAAGTTGAGCCTTGTGCATTTTCATTGTTCCATCTGGAAGCGTCTTCACCTCATAAATCTGCTTGCATGACATCGGTCTAACTTCATCAAGTTTGGGTTCCAAATCTCATGTTTGGTTTTCTTCAAGGGGCTCGATCTCTTCACACATTGCCTCTTGTACTTTGATGCTTCTTCATAGGTGGAGGGCTCTTGTGAATCGACATCTCCTATGAAGGCGGCATCTATGTACTATATTGGTGGTCTGCATTTCCTCAGCGATGTTATTCTATCTCCATCTCCTTTTGCCAATCATCTTGGTTTGATGGTCTTCTCCCAGATTTGCTTTAAATTGAGAAAATACTGAAATCACTGCAGACGAATGATACATATGTTTCCTCTATATGTACACGGAAGATTGGCCATCCGGGCCACGAACGCGAAATATTTACCTGCTGTCCAGATGCTGATCTAGAAACAGCCAAGGAGATAATGGAGGCGAAGGGAATCAAGAGCACGGCGGAGACCCTCATATCGAACGAAAAAAAAGAATTGTCGGAATGGTTTATTATGATTTGATAGCAGGCTCTCTCTGGTTTTGCTACTAATGCTTTGTTATGACGAATGACCACTCTTTGTGGTTGTTTGCATCTCCTCCGCCGACAAACAATTTGTTGGCTGCAGGGAGGAGATCAAGCATCGTAAAGCCGTGAATCATCACAGAAACGAACACAACTTTGTGGACGCAAGTACAAACTCCCCAGTAAGACAACAAATGTGGAGGATGGCTGCAGTTGAGGCAACAGCAGCCGGGTAACTTCGAAAGTGTATACACAAATATATTTCCGAGTCGACTGACTGTTTTGCAAGGGGTATGCCATATAAAACTCAGCAGCTCTCCTGGCCGCGCCCCCTTTTTGTATTTCTGCCTCAGTGTTCGTCGCTGTAGAACCAATACTGGATCTGAACCGTGGAAAGAGGGCATAGCGGAGCAAAATCCACACTTAGAAGCCTCTGTACATTCCTTCGCAATGAGTTTGGATGGTCAGTTCATGCTTCTTTTGGGATAATTCGGATTTTTCAATGCTCTGAAAACTGTAAAATTCTTCATCAACAGACAACAAGAGAGCCACCCATTCAAGTGCTCATACATTACAATATAGGGAAAGGTTCTAATGGCATGGATGTCTACTGTAAGTAGATTCTGTATGTAATTTATTTTTAGTGTTTGTTGTTATGGGTCTGCTATAAAACAGCAAGAGACGGGGTATGGGGCAGGGCGGCAATTGTTTTTACATCTGATGACCCAGGGGTAGCCTGTTCATCATCTGCTGATAAACGGCAGAAGACTCCGGCTCGACCTTCGCCTCCCCTTTCTGCAGCATCAGACCCAGACCCATCTCATTTGTCGGACGCTGCTGCTGCTGTTGTTGCTGCATTAGGAACGGGCGGACCGGCATCATGGGGAGCTTCCCTGGACCAGCTCCAAGACTTGCCAGACCAGGCTGACTCATTCCAAAGGAGAATCCATGTGAAGGTCCGAGCACGGGTGTCCTCCCTCCGGACAGGTTGAATGACCCAAGGGATGCAGGACTGTCGAACCTCGCCATCATGTTGGGCACCTGAGAAGGCTCAGGCCTGCGTGAGTGATTCTGGATGGACGAGGCGGCGGCAGACTGGGACGGGATTGTCCCGGGAGCACCAGAATTCGTATGACTGCTGTTTCTAGAGGCGGGGACGTCGTGATTGTGCTTTCCTTCATAGGTGGTTATGACTGACTTGAGGTCATGAGATGCCCTCTCCACATGCTTGCGGACTGTACATCCAGTGCTGGTGCACTTGTAGTAACTCCTGCTTGACACAGAAACAAGAATGCTTCATTCTTAGCAAATGAAATCTTCCGACGATTAGATATTACTGTCCTTTCGTAGTCAAAGTGATTATGGTAATTACCTTGGGTTTGGATTGCCTTTGACGACCTTCTAACCATACTTGCGCCAGCGATAGCCATCATCAAGAATATCCACTTCACTTGTTGTCTGAACTACCACCCGTGGTTCACGAATTGCTCGAGTGGCTCCGCTCATGTCCGCCGCATAGGCTTCGATTTTCCTAGAGATTCGAAAGACGGAAGAATCTGCAGATGAATGAGACTGCAGAATACAACTATGTTTATTCATTCATACCTTCGCTTGGACTCAGATTCATCTCCATCTCCATGGAAATCCGTGGAAACACTCCCGTGTGTCTGCTGATCATCTTTTCCTTCATCATTTGAAAATGTAGACGAACCATCAGCGTGATCTGCAGCCTCGAAGCGTGGCAGGATTTCCGGCCTCTTGGCCTTCCGAAGGCGATGACGTCACACCTCGAGATTATTGTCCTGCCTCCAATCAGCTGCTCCAGCAGTCGCAGCCTTCTGCATATTTGCCCAAGCTGGATCTGCATCGTGCTCTGACATCCTTTCATCAGGCATGTCAGGTCCTCTGATGACTGGTCGACGATTCGGAGCCGGTTTAGGGTGGTTATGGGTACTCTTGTAGATGATCTCGGTAATGTGACCCTCCTGAGATCGTTCCACCTTCTTCTTAACCGGGCAGTTAGTATGTGTGCACTTATAGTAACTTCTCGGATATTCGCTGCCTTTCACTTGCTTCCGTCCATATTTCCTCCAATTATATCCTTCCTCGGCCGGTCCACCACCCACGTCTCCCACCATGGGATCGATTGCACCATCTCTTGGATCTCCTTGCTCGTCTCCTTGATCATCAAGCGGCGGAGAGAGATCGGGTCTGCTCACGATGGGACTACTGCGAAAAGCCCTTTGCTGGTTCGGTATACCATGAAGGGCCGAATCACTTTCTGCCAATGCTTGAGAATGTTCATTCCCAGCAGGGTAAACGCCGCCATTCTGGGGCTGGACTCGAGATTGCTCTATATTACGCGGCTGGATAGAACTTTCAGATTGTACAGAAGCATCTATTCTAGGGAATGAATGCTGGGGCAGCATCACCTGGGTCATCTGCAAATAAACGGTGCAATATATGAAGGGGATTAATTAACAGACAAGCTATGAGAAAAAACATACGCTAAAGTCATTAAATGCGGATAGCTCGGGTAATACTCTGGTTACAGAACTCATTCAAGCCAGGGAAAGGCCAAAATCCTTGAGTAAATGATGCTTACTTTGCTTCCAGAACCGAAGAACGAAGAGCCACCTGAGTCACCGAGAGGCCGGAAAGCAAATGAATAGGAACTGCTGTCCTCAAACGGGCTCTTTTTTTGTCCAATCCGAGGCTTCAGATACCAAACCCGAGCTCTTGCCACTGTTGTTTGGAAAGAATGGAGTCGTAACCCAATTTTCTCTAAAAAAATAAAAAAACACTTTAAAAAATTGAAAATCTTTAAAAAAAATAAAAAATTGTCAATTTTTCTAAGGTCATTAAAAAACACCAAAAATTGGTAAAAATTTACAAAATCGAGAAAATTTATAAAAAAAAGAATTTAATAAAAATAATAAATAATTACATTCAGAGGGACTCCGAAAAAAAGGGGGAAAAAAAGACGGAGCAGGAAGGAACGCTTGAAAGAGTAAATCGAGACTTCATCATCGAAGGTGGCGTTCTCGTCTCGGTATTTTTGGTAGAAATTGCATCAGGTTATATTCAAGCCGGCCGAGCGTCCCCTCGTTCACCGACACGACCCCCAACTCGTCTCTCTTGGAAAGCAGACGCTCGACGACTCCGTCCGCGACTTATGCCCCCCGATAATCAGGTAAATTTTTTCATATACTTCCGTTTAATTAGATGAATTTATCTACTTTGATTCTTTTTTATTCTTTTGCAACCAGAAGCGGCAGTGACGGCGGCAGCAGCAGCGACGGCAGCAGCAGCAGCGATGGCACAACAGACGAAAGTTGTGCCGGAACAGGGGAACGATGATGCTCCATTCAAGGAAAAAGCCAGCCAGCAATTTGAGGACAGCCCGGGAGATTTACCTGAGGATGCCACGAAAGGAGATACCGACGAGAAAGAGAAGAGCTCACTGGATGATCAGGAAGAGAAAATCAAAGGTCAAAACTGAGGAAACCCAAATTACAGAGAACGATTCCACGAGTAAATCATCTGAAGGAGAGCTAAGTCAAACCAAAGCCGATGATTCCACTGGACAAGGGGAGTCGGATCAAGGGAGCAGCGAAATCAGTCAAAAGGGGACTCCCAAGATGGTTCTGTAGAAGGGAAGACGGAAACATATGATGGAGAGAAGAAATCCGAGGCTGAGCGATGCAACATCCAAGAGCAAGTTCCTCCCTGTTGAAGAAATCCTGCAGTAGCTGCTGCACCTCCGGGATCCTCGTGGACCCGCCAACCAGGACAACCTCATCGACAGTGCTTTTGTCGATCTTTGTATCCGCAGGCATTTCTCCACAGCCTCCATGCATTTCAGGAACAAGTCCATGCACAGCTCCTCGAACCTTGCTCTTGTGACAGTGGAGTAGAAATCGATGCCTTTGTAAAGCGAGTCCACCTCAATGGCTGTCATGGTGGCGGCTCCTTGCTGGGAAAGCCTATGGGAACCGATCGCCATGGTGACAGACAAGACAGTCGGCATGGCGATCGGGATACCTTCAATGAGGAGCACCAGGAGGTTGTCAATTCCCTCCCTGTTCCTCCTATGCTGGATGGGATACATCCCGATGATCTCGATCAACATACCAACGGCGATGGAGCAGATGCAGAAGTTACTGATGGCTGTCAAAACCTGAGCATATAGAAAGAAAGCATAAGCGAGTTCCAAAAGTGCCAGAGAAGATAGGATGATTGTCATAGCAAACTTGTCATACCTTTTGGAAGTGACTGACTTGGTTCGTGCTGTCAACGAGGTGGGCGACCCTGCTAAAGAACGATAGCTGCCTCCTGCTCGCTCCACTTGCCGTCTCTCAAAACCTTGGTCTTGGGCGCAAGGCCAGCCATCAGGGAAGCCGCAACATTGCCAGCATTGTTCTCTTCGACGAAGCTTATGGTCGAGTTGATGATGAGCAATGCAACGATGCCGACAAAGTCTTGCCAATCCGGGGCCTTTCCCTGCAAATATTTTGTTCTTGTCAAGACGAGTCCGTCCCCTCCAATCAAATCAACAGTAAAGGGCAGGAACCAAAGTGCAGAAATATGTTCATTGTTTACTCCTCCGTTGGCGAGAGCAATGGCCATGATGGCGGCGCACTCCACAACCCACAACGCCTAGCGTCGGCGACGAAGTTCCAAACCTCGACGCTTTCTTCCCTTCGCCCATGGACGTTTCAACCTTGAGCCACGAGCTCCCTGATTCTGGTTCCCAGCGCCACTCCTTCATGAGTTTGGAAGTCAAGGATCCAGAGGCTCAGGTCTTTCCTCCGACCAGATCTCATATACTTCTTTGTTTCATTTGCAATTTTGTCTTTTTAATTTCAATTACATTATTTGGTTTTTGCAGCTTCAATATCATTTCTTTTATTTTTCACTTCTCTCCGATGTTCGCCAATTTATCTATTGTTTCGCTTGTCTTGGTTGATTTACTTATACATAGAACTTCTCGTCTTACCATTATTTTCAGGTTTAATTGTTTCGTCACATTTCAAAAGAAGCGGTCGGTGGAGTTTTAAGCGTAATAATAGTGGTTAAATTCAATTGCCTAGTAGATAGTTTCCGTATCATTTCCATTATTATGTTGCAACAAATATCTCTCGAGGTTAGCTTCGATAGTTTGCAAGCTCCTCGTGTTTCAATTCTTTCTTGGAACAGTTTACTTCGTTTACTTGTTTTTTATGCAGATATTCTGGGCGCATGCCTTACGGACAACCAAGGCACGCACCCCATTCGACGCGTTCAATATAACGAAGTATTCGAGGGATTATTTGGATTCTCGAAGATCAAGACACTCTGAAGACGGCTTCGCACTCACCAACGTTACGGCATCAGTGGCTCGCCAGGTTCATCATAAACCTATTCTAAAAACGGCACCGTGAGTTATAAACGCTAGAGGGAGTGTTCTATGAAAAACGAGCAATGATATAAATACCCAATTCTCCCTTGAATTTATTTTTTACTTAGAAACTGTTAAGGGCATTAATAAATTTATGTTGCTTGCATTTTTGCCCAAAAATTCAACTTTAGAGAAATATTTTATAAAAATTGATTCACGTAGACAATGTTAGCATATTGAGCTCGAGATCATTTTTTTATATATATCAAACAATGTTTCTTTTCTAAAACCAAGCTCAAATAAATCGGACATCGAAAACATACGATAAGAGCCTCCCTTTTCTTTGTGATGCATGCGATTTAGTAATCCATAATTCCCGAACCTTAACGAATCTCTATAGTTTTTCTAACTTGAACTTAAAATAAGTTAGTGGCGAATCCGATACATTTTCAAAACTCGAAGCCTTATCGTCAAGGGAGGATATTTATTTTAAATGGAACCGAAAACGGGATCATCCGCGACAAAGGGGAATTTTCCTGTGGTAGGGGATGGCTGAACCTGCATGAGGAAATTTATCAATACTTGCCAAAGCCCAACAATCCACCATACATAAGATACCACATACCAAAGAATTTGAGAGGAAGACAGCGGAGTCCAGCAATGTCGTAGGACTCAAACCAGGAGGAATTGTCAAATAAGGAGACCTAACTTCAGTGTTCACCGAAAGATCGGCAGGTCTATCCCTTCTGTATTCAATTTTGGAGCATTGAATCCAGCTCGAGCTGCAATTCTCGGGTGGGTGGGACATTCACTTGGGGTTCTGGGTGTCGAGGGTCTGTCAGCGGTTAAGGTTTTTAGGATTTGATTTATTTTCTAAAATATTCTAGGAATAAGATTTGATTTAGCAAATCTCATTGAGAGATTTAGGAGATCTATTTAGATTCTCTTTTAGTTTTTGATTTTTTTCCTATATAAGAATCTCTTGTAAACATGAGTTTAATAAGTTGTTTTTTTTTGCCAACCAATAATTTTCTACAATTTTTATCCTCGAATCAAAGTTTGACAGGATCGAGTGCAGATGACGATGAATTGATAGAAAAGGGGGTGGGAATGAGATTGATGTTGAGATTGTAAGTCCTCGACCTCAAACTCAGGAAAAGATTCAGCCTTTGTAACGGGAGGGAGGAAAGGAATCACCTCCAAGCTTCGGCGCTTTGTGCACAGCCGGCGCTCGTTAATTTAGAGGCCGACCAGTTCGGAGGCGCCGTGCCACGACAGATAATCAACCGACCATCCACATCTTACTGCTTGCTCTCTTCCTCATTGATTACTTTGTCGGGAATTAGAAGATCATTTTAGTTGGTGTTCATTTTTCAACATTGCCTAAGGACATACGATGCACAACGCCGTTACATGAGGAAAGAAAACAAA
This sequence comes from Melastoma sanguineum, assembly GCA_029817735.1. Taxonomy (NCBI): domain Eukaryota; kingdom Viridiplantae; phylum Streptophyta; class Magnoliopsida; order Myrtales; family Melastomataceae; genus Melastoma; species Melastoma sanguineum. The sequence continues at coordinate 329,751 of JARUPW010000089.1, read as the reverse complement.
GAAGAAGAGAGAACTCGATGATGATATGTCGGATTAGACCAAGGATGTAAAAATCCATCAAATTCCCAAACGGGTCGATTACGAAACCCGGGAAGTTTGGGTTTTTTCTTCTTCCTTCATGAGCCGTAGTTGATCGGCGGCTAAGCTGATGGCGGCGGGAGGTGAGGATTAGAGCCATCTCCTACAGGCAACTGTCGACGACTCTGATGCCAACAGCGATGGGCGACCTAGAGGCTCCGAGGAGAGCTGGTAAAGCCATCGGCGATGATCGAGCATGGATTCTGATGCAGGGAAAGCTGTTGTTGGGCTCAAGCTAAGGAGGAGGAAGAGGAGGATGGCTAGGTGGACTCAATCCAGCTAATGAACCCAGCCCAGGTGGTTGTTAGTAGGATAGCTAAGCAAATGTGACGGGGTTAGATATTTTCAGGGTGGTTGGTCGTCGGTGATTGCAGAATTATTTCTTTGGTCTAGGTTGCATCAAGAGATATCAGTGTGAAGCTACGGCGTGATGGTGGAGACATGGATGATTGAGCTTAAAAAGAGGGAACATGAGACGACGACTGCGTTGGTGAGTAGTATGATTGATCGACTCGAAGGAATCGCTCTGCAGTGCGGGAATTGCAGCAACAAACTCATAACACGTGGGAGGAGGGGATGCAATAACATATAGAAATGAACCGGAAGATGCTAGAGAAGGATCAGAACGGGGGCAGTGAGTTGAAGAAGGGCGAGACGAGCATGGAGGTTCATAGTACTCACTCTCCAGGTAAAGATCCCACAATTTCCATGGTGATGTTATTATTTCCAAGGGAACACATAACTTCTTGAACTACAAAAACTACAGATATCGCTGTCCCTCAGTTTTTGTGGACTTGGTATTATCATTTATCAAAGCTACTTTTTGAGAAAGAACCTAGACTTGCCATTCTCACCATTACTTTGAGGAAAAACAAAAGGTTTAGTCACCATTATTTCTTTTTTCAAATGAAAAAAACTTTTTATCATAGAAGAGAACCTATTCTTTGAAGATTGTCTTTGCAAATTAACATGGCGAAACATCGGATATAATTCCCACATCAAAGTTTAGCGTGTCGACTTATAAAGAAAAAAAATGAAGCGCGTATCGCGGTGTACGTAAGAAGACTTAGACTCGGCTGGTCGTCTACGTCTTGTCTAAGTCATCTGCCATTTGTTTCCGATGGAAACACCACACCATGAGACTTTGTTTGAGTCTCTGGGTGGGCAAAAGTTTGCTTTCTGAGGAATAAAATGTTTGGCGTGTGGAAGAACTCCCTCCAGATCCTTGGAAAGAAACTAGTCTTTCCCCAGTGACTTTTGGTTGCTTTTATAATGCCGTGTTCTTTTTAAAAGATAGATGATTGTCACCTTTTTAGTACCTTCCGGGATACTTCTTGTTTTTTTTTTAAGATATTGATACAAAAATCTATACATTGAATAAGAAAAAGTAGCGTAGAGTGTTTACAGTGTAGTATAAATGACACAACCCCCATTCCTCACTTGAGTAACAAAAATTTGCCAAAACATGAGACAAGATGCAGGTGGTTTCATCGTCATCCCCTGCTTCTTCTGCTTACTCGTTTGCCTTGCCAACCACGACATCCTTTTGGCTTCACCATCCTCATATTCTTTCTCCTGTCGTCCAGACCAGAGACTCGCCCTGCTTCGCTTTATACACACCCTCTCTATCACTGGTCCTCAGCTTGCCTCATGGAGAGGGGTTGAGGACTGCTGCTCCTGGCAGGGTGTCACCTGTGACAATTCTACCGGAGACATCATCGGCCTCCATTTGACCTTCGCTGACCTTCGAGGCTCCATCAACTCCAGCAGCCCACTGTTTTCCCTTCGTCACCTACGTCGACTCGCCCTTGCTGGAATTGACTTTCTCGGTTCAACTGTACCAATGGAGATTGGCGTTCTCTCGCAGTTGGAATACTTTGATCTCTCAAATTCCAATTTCACAGGAGAAGTTCCCAATTCAATTGGAAACCTCTCGCGATTGACTTACTTGGATCTATCATGTAACAAGTTCACCATTGACCTGGTGGTACTGTCGACCATGGAGGATCTCCACTACCTCGATCTGTCTGGGATCTCCGTCTCTAGTGAGGATGCAAACCACGGCTTCTCATTGCCGAAGCTTCAAACATTGAAAATGGAGAGTTGCAATTTGAGCAATTTCCCTTCCTTCTTGTCTCGTTCAAAGGAACTGGGATTTCTAGACCTCTCGAGGAACACGATTCAAGAGATCCCCGACTGGCTCTGGAGCATTGGAATCGAGGCCTTGTATCTCTATGATAATATTATCAGGGGGAGCATCTCTCCGTCCATATGCCGGCTGACTTCCCTGTCCTCCGTCAACTTAATTGGAAATCATTTGACAGGGGTCATTCCTCAATGTCTAGGTAACCTTACGAAATTACAGGAATTGGGGTTGAGCAACAATTCATTGAGTGGGCCACTGCCACCCTCCTTGGCCAACCTCACATATTTGTTGGATCTTGTTGTCGATAGCAACATGTTGGAAGGGCCACTCCCCATGCTTCCAACTTCTATACAATATTTTCGAGGATGGAATAATCGTTTCAGCGGGAGTATCCCTTCGTCTATTTGCCAACTGACTTCTTTGCCAGGATTAGACTTGAGTCAAAATTATTTGACAGGTGTCATTCCTCAATGTCTCGACAATCTTACAAGTTTAAGCGTATTGAGCTTCAGCAACAATTCGTTGACCGGGCCACTGCCTACGTCCTTGGCCAACTACACATCTTTGATGATTCTTGATGTTAGCTACAACAACATCAACGGTCCCCTTCCACTACCTTCTTATGCATCCGCCTCGTACTTAGTTTCCAATAACTATTTTTCGGGGGAGATCTCTTCACTTATTTGTAACGCCACTCTCCAGATCCTTGACCTGTCACATAATGCTCTCATGGGTACCCTCCCTGAATGCCTGAAGTACCTCATCGTCCATCTCATTTACTTGAACCTACGTGAGAATGAGTTGGGTGGTAAGATTCCTGAGATTTTTCATGAAGGATGTGGAATGACTTCACTTGATCTCAGTAGAAATCATTTCGAGGGTGCCTTGCCGAGATCTCTATCCAACTGTAAAAGTTTGGAAGTATTGGATCTTGGCGACAACAATATAGCGGATTTTTTCCCTAGTTGGTTGGGGGATCTTCCGTTAAAGGTACTCAGTTTAAGATCCAACAATTTTTATGGAGATGTTTTTATTTCCGTGGAAACTCACAACTTCTCCCAGGTACGCATCATGGACCTCTCCAACAATAATTTTGATGGTAACGTAACAGACAAATTCATCGGTGAATTGCTTGGCATGGCTCGAGACAATATTTACAATTTCAGTGGGGATCTATATATGCTTTTTTTTTATATGAGTGAGCAATATTACTCGGTGATGATCAACTTGAAAGGGGTCGAGAGGGAGATGGTGAAGATCAATATCCGATTTGCGTTGCTCGACTTATCAAGTAACCACTTTCAAGGAGAGATTCCTAAAAGTATTGGATTATTGAGATCGCTCAAGGGTCTGAATTTATCTCACAACCATTTTAAGGGAACGATCCCTCCATCAGTTGGGAATTTGACGGATCTTGAATCATTGGACCTCTCCTCTAACCATTTGATGGGAGAAATTCCACAGGAATTGGTGAAGTTGACATTCCTTGGATTTTTGGACCTCTCAAGGAACAATCTCACGGGGCCTATACCACTGGGAGGACACTTCAACACCTTTTCAAATAGTTCATTCCAAGGAAATCCTGGACTCTGTGGTATTCCGTTCACCAGATCGTGCGGTCAAGGAGCACAGCCACTGTCGGAAGGAAAGGACGGCAGAGAGGAGGACGGAGGGTGGCTGGAGTGGAAGTACGTGGTGTTGGGCTTCGGGAGCGGGACGGGGATGGGGATATCGTTAGGATACATGGTGATGGAAATGGGAAGACCTCTCTGGCTAGTCCGAGTGGTCATTAGACTGGAAGCTAGTTACAGGAAAATGTCCAGAAGGAATGGTGACCAACGGAGGAATGGTTGAAGGTAAAGCGTGAGAATCCAACTTATATGTAATATTGAAAGTTTCTGGATTTTGCTTCAATACAATGATGATATGTTATGTATTAATAAAGCATGCAGCCTCTTGTATGTTAAAAAATTACAAATGAGAGAGAGCTTTATCCCAACCCCTATTTATTTCTCCTGTCCAAAAAGCAACATGGTTAGTGCTCTCTTTGTCCTTGCACCTCCAAAAGCCGTAACTCCTTACACCATGAAGATTTTAGCTGCCAATATAAAACAATCTGAAATTGATTGAACTCCCACGATTTTCATTTCGCAGAAATTATGATGGAGGGAACTCCGATATATGGCTAACAAGTCTTTGTGTTTCTGAAGTTTTGATCTTGCTGTTTTGATCAATCCCTTAGAAGAGTGAGTTTGGTGGTGTGGGTTTTGTTAGATCGGAAAACTATGGTGTTTGTTATTTTGTTACTTAACCCTGGAAAGCTCACACACAAAACGAAGAAAGATGAATGGGAGGCGGAGCGTGAAGAGTTGGGGGATTGGTTACAAGTAAAAAAGCTACTTATGAATATCCAATCAAATGGCCATAGAGAATTCGCGGGCGACAAGTTGAGCCTTCTACATTTTCATCGTTCCATCTGGAAGCGTCTTCACCTTATAAATCTGCTTGCATGACATCGGTCTAACTTCATCAAGTTTGGGTACCAAATCTCATGTTTGGTTTTCTTCAAGGGGCTTCGATCTCTTCACACATGGCCTCTTGTCACTTATACTTTGATGCTTCTTCATAGGTGGAGGGCTCTTGTGAAACGACATCTATGAAGGCGGCATCTATGTACTATATTGGTGGTCTGCATTTCCTCAGCGATGTTATTCTATTTTATCCCAATCCCAAATTTATTTCTCCTATCCAAAAAGCTACAAGGTTAGTGCTCTCTTCACAATGCTGTTACATGCCTAAAGACGTGTTAAGTATTTTTGTAGTTTAGTGATTACACAGGCCATGAGGAAAGAAAACAAAGAAGAAGAGAGAACTCGATGATGATGTGTCGGATTAGACCGAGGATGTAAAAATCCAACAAATTCCCAAACGGATCGATTACGAAACCCGGGAAGTTTGGGTTTGTTCTTCTTCCTTCATGAACCACCGTTGGTCGGAGGCTAAGCTGATGGCGGCGGGAGGTGAGGATTAGAGCCACCTCCTACAGGCAACTGTCGACGATTTTGATGCTGACAGCGATGGGCGACCTAGAGGCTCCGAGGAGCGCTGGTAAAGCCATCGGTGATGATCGATCATGGATTCTGATGCAGGGAAAGCTGTTGTTGGGCTCAAGCTAAGGAGGAGGAAGAGGAGGATGGCTAGGTGGACTTAATCCAGCTAATGAACCCAGCCGAGGTGGTTGTTAGTAGGATAGCTAAGCAAATGTGACGGGGTTAGATATTTTCAGGGTGGTTGGTCGTCGGTGATTGCAGACTTATTTCTTTGGTCTAGCTTGCATCAAGAGATATCAGAATGTGAATCTCCGGCGTGATGGTGGAGACACGGATGTTTGAGCTTGAAAAGAGGGAACATGAGACGACGACTGCTTTGGTGAGTAGTATGATTGATCGACTCGAAGGAATCGCTCTGCAATGTGGGAAATGTAGCAACAAACTCATAACAAGTGGGGGGAAGGGATGCAATAACATATAGAAATGAACCGGATGATGCTCGAGAAGGATCCGAACGGTGGCAGTGAGTTGAAGAAGGGCGAGACGAGCATGGAGGTTCATAGTATTAATTCTCCAGGTAAAGATCCAACAATTTCCATGGTGATGTTATTATTTCCAAGGAAACACATAACTTCTCTCAGATACGCTTCTTGGACCTCTTCAACATTTGAGAGTAACATTACGGACAAATTCATCGGTGAATTACTTGGCATGACGCAATATTTACAATTTCTTCGATGGTCAATATATGGTTCTATTGGATGGGTGTGGGGGATATTACTCGGTAGGAGTCCAGACGGAGATGGTGAAGATTAATATCCCATTTGCACTTCTCAACTTATCGAGTAACCACTTTCAAGGAGAGATTTCTAAAAGTATTGGATTTCTTGTATCACGCAAGGCTATGAATTTCTCTCACAACTGCTTTATGGGAACGATCTCTCCATCTGTTGGGAATTTGACAAATCTGGAATCGTTGGACCTCTCTTCTACCATTTGATGGGGAAAATACCAAAGGAATTGGTGAAGATGACATTCCTTGGATTTTTGGACCTCTCAAGGAACAACTTCGCGGGGCCTATACCACTGGGAGGACACTTCAACACCTTTTCAAATAGTTCATTCCCAGGAAACCCCGGACTTTATGGGATTCCGCTCACGAGATCATGCGATCAGGGAAACAAGGAAGCACGAACACTATCGGAAGGGAAGGACGATGAAGAGGAAGGGGGAGGAGGGTGGCTGGAGCGGGAGTACGTGGCGATGGAATTCTGGAGCGGGATGGGGACAGGGATATCGTTGGGATACATGGTGCCTGAAACAGGATGCCTATCCGGCTTGTGCGATTGGTCATGCGATTGAAAGCTAGTAATAGGAAAATGTCTGAGAGGAAGAAGGGTGACCAACGGAGGAATGGTCACAAGTAAACCGTGTGAATCCAACTTATATATAATGTTGAATGTTTTTGGATTTTTCTTTGTTTGTTGGTTCGACGTGATGATGATTTGTTATACATTAATAAAGCATGCATCCTCTCTTACGCTAAAAAGAACAAGAAAAAAAGTTACGATGTAAGAGAGCTTTATCCCAAACCCTGTTTTTCCTATCCAAAAAGCTATAAGGTTAATGCTCTCTTTGTCCTTGCATCTCCCTAAAGCTGTCCCTCCTTACCACAATTTTCATTTCATAAAAACAATTATTAGAGTGTTAAACAGTATAATGTATAACCAAGTTTCACTTAACATCTTATGCTTTTAGATCAAACGGTATTGTTTTTATATGGTATCATAGAGGAGGCCGAAAGAGCCCGCCTAACCTTAAACCAAGAACCTAGAGCCAAAATGCCAGCCCGTTTCGACTTGAGGGGGTGTGTTCTACGTGGAGAACTCCGATTAATGGTTAGTAGATCTTTATGTTTCCGATAAGCATGCACATGGGTGAATTTTCTTCTTGCTATTTTGATCAACCCCTTAGAAGAGTGAGTTTGGTGGTGTGGATTTTGTTTAATCGGAAAACTATGCTTTTTCTCATTTTGTTACTTTAACCCTGGAAACACAAACAAAACGAAGAAAGATGAATGGGAGGTGGAGTGCGAAGAGTCAGGGGGAATTTGTTACGAGTAAAAAAGCTACTTATGAAATCATGTTTAGAACAACAGTTACGTAGCAGCAGTAGATGCAGACAGATCTTTTATAGGAGAAACTTAAAATAAGTTTTGGCTATGTCTGTTCAGGGCGTTTAAAGAACGAACCTCTTATGAAAACATAACAGTATACCCCTTTTACCCCAAAAACATCACTTCAATTCACTAATTGCTGCACCTTCAGGCCACGAGTGAAGGAATTCAAACACAAATAAAATCATAAGAATCTCACTGCCGGAAAGCAGTATAAGGAAGAAGGAAGTACGTAAACCGTACCTACCGTGGCAACAGTAATAACTAGCAATGGAATCTGAGTGAGAAGGTGACATGCATCACGAATGCCCCCCGCCAATATTTCCAATCCAATGGCCATTGAGAACAGCTGTCCTTCATGGCTGACCACTACATACCCCGATACATGGAGATGGGTTGTGGGAGAGAGAGAGATGAAGGCTACAACGTGAGTTTCTCCATTTTTGAGTAGGAGACAATCAATGAAAGGAAGAAGAGGCGATGGCAAGAAGGGCATAAGAATGACAACGTTTTCTGGAATGTTGTTGATCAGAGGGACTCACAGTGAAGACAAAGATGACCTCTCAACAATGAGATTAACAAATCAGGGGTGAACAAATTCCTGTAATAACAAGCCAAGTCGATGAAGCCGACCACCACCATATCAACCTAACGATGAGAGAACCTGCATCACCTGATATAGGAGAATTTCCTCTGGATTTGAATCAGGGAATGGGAAAAAAAGGAGGACAAACCAAGACTGGGGATCCACGAACATGGAACAGGAAGGAGATCATTATCAAAAACTGATTTTATTGAACTCTTTGAGAAGAAAAGAGAAAGGCTCAGCCTTGAGTTCTCTTGGCCTGCCATTACTAATTTTTAGTTGAGATTTGTCCAAGTTGTTACTAAACATTGAACAAAGTGCATCTCTGAATGTTAAACACTCGAAGTCAAGCTAAGTCCCTGCCTACCACCATATTGCCTCGATCATATTTTATGTATAGAGGCAACAAGCATGATGAGGGATCCACAAAGGTTAGGAACGGGAAGAAGAGGTGAGGTGAGGAACTTCGAGTGCTTTGGAATGTGGAGATAACTAGCAACGCTGAGGACTAAGATGATAAGACTAAGCATGGTGCGATCCTGTTGGATAAAAGTAAAAGCAGCTTTCGAAACGTGTGGAAGCCGCAGTTACGCCTATGTTCGTACTGAAGTTAAAGAAGAAACCTCTAGTGAAAACAGAACAATGAAACCCGGTTTTACCTCAATAACTCACTTCAGAAGATCACTGTGCCAAGGATTGAGAAACAAGTTGTCTGGTTTAGAAGCCAAAGAAACAATTTGCACACCCCGTTATGACAATTGATGTCCTAACTTTTGTTTGTCGGATCTAGAAGTGTCCACTTGAACTACAAAAACTACTGGTATCGCTGTCCCTCAGTTTTTGTGGACTTGGTATTATCATTTATCAAAGCTACTTTTTGAGAAAGAACCTAGACTTGCCATTCTCACCATTACTTTGAGGAAAATAAATCTCTTCTTATACGGCAAAGATTAGCGTGCTGACTTATAAAGAAAAAAATGAAGCGTGTAACGCGGTGTTAGTAACAAGACTTACACTCGGGTGGTCGTCTACGTCTCGTCTAAGTCATGGGCCATTTGTTTCCGATGGAAACACCACACCATGAGACTTTGTTTGAGTCTCTGGGTGGGCAAAAGTTTGCTTTCTGAGGAATAAAATGTTTGGCGTGTGGAAGAACTCCCTCCAGATCCTTGGAAAGAAACTAGTCTTTCCCCAGTGACTTTAGGGAGTGGATCGTTAACAATTTGTTGTTTTTAAAATGCCGTGTTCAATTTAAAGATAGATGATTGTCACCTTTTTAGTACCTCCAGGAATACTTTTTAAAAAAATAAAAAAGATGATTGATACAAAAATCTATGCATTGAATAAGAAAAGTAAGTCTAGAGTGTTTACAGTGTAGTATAAATGACACAACCCCAATTCCTCACTTGAGAAACAAAAATTTGCCAAAAAAATGAGACAAGATGCTTCATCGTCATCCCCTGCTTCTTCTTCTTACTCGTTTGCCTTCCCAACCACCACCTCCTCTTGGCTTCACCATCCTCATCTTCTTTCTCCTGTCATCCTGACCAGACACTCGCCCTGCTTCGTTTTATACACACCCTCTCTATCACCGGTCCTCAGCTTGCCTCGTGGAGAGGGGTGAGGATTGCTGCTCCTGGCAGGGTGTCACCTGTGACAATTCTACCGGAGACATCATCGGCCTCGACTTGACCTTCGCTGACCTTTGAGGCTCCATCAATTCCAGTAGCCCACTTTCCCTTCGTCACCTACGTCGACTCGCCCTTGCTGGAAGTGACTTTCTCGGTTCAACTGTACCAACTGAGATCGGCGTGCTCGCGCAGTTGGAATACTTTGATCTCTCAAATTCCAATTTCACGGGTGAAGTTCCCAATTCAATTGGAAACCTCTCACGATTGACTTACTTGGATCTATCATATAACAAGTTCACCATTGACTTGCGGATACTGTTGAACATGGAGGATCTCCACTACCTCGATCTGTCTGGGATCTCCGTCTCTGGTGAGGATTCAAACCACGGCTTCTCATTGCCGAAGCTTCAAATATTGAAAATGGAGAGTTGCAACTTGAGCAAGTTCCCTTCCTTCTTGTCTCGTTCAGAGGAACTGGGATTTCAAGACCTCTCAGGGAACATGATTCAAGAGATCCCCGACTGGCTCTGGAGCATTGGAATCGAGGCCTTGGGGAGATTGTTTCTCTATGATAATATTATCAGGGGGAGCGGGAGCATCTCTCAGTCCATATGCCGGCTGACTTCTCTGTCCTCCGTAAACTTAATTGGAAATCATTTGACAGGGGTCATTCCTCAGTGTCTAGGTAACCTTATGGCATTACAGGATTTGAGGTTGAGCAACAATTCATTGAGTGGGCCACTGCCACCCTCCTTGGCCAACCTCACATCTTTGTGCAACCTTCATGTCGATACCAACATGTTGGATGGGACACTCCCCATGCTTCCAACTTCTATACAAGATTTTCAAGGACGGAATAATCGTTTCAGCGGGAGTATCCCTTCGTCCATTTGCAAATTGACTTATTTGCCTGCATTAGAATTGAGTCAAAATCATTTGACAGGTATCATTCCTCAATGTCTCGACAATCTTACAAGCTTAGTATTATTGAGCTTGAGCAACAATTCGTTGACCGGGCCACTGCCTACATCCTTGGCCAACTGCACATCTTTAATTATTCTTGACGTAAACTACAACAACATCAACGGTGCTCCTCCCACTTGGTTGTCCACCTCATCCATTTCTGATATCAATTTGTCAGACAATAAATTGGAAGGTCCCCTTCCACTACCGACTCCTATTTAGTTTCCAATAACTATTTCTCGAGGGAGATCTCTTCACTTATTTGTAACGCCACTCTCCGGACCCTTGACCTGTCACATAATGCTCTCATGGGTATCCTCCCTGCTTGCCTGAAGTACCTCGCTGTCCATCTCAATTACTTGAACCTACGTGAGAATGAGTTGGGTGGTAAGATTCCATAGATTTTTCATAAAGGAAGTAGGCTGACTTTGCTTAATCTCAGCAGAAATCAATTCGTTGGTGCCTTGCCGAGATCTCTATGCAACTGTAAAAGTTTGGAAGCATTGGATCTTGGCGGCAACAATATAGCAGATTTTTTCCCTAGTTGGTTGGGGGATCTTCCGTTAAAGGTACTCGGTTTAAGATCCAATAATTTTTATAGAGATGCTCTTATTTCAATGGGAACTCACAACTTCTCCCAGGTACACATCATGGACCTCTCCAACAAAAATTCTGAGGGTAACATAACAGACAAATTCATCGGTGAATTGCTTGGCATGGCTCAAGATAATATTTACAATTCCTTTGGGGATCTAGATATGCCTTTGTATTATGGGAGTGAAGAATATTACTCGGTGATGATCGACTTGAAAGTGGTCGAGACGGAGTCATCCACATTCTCAAAATCAGACTTCTTTTGCTTTCTTGGAGGTTGTACTTCAGTTTTAGGAGGAACAATTGGAACCTGGAAGTGCGGTTTCTTGACATGTCTAATATATACCGGCATGAGATTCAGGGGTACAACCACATTGGGTGGTATATGGTGAGTGCGCATGCGAGGATGGCGTCTCCAGCTTCGCCCTCGATTGACCTTAGTTACATTAGCATGTTCGGTGATCTCTTGCTCCACCTCATGTAAATGCACCTCTTCTTCATGATCAGTCAGCGGTGCGAAGGGGTTTGCCCCGACATAGTTGACGTGTTCGGGCAATGGGTTGCTCATGACATTTGGAGTTGTGGCTGGCGTTAGGAACATGATGACGCCGTCGTCCAACAAGTTCTGAATTTTAAACTTGAGCGCGATGCAATCCTTGGTGTCGTGCCCCAGTGCTCCAGAGTGAAATTGACAAGTCGCCTTGGGGTTATAGCCAAAAGAGGAAGGGTTAGTCGGTTTGGGATCTACTGGTGAAATGAAGCCCATGTCTCTTAGCTGGGTGAACATGACATCTAATGGATCGGGAGTCGGAACCAGGTCCTCCAATCTGCGTCGGGGACGCTCTTGTCATGCAGGCTTTGGCTGCTGGTGCATCGTTACGGGAGCGGTCGATCTAAGATTGGCCACCACAGGCACAGGGGGTCTAAAGGTAACTGCGGCGTATGACCTCGGTGCATATGAAGTCGGCGGTACCGCTGCCTTATTGTGCTCTGCAACCGCGACGAGCTCCTTGGGCTTTGGTTTGACGACTGTCTTTACTGAAGGGGGAGGAATTAACCCATCTCGGCTTGCCCCATCGAGTTTATCCGCGTTGATGACCGCTTGGGCGAAGGTTGAGATGGTTTGACCAATCATGTATGGTAGATACTCGCGCGCGAGGAGTTGGAAGAACTCATCTATCAGCTCTTTCTCTTTCAATGCTGGCTTAATCTGCGAAGCCATCTCCCTGAACCGATAAGCAAATTGTTTGATGTCCTCGGAGCGGTACCTTCTCAGTTTCCGCAAGTCTGATATCGTGGGTGCCATTTCTACATTGAAACTGTAGTAATTGAGAAACTAGAGGGCTAACTCATTGAAAGTTGTGTATTGGCTTTCATCCTTGATGTAATACCAGTGCAACGCCGATTCCGCTAAGCTCTCTTGGAACATGGCGATGCGAAACTTATCATCTACCGGGTATACAGCCATCTTGTGGCAGAAGTGATTTAAATGTAACTCCGGGCAGCCATTTCCACGAAACTTCTCAAATTCAGGCATTTTGAACTTTGGCGGGACTTGAATCTGAGGGACATGGTAGTTGGCATATTCCCAGTTGTGAACTTGGTGCCCCTGAATGGCATTGAGGCGTTCCTCCATTCTCGCCATACGACGCACCTCCTCTTCTTGTATCGTGGCAATCTTAGCTTCGAGCCTTGTCTCAAAAGCATTGGCCTGCTGTTGTTCACCAAATAACTGATCAATAATGGCCGCATTACGACTTGTCGGGTTTGGCACAATCGATTCCACATGTGGAGCACGGGGTACTGGAAAGCCGGCAGTTGTAGGGGCGGCAGGAAAATAGGGAGATGGCCCAAGTGGCGCTGAGTGATAGGGATTTGGCCTTGGTGCGGACGGTTGAGGGTAGTATGGTGGGAGATATGGTGGTGTTATGGTTAACGAAAAAGGCGGTCTACGCATGTGTGGGTAAGGATTGAATGCAGGTGGTGCGTTGGTTGGCACTGAGGAACCAGGCATGTAGGGCGGTAGGTGAGGGTTATGGGAGACAATAGAAACGGCAGATGTAGCCGTTGGTTGCCGCTGGAGGAACTCAGCCATCAACATTTTGAGAATTGGCAGCTCGGTTGTGAGGGTTTCCACCTTAACTCCCAGGGAAGTATTGGCTATGCTTTGGGCCGCTTCAGACGTGTTGAGGTTGAGTGGTGTTACCACTGGTGGAGCAGTTGATGATTCAATTGCCGGTGTCGTGAAAGCTGCCAGAGGTGGGATGAAAACTGGAGCACTGACCCCAGCTGTGGACGGCCCGACGGTGAAGACTGGGGCTCTAGTGAATAGCTCGGCGAGAACGGGGGACTTAGCCAGAGGCGACACCGGTGCTGATGTTTGAACCGATCCCGCGGTAGTGACAGTCAAGACAGTAGCAGGAGTAGTTGGAATAGCCTCAGCGGTCACGAGAGAGTTACTAATGGCGGAAGTAGTTGAAGAAGTGGAAGTGCGGCTTGGAGCGATAGCGGCCATAGCTTCTCGGGTGGAGCGGGTTCTCGGACGTTTTCTTTGCGGATCAATCTTGGCCGTTTGGTACCTTGGTGAGGAGATAAGAGTTGAATCAATATCTAACAATGTGATACTTTGGATGCATGATATGTAGTGATGCATGGTCATGTCTAATGCAAGGATTGGATTGTATTTACAATGAATTCAATCAAAGAGAAAGAAAGTAAGTCAGCGAACCGTCGTCTAAACTGAAGTTTATTACAAATAGTATTAAAAAGTTTGACAAATAAAACATGAAATGGGATTTCAAGCTCGTTAAAATAAAGTCGATCTTCAAATGCGATCCCACGGAGTGATGTGCTTCTTTTGGAAACGGGCTGACTGGGTGTCGATGTCCTTCTGATGTTTTTGGGGAAGGTCGAACTCTTTTTCTGTGAGAGTCATCCACACGCGTGCGAAGTGTGTCGTTGCTCGCCGAATTACGCCCCTCGGTGGTGGGCTATCTAGGTCGATCGGATCAAATGGTTTAGTTGGCGCTGCTCTGATCCGCGAAATTCCTCCGAACTGGTGCATAACCCGTGCCGGACAGTAGTAAGACGTCCCGGTAATCCCGACGATTGGGATGTAATCTCCATCCAGGGAACTTATGATTGCCCAGTCCACGTCGAAGCATTTGGCCATCTGGTAGAAGTCCTCTGGCTCCAGAGACCGGAAGAGAGCTCGGACAACAGCAAAGGTACGAGTCGAAAGGCGAGCACGTCCTGATATTCGGTCGAGTAAATCTGGAAATTGCTCTCGTCTGAATTATTCTCCAGTGATGCCGACGTGGATGTAGAACCATGCCTGGAGTAGTGTCGGGCTAAAGGTGAACTTGTGATTTTGCACTCTCTCTCTAGCTCTGCGTGCAATTCGGGTGAGGCTGTAATTTGTTTCGCCGACCAGGTTGGGAAGAAAAGGCCTTCCTTCGATGATTGCTTTTGTCAGGTAGACTGTTTGCTTGTTGAGCAATGCCTCACTGTTTGGGTAGAGTATCGTCCCTGCGAACAAGAGGATAAAGGCGCTCGCTGATCCTTGACCGTATCCCATGTGTGGCTCATACGGCGTGTTGCGTAACTCGAAGAGCTTGTTGACGTTGATATGTCCTTCCGCGGTAAACAAGCTGGGTATAACTGCTGGTGAGATTTGAAGGAGACGAGCTATGTAGTTTCTTGACTTGTCATCATAAGGTAGGGGGAGGATTCCCGAATGAGGAGGTAGTGCAGAGAGGTCCCCATATTCTTCGTAAGTCGGCGCCAGTTCTAAAGTGTCAAATCTGAAGGTATAGCTCTCGGGATCCCAGCGAGCGACGAGATACTGAAGTACGAACCTGTACGCGCGCCTTCCGGCCTAGCACGCGCGCGGGCGCTAGTCCCTCATCCAAAAATGGCTCCATTTGTAAAAATGTGTTGTTGTTTAACCTAAGTAAACAATTACGGAGTCGCCACCGACTTATTTTTGAAAACTAGTCTAAGTCGGAAAACCAGAGTAGGATTCGGGGATCCTTGATTACTAACTCTTACATTAAACATGCGAAAAGGTGGCGTTTGCCCTAAAAGTTTGCTTTTAGTTAGCAGGTGTTGGACCCGATCCGGGCATGACTCCGGACTCATGTCAATGTTTTACGGGCGTTGGACCCGATTCGGGCCTTTTGGGCCCGAACTCATGTGTGTTGGTTTAGCAAACAACATGCGACAATAAAACCCTAAAGCCTAACAACATGCACCGCAACCACAGATCAAGTATTTAGATCAAAGGGAGCGGGGAAGGGTGGTGATTGTTGGCCTATGCACTTGGGCCCACGACCCGTTACATGTGAAAATAAAGAAAATCGGGAGGCCCGCACCTCCCTCATGTACCTGAGGCTCGCCGGGATGGCTTTACATCGGCGGAGCTCGTCAGTTGAGGCCGCTTTCGAGACGTGCTTCCACCACGGATTTCCCCGCGCACCTCCAGTCTTCGAGCTTTATCTTCTTAAATCTTCGAGGTCGCTTTGTCGAATACTCGAAATAGTGGTTGATTTTTCATGTAAATCAAATAAATGAAACTTGGGGTTAGAATGTAAAAAATAAATAATCTAATGAATTAAAATTAACTAAATCAAAATAAATGTTGAAGAGTGCTCCTTGGGCGTATGCTCTTTAAGTCGGTCAGATTTTTTTGAAAATAATAATAATAATAATAATAATAATAATAATAATGTATACAATATTCAATAAAGTAAAATTCATAAACTTTGGTTATTTTTTTAAAAGAATGGAAAAAAGATACGTAAATACAACATTTTAATGAGATGAGTCAAACTGAGTGTTTTGAAAATCAGATCTGACATTCAAATAAACATTGCAAACAACTAGAAAAAAAAGTACAAATAATGAAGAAATTCACAAACTCGATTATGCATCAGACAGAAATAAAATCAATTTTAGATTTATTTACAAACCTGGACGGGATCCAGCTTCTCGAAAATCAACGTTGTCCCCACTTCCAACGAATTGAGAGGGCTGTTGCCATGGTGCCCTTGTCTTCACGCCAGGCCCGGTCGTAACTTTGACGTGGGGGAAGGGTGCTGAGTTTTGGCGAGTAGGGAGACTGCGGTTGCGGCTGCGTTGGGCCCATCGTGTAGGGCGACTGCGACTGGATCGCGGCTGGTTTTGGAAAATGTCGGGGAAGGCGAGTTCGCCACCGCCGAGCCTAAAGACGCCGGAGAGAAGGAGACGGCCGCTACTGGAGAATGGGTATACTGTTGCGAGATCTGGATGCGCCGGGGGAGGTGGAGGCTGTCATCGTTGGCTCTGAGGATGTCAGGGGAGCGGTAGTCCTGCCGCCGTCGACCGTGGGTCGCTGTTGCAGGGCTCGGGTGCGCCGGAGAGAATGCTGGCTACCGCCGTCGCAAGATCCGGTAATGCCGAGGAGGAGTGGGGGACTGCCTCCGTGAACTCGAAGGCGCCGGGGAGCAGAGGAGGGAGGCAGGTCTTCGTCACCAGATCTGGAGGATGTAGGCTGGCTGGAGTTTGCTGAAGCTGCCGTGGAGTTGCTGGGATTCGAGGCTGTCGAATCTTAGGTGGGTTGCGGAGATGCCGGCCGGAAACCTCCACTGTTGGAAGACCGCTGTAGGCCCTGGGGATTCCGGAGGGAGGCTGAGAAGTCGGGGGAGACATGGGTCGCCATGGGCTTGCTGTCGCCGGGGAAAGCCGCAATCTCAAATTTGTTGTTGCTTTGGGAGAACATGATCGTCTGTTGCTGGGATTGCCAGGAGGATTTGGGGACGTCGTCGCAGGACTCGGGAATGTCGGAGAGGTTGGGTTGCCGCCACTGCCGGTTCTGGAAACACCATGGAGACAGGTTGCTGTCAAGAGGGATCAATAAACTAATTTTGCCTCGTTCAGCCTGCACACTAAAAAACGACATCAAAATAAAAGGGATGCCTCCCTTGACGCCCATGTGGGTCACGAAAAGCTTAGACGTCTAATTCTATCAGGGGAAGACTAGTGATTGGCCTAGCATGGAAGAATGCGGGAGATGATCGCGGCTCCATGACTTTGAGGTATTCCGGTTTCCCTGGTTGGCGTGGAGTCATACATGCTAACATCCTGTTTTCAGAGTTCGTGTGGCCTTGGAACCTCATAAGTGCATGTCTGGGTTGGTGAAGGGGGTTTCCACGTCCTTGGCATGGACCTACCTTGATTGGGAGATGGCAAGGATGCAGCAAGGAGGATCAGGGACTTGTGGTGAAGTGGTCGAATTCTCCGAAGGTGAGTGGTCTCCCTGTCTCTGTATGTCTCCCTCTGAAAGGTGGGTGATGGGTCCCTCTCTGTCTGTTGGTTCTCTCTTTCTCTCCTTTTATCCTCTTCTATCCCTCTCTGTCTTCTCTTTTTGTCAGAGAACGTGTTGTAGAATAAGGGAGGATCTCCCCCAAAGATCTCGGGGAAGATCGTGGGCTGTTGAGATTTTTTTTAGATAACCACACGTCCCCCTTCTTTGCGAGATACGTGTGTAACGAGAATCACGGTATCGTCGGGAAACCGAAAGCTGAAAAAAGTCGGTCGAGTTTCATGCCGATATCGTCGGGAAAGCTATAGCAAAATACCCTGGGATCCTCCTTGTCTACCAGAAATGCAGGAGCCATGAGATAGATTTAAATCCCTTTTAAGTCACACGTGGATAGCTGGTAGTGGTGAAAACATGTTGATGTTTCTAGTGTCCAATGTGATGCAGGGTTAGCTGCATGGTTGCTGGCGAGGTGTCATCAACGCTTCTGCCATAGTTTGCTTGGGATATTCATTTAAGGTTATTCTCCAACAGTAGTATTTGAATTGCAATGAAATGTTCTCAAGACAGTACAATCCGTGTGTCCCAACCTCTGGAATCTGGTCTCACTTGTGGTTCTTTGTTGCGCAGCCTTATAAATTTTGAGCTAAGTATGATCTTCTTGGAGGGCTTTTGATCCCGGTTTTCAAATTGCCAACATCAAGACTGCGACTTTCATTTTCACCCAACATGCTTGGGATATCTTTCTCTTTTTTTTTAACAAAATTTCTGGGTAACACTTGGCTGCAGTTCTCTGGAAATTGCTTAGTTGGATAAACAATACGCCGCCTGAGTGTTTGGAAATGGCTTCCCTCGATAACATGGATAAAAGAGAAAAGTCATTGTGCTCCTTGAATTGCTACATGACAAAGAAGTTATCCACTGTGCTGAATGATCCAATGTTCTGGTCTCCTTGCTGATGACTTAACTGGACGACATCTTCCGTTCGAATGAAGCCAAATTTGCTGATGGGATTGATATGCGATAGGAATGATTTTTTTTTAATTGCATAATTTGGGGTATTTACAGAACCAATCAACTTCCATGCGGATGAGGTGAAAGAGACCTCCAAGCTTTTGTTGCACGAACTCCCTTTCTGAGGGTCTGAGCACATCGAGCCACCGTCGAAGCAAATCCATAGATGGAATCCCCTTGCGTAGCGCTACTGACTCCATGAGATCAACCTACAAGCTTGGACGTCATTCAATTGTAACAACAATCCAATCCAAATCCTAATATGAGGTGAATTTGCGTGCGAATTATTTACGTTTGAAGAGTATTGAACAAATATAAATGTGTTGATGCGTCAACTTTTGCATAGCAAGCACTCATGCAGAATGGATGTTAATGGATGCAGTAATGTAAATAGGGGAGATAGGGAAGGGAGAAAGAGAGTTGAGGGAACCCTCGCAACCAACCCAAACCGCTGCAAAATGAACAAAATTAGTTGTTACGATTTATCGCATACAAAACATACTTGAGACCTGTCCCTGCACAGATAACAGTTACTTAGTAATAAGCAAATGCATATGCGGCGTCTGGTACCTGTAGTGGACAAACAATACTAGACTCTCGGATGAAGGCTTCTAAACCTCCCTCGGACTGAGGGAGGCGGGGCCCCGGCCAAAAACCAAACCGCAAAGAGCAGCCGGCTGGGCCTTTCGGTGACCCCCCTAAAAATCCTAGCCTCGGGTTCGGGCACTCCTAGACATGCCTAGTAAGCAGTAAACGAACACAACCATGAGAACAAACAAAAGGCACCGAGCCAAACAAGTACATGCGCAAACAAGAACTCCCCTCCGCATGCGGACTAAAAATGTAAGAGCGTTCGAAAAGAATCCACATGCAGAGTCGCCATCCGGGATGTACGCGCACCTTCCGGCCTAGCACGCGCACGGCGGTTCGGACGACCCGAGGTTCCGGGCCGCTCCCCTAGAGTCTTCCGGTCGGCGTCGCGACTCGAGTGTCGAACACTGTGGAAAAGACCGGGGTAGTCCCTCCTTCGATTCCTGATTGGGTCTGCCCAAACTATTCGCCGATCGTCTCCATGCATCCTTAAGAGGCGACGGGCGAAAAGGAGTGCATGGCCCGAGAAGGAAGCTTCAGGAGGTTCTAAGAGCGGCTCGCGTCGCCCTCACCCATCCAAAATGACTTCGTAAAAAAAGGTTGTTGTTTTTTAATTATACGGAGTCGCCACCGACTTAGTTTTTAAAAGCTTGGTTTAAGTCGAAAAACCAGAGTAGATTCGGGGATTCCTAATTACTAACTCTTACATCTAAACATACGAAGAGGTGGCGTTTGCTTCAAAAGTTTACTTTTGGTTAACGGGCGTTGGATCCGATCCGGGCATGACTCCGGACTCATGTCATTGTTTTACGGGCGCTGGACCCAATTCAGGCATTGGATCCGAACTCATGTGTATTTGTTTAACAGTCACATGCGACAAAAATCCTAAGGGGCCTAACAACATGCACCACAACACTCACAAACAATAATTTAGATAAAAAAGAGCGGGAAGGGTGGTGACTGCGGGCCTATGCACTTGGGCCCGCAGCCCGTTACACATGTAAATGAGTAATTCGGGGAGGCCCGCACCTCCCCTTTGTACCTTCGGTTTGTTGGTTGGGGCCGTCTGGAGCGTTTCTACTACGATCCACCGTGCATCATCTTGAAGTTGAAAAAAATGGAAGCGAACGATGTGAGGTGTTTGAGCCCGCCGACCTTCAATATGTCCCGAACGTCACTCGGATTGACGAGATTGTATTTTCACATGCGAAAACATCAAGATAGGAAAATGATTAGTAAATAGTAATATATACATGATAAACGCGATGATCATGGACTTAGAAACATATCAATGACATCAAGCAAGTTCAAGACATGATGAAAAATTCATGCGTAATTGAATGATTCTCAACCGCGGCAGTTTTAGTGCCTTTCAAAAAAAATATGCATAACTTTCTGCTCAATTCATGAAAATGCGCATATTTATACTTGGAAGAAAGGATTTCAAGTCAGTAATCCAATAAGTTTCAAGTCAATCTAAGGTCTGTAACGAAAGTTATGAACGAAAGAGTGAGATATCCACATGCAGATCCGAGCTCCGACAGTTTTACTGCTTCTCAGAAAAACGTGTATAACTTTTAGCTTAGTTCAAGAAAATATGCTTAATTATACTTAAAACAAGCTCTTGAAGTCAGGCATCTAATGGCACAATTTTTAGGTCAATATGATTTCCAGAAAGAAAGTTATGAGTAAAAGAGTGGACTGTCGACATGCAGATCCGAGCCTATAAGTCTTCAGATTCTTCGAAAACACTCCATTCATATGTAAATGCCATGTCATTTTAAAACCACTAAAAATTTTCACATGAAACATCATAGATAGCTAGTGTGACATGTCTAGAGTATATTTGAAGTTCGAGGTATGACAAAAATGCAAACGGTGATGTCCAAACGTGTGAAACTCGGTCTTTTGTAACTAGTACAATGTTTTGTTCGAAACTCCTAGGTTAAGAACTCAAATTTAGCTTGTTTGGTGTCCTTAGAATCGTATTTAAGTTAGGAATCAAATGCAAGTAGTTTCGCGCGATTCCGATAAGTACACAAAAAGATATACAGCATAAACCGAAGATTGTGCAAACTGATCCGAAACATGCTTGGACTTACCGAGCTATTTTGGCTCGATGGGAGGGCTGCAACACATCCCAACATGCTAAGATGTATGAAGGGAAGGGGATGTGAAAGTCTTGGCATGTTTTGGCAACCACAGGATGTCTCCGAGAGTTGGTTCTCGGCTGTCCAATCCTTGCGGCTGCGCAAACAAGAAAACGTCAAAGCAAAAGGGGAGCCCCCGTGAAGCTTCGAGGTTACGAAAGGTGGTAGTTGAGTCCTCCTCTTCTTTGGACGAGGGAGGGCAGATCCTAGATGCCGGAGAGAAGGCCTCGAGCATGGAGACGGCGAGGGGAGGATGTCGGAGATTGTCCGGGATTGCCGTTGTTTCTTCTTGCCGCAGCCGTCGACTTGTGAAACCGGACCGTGTCCTCCGCGGTTAGGCTGGTCGGGGGGTCTCCATTGCTCCATCAGCTTACCTTGGTCAAGAGGCTCGTCGGGAAAAAGGGGAGGATCCAAGAACGCTTAGAGGGGGGAGCTTTTTTGTACGTCTCTCTCTCTGTCTTTTTTATAGCTGCTCCATTGAAAAAAATCAGCCAAGGAATATGTAACCGATGTAGGTTACGAAACCCATCAAGTGAGCATTGAAGGCTATTCAATTTCGAATGGCATTGAAAGCTTTCGTTACGAATTTGGAAATTTGGGGTATTTACAGCAAGCCATGTCGAATAAATGGTGAAAGAAAGTATCGTTCTAATTTATATCACAATAAATTAGAAACTAATCAACGTTATCTTTCTTTGCAGCTACTTTAACTGGGGCAAGAACCAATGATAACCAGTAAAGGAAGTATCATTCTAGCTCATATATTACAAAATCAAAAACTAATCAATGTTTTATTTCTTTGCAGATACTTTAACTGGGGCAAGAACCACTGGTAAGCAGGAAATGAAATATCGTTCCAGCTCATATATTACAAAATTGAAAACTAATCAATGTTTCATTTCTTTGCAGATACTTTAACCGGGGCAACGACCACGCGTCGTCAGGGAACCGGTAAAGAAAAGTACCGCTCCAAGTTTAAAATTTTTCTCACATTGAATTTGATTGTACATCCTCTCTTTCCCTATAGGGCATCAAGTCGAGGCGAACATCATAGGTAAAATTATCATTTCATAAAACATGTGTTATGTTCATCTGTCATGCATTCTAAATGATTTTATTCAAAAATTTAAAATACATTCCTTAGTGGAACACTTGTGTGCTAGTGATGGAAAGGCAAGCCTATCTCCAAACACATACCCTTTTCAAGAGTTGAGTGCAAACACTTGTGAGAACTTCAGATATGATAGCATTGGAGTGGGAAGGAGATCCCTTTGATGGAAAATGCTCTAGCTAGGATGACATCGAGCATTCTTTCTTAACCTCAAACACATTACCATTGCTAGCCATTCCTAGCCAAAGTGGAGATTTTTTGAAACACAATTTCCCTTTCAAGTCAAAGAGTCGCTTCACATCGAAGTAAAAGGAGTTCTGTAGTTTAGATTTCCGAATAGGACTCAGATGGAGATGCGTTACATCCTCAAGTTTGAGTGTGAAGTACATCCCTATGGATCTCGCCAGTCGACACAATACTCTACCATCTTTCGATCATTCGAATGCATCCATGAACAATTCCAAAGAATCGAGTCTGTGGGATATTCAAAAGAAAAAGAAATGAAAATGTGACAGGGGCAAACAGGCAAAAGAAGAAAAGAGAGCCCTTCAATATCATTCAAAGAAAAAGCAAATTTTGACACAAGGGCAAAAAACGGTCGCAAAAGCAAAGTGTCACAAAAATTTAGACACATGGGCCAAAAGATAGTCGCAAAAGCAAAGTGTCAGAAAAAAAAAGGGACCAAAGTTTTAAAACTTTATCCCGATTTGTCGATCTACGCAAACCCCTTTAAATTCAAAAGCATCGTTTCCCGTGGGAAAAGATAGCGAAAGTTATTCTTCCAAGACATTTCTCCACGAACTCACTATTTCATATGCCACCATACCCTTAAGTATTGTGTCGATGAGCAAGTCCACATTGGGAGAACCACGCTTAAAGGTGACGACCTTGCATTTTGAGTCTGATGTGATGAGATTCTTTTACTTGCTTTCTTTCTTAAAGATCTAGACTTCTATAAATATGGTCTTGCACCAAGCCTACATTACAACCATAATTAAAATCTCTTTTGACTAGCCCTTGAGCATTCATTTCAAAGGAATCGAACTTCCCACTCTGATAGCATAGAAACATATTTGAGTGAGCCTTGAGAGATGTAAGAAAGACCTCTCTTTATTCTCTATCGCGCAAGTGTTTCTATTTTTGAAACAAGAAAAAAGCGAAATTTCTACGCATTGATCACGCTTGTCGGAGGCGGCAAATTAAATACTCTAGCAAACCTAACTAACTTGTAGATATGGTAAGTAGAGGTCCATCTCACAGAGAATCAACAGAGAAAAAATCCTAACGGTCGCACGTTTAAAGATATTGAGGTCAAGTCAAACAAGATGAATGAGAGTAAAACAGAGAAATAAAATGCACTTAAATGGTAATTCAATCAAATATTAAAAGCCTAGGACTATCAACTTCCCCTAACGAATTATCTATCTCGTTCCTTCATTTCTTCAGTTATCAAATTCTCAAGTTACTAACCTAGGGTTCGATAATCTCCTTACGCCTCTTCCGAGTGCTCTAAGGACGTATTCCCTATATCGAGCTAATCACTCTATTCCTAGGCAATTAAATAGTGGGAACCCATTATGCAACAACCCTAAATGGCTACCTAAGGCGATTTGGTATATTCCTATCCCTTTCGCGAATTAGCTCCGTTTTCCAACGAGACGCTAACTTAGGCTATTCAATCCACGGCATAACATAAACAACTTTTCCAAGCCCGAATAGGTCTCCAGTTCAAATTAATTAGTGGCCAGTCAATTAACCACATTAAGATCAAGATTTGAATAAGTAACAACACGAATTCAAATAACACGGACAAAATGAATTCACTCGTTAAATAAAATCGTTAAGTTCCATTGAAGTCCTAGAAAAAGGAATTAGTTCATAACGTAAAAGAAATTCATCCCAAGTTCAAGAGAAAACAATAACGACATAATAATCAAAGGGAAAGAAAAGAGAAAACGTCATCCCGATCTTCCGATCCGAGAAGTAGTAGTCTCGTCCCGATCTCCGCTTCAACCCTAGCCGTAACGTCCTTCTCCGTTCCTTAGTCCTTAGTCGAATCTCTCCTCCTCTTTCCTCCCCTCTGAATAAACCCAGTCCTTAGTCGAATCTCTCCTCCTCTTTCTTCCTCTCTGAATAAACCCCTAAAGTTCCTCTAAAACAGAATATCTTGTTCCCCTAAAGAAAGATTTCCTAATATTCTCCAAATTTAAATAATATCTTTAGAGAGAATAAAATAAAATAACCTAAAACTACTAAAATAAATGCCTAATTGATCCTCTATGTCTTCATAATGTAGTCTCCGAAAGATTTGAAGACTCCTTGAGCGATTTGGAAATAGGTTCGTCGGTGGTCACTTGAATCCACAGAACCCCGCAAGGACGCGTCCCTGAGAACTAAATGATGCGTCCTTCAGCTGTCTATCCACTTTCCGCTCATATCCACTTCATTTTGTTCAAACTTCATGATCTTCTTCATTTTCCTACATTAAAACATGACAAACTAAGAAGTGTCAACAAAATAAAAGATTCAAATCAAAATAGATTCAAAAACTACGAAAATAACAAAAATCGACTTAAACTAAAACTAAACTAAAAAATACTCAAATCCTACCGAATTCCTATCAATACTCGTACGACTAACCACATAAAGCATTGTTATAGATACGAAATAACCCTATTTTCATGGAGTTATTACACCCCCAAACCTACAATTTACTAGTCCTCGAGCAAATAGAAAAACAACAAGATAACTCTTCAGCAATACCCAACTCAATCCAATCTGAACAACCCCCTCTCTATTCTCAGCAATGCACATGCTCACTTCCGCTGGTCGAGTCAGTTGTTATGAAAAGCAATTCAATTTGATTAAACTTCACGTAATGTTCAAAACCTCGGTATGGCATGTAGTGAAATCAACAATTAAAGACTTCCAATAAAACATATTAGATCAGCACTTTGTAGGAAACCAACCAAACGCTAACCATCCACTCGTCCTCAGGATTTTCAACCATTTTTTTCACACAAACTTTATTTCAGCTACACGACTAAAAATGATGTTTCATCACATTCTAGTGTACCCATGTAATGAGTATTTGATCAATGACTCCCGTTCCAGTTGGACCAAGGCATTAGGCGATGAAGCACCCCTCGGATCTCATTCTCGAGTACACCAAAAGGACTCACACCACAAGTACATATTTAGGCGCCTACCACATTTCAATCACTTTTATTTCTTTTGTATCTTTTGCTTTTTTTTCACACGTCTAAACATTGGTACTCAGAGCCTTGGTAACCTCTTTTTTTTTTAAGAACTTATTTCAAATCAATGCCTAGCCAACCCCACTCGACACCAACTACTATGCGTTATTAGATTTCGAGAATTGTTTTGACTCACTACCAATTTATACTAAGAAATTATTACCCACTAAAAGAACAGTTTAATCACTCAATTAAGCTCAATTTTCACTCTTCCATAAGTCGTAAGCATGTGCGTAATAGGTCATCATCGAATAAGGGTCAGCTCATCAAAGATATCGTTAAGTCTACTGAAGAGTTAGACACACCTAGACTTACTCTAGAAACGACCTAAAAATCAAAACTAAAAATTAAAACAGCACTAGCAAGCGATAAAATAGAAACGACAATCAACCCAAATAACGTAGATAAGCATACTTGCAGCACAAACAATTTCAGCACCCCCAACCTAGACTAAACATCGCCCCGATGTAAATATGAATAGTAAAAGATGAAGGGAACGAAGTACTCCCTTGGGGCGAGCTAGTCTTCGCTGTCGTCATCTTCATTTTCGTCCTCAAGGTCTTGGGAGTTGTCGTTATCCGAACCAGGCTACTCCTCCTTCGACGGCAACTGCAGAGGGGGAGTGAGGCGGCTGCACAAAAACAATGGGTTAGGGTTGTCACTTAAAAGAAATTATAACTATTTTTTTTAGAAGTTTTCTTTTTTTCTTTATTTATTTTTTTCTTTTTTTTTTCCCGGAGGGACGGGTCCTTAAAATTGGAGGATGCGACCTCCATGATTCTGCAGGATTGCAGAATGCCCTAGGTCGCGTCCTTGACTGTGAGGGACGCGCCCTCGAACTTTCTACAAAAGAAACTAAAAATTGTCAATAAATAGCAAAATGAAAAGAAAAAAATTATGCCAAAATAACAATAAAAATGAAAAATAAAAAGTAAAAATAAACTCGGGTTGCCTCCCGAGAAGCGCTTGATTTATAATGTCTCGACAATCTTACAAGTTTAGAATTATTGAGCTTGAGCAACAATTCGTTGATCGGGCCACTGCCCACATCCTTGGCCAATTCCACAGATTTGATGAGTCTTGATGTCAGCTACAACAACATCAACGGTGCTCCTCCCACTTGGTTGCCCACCTCATCCATATATGAGATTAATTTGTCAGACAATAAATTGGAAGGTACCCTTCCCCTACCTTCTTATGCATCAGACTCCTACTTAGTTTCCAATAACTATTTCTCGGGGGAGATCTCTTCACTTATTTGTAACGCCACTCTCCGGACCCTTGACCTGTCACATAATGCTCTCATGGGTACCCTCCCTGATTGCCTAAAGTACCTCACCGTCCATCTCATTTACTTGAACCTCCGTGAGAATAAGTTGGGTAGTAAGATTCCCGAGATTTTTCATAAAAGAAGAAGGCTGACGTCACTTGATCTCAGCAGAAATAAATTCGACGGTGCCTTGCCGAGATCTCTGTCCAACTGTCAAGGTTTGGAAGCATTGGATCTTGGCGGCAATAATATAGCGGATTCTTTCCCTAGTTGGTTGGGGGATCTTCCGTTAAAGGTACTGAGTTTAAGATCCAACAATTTTTATGGAGATGTTCTTATTTCCATGAAAACTCACAACTTCTCCCACGTACGCATCATGGAACTCTCCAACAATAATTTTGAGGGTAACATAACGGACAAATTCATCGGTGAATTGCTTGGCATGGCTCGAGACAATATTTACAATTCCTTTGGGGATCTAGATATGCCTTTGTATTATGGGAGTGAGGAATATTACTCGGTGATGATCGACTTGAAAGGGGTCGAGACGGAGATAGTGAAGATCAATATCCGATTTGCGCTGCGCGACTTATCGAGTAACCATTTTCAAGGAGAGATTCCTAAAAGTATTGGATTGCTTAGATCGCTCAAGGGTCTGAATTTATCTCACAATCGTTTTGAGGGAACGATCCCTCCATCAGTTGGGAATTTGACAGATCTTGAATCATTAGACCTCTCCTCTAACCAATTAATGGGAGAAATTCCACAGGAATTGGTGAAGATGACATTCCTTGGATTTTTGGACCTCTCAAGGAACAACCTCACGGGGCCTATACCACTGGGAGGACACTTCAACACCTTTTCAAACAGTTCATTCCAAGGAAATCCCGGACTCTGTGGTATTCCGCTCACGAGATCGTGCGGTCCGGTAGTGCAGCCAACGCCGAAAGGAAAGGACGGTGGAGAGGAGGGCTGAGGGTGGCTGGAGTGGAAGTATGTGGTGTTGGGTTTCGGGAGCGGGATGGGGATGGAAATATCGTTGGGATACATGGTGCTGGAAATGGGAAGGCCTCTCTGGCTGGTCCGAGTTGTCATTAGACTATAAGCTAGTTACAGGAAAATGTCCAGAAGGAATGGTGACCAACGGAGGAATGGTTGAAGGCAAACCGTGAGAATCCACTTATATGTAATATTGAATGTTTCTGGATTTTGCTTCAACACGATGATGATATGTTATGTATTAATAAAGCATGCAGCCTCTTGTATGTTAAAAAATTACAAATGAAAGAGAGCTTTATCCCAACCCCTATTTATTTCTCCTGTCCAAAAAGCTATGAGGTTAGTGCTCTCTTTGTCCTTGCATCTCCCGAAAGCCGAAACTCCCAATCAAATGGCCGCAGAGAATTCGCGGGCGACAAGTTGAGCCTTGTACATTTTCATCGTTCCATCTGGAAGCGTCTTCAGCTTATAAATCTGCTTGCATGACATCGGTCTAACTTCATCAAGTTTGGGTACCAAATCTCATGTTTGGTTTCCTTCAAGGGGCTTCGATCTCTTCACACATTGCCTCTTGTCACTTATACTTTGATGCTTCTTCATAGGTGGAGGGCTCTTGTGAAACAACATCTCCTATGAAAGTGGCATCTATGTACTATATTGGTGGTCTGCATTTCCTTATTCTATCTCCATCTCCTTTCGCCAATCATCTTGGATTTGGTGGTCTTCTCCCATATTTTCTTTAAACTGAGGAAAAACTGAAATCACTGCAGACGAATGATACATATGTTTGCTCTATATGTACACGGAAGATCGGCCATCAGGGCCACGGACACGAAATATTTACCTGCTGTCCAGATGCTGATCTAGAAACAGCCAAGGAGATAATGGAGGCGAAGGGAATCAAGCAGTTGCCTATGGTCAAGCATGGTGGAGACCCTCATATCGAGCGAAAGAAAAGAATTGTCGGAATGGTTTATTATGATCTGATATCAGGCTCTCTCTGGTTTTGCTACTAATGCTTTGTTACGACGAATGACCACACTTTGTGGTTGTTTGCATCCTTTCCGCTGACAAACAATTTGTTGTCTGTAGGGAGGAGATCAAGGATCGAAAACCCATGGATCATCACAGAAAAGAAAACAACTTTGTGGACGCAAGTACAAACTCCCCAGTAAGACAACAAATGTTTTATAGCCATTCCAGGATGCTTCTTACGCCTACCGTGCATGTTTCCCACAAATTTCTGCTCTTACACCACCACCACTTCCACAGTACCTCTTAGTCCTTACAGAAAAGAACGAACTTTTATCAACCCATCTCAGCTTTTAGGAGTAATTATACTGCAGCCGAGAAACATTACCACTTCTGCAAGGCCTGTCAAAACAACTCAAGCAAAGTCGTCGTCTCGTTTGCTCCAATTGTTTGCCACCGCAGCATTCCACCACGCCCTTTCATCTCCAATTATAACGAACGCACCACATCAGACACAGCATCACGACAAAGAATTCGGCTGCAAAGATAAGCATGCCAACAACTTCAACACGCGGGATCTCACCTAGAACTCCTTTTCCTTTTCACTTTCCCATCAAATACAGATCGATGAAAGTCACCACGGGGGTAGAATCTGACCTTACCCTACTCCAAGAAGGCAAGAATATTGTTGGTGATTGAATCAAGCCTGATTGAAAATCTTTTCATTTTAGAAAGTATCTTTTTGTTATAGAAAATATCTCTAGAAATTAGGAATGAGAGATAGCGTATCTTCCTAATTTAGATTTTCCTTAGTGGTGATTGTCTTTCTTTTGTCTATTTAAGTCGTCGTGATGTAATAGTTTTTGTATGACGGATTGATCAATATACAGAAAAGAGCATTTGCTCAAAGGTTGTTTTGTTTTTGGTTCGTCATCAGAAGGCTGCGCTACAGAAGCTAGCGTCTGTAGAAGGTTCTATTGTTCTCTGTCTCGATTCTGTAGTTTCTACTATTGATGCAGGTTTGTTTCCGCAACGTGAAAACCTACAAGTGGTATCAAAGCGCTTAGTGATCTTTCGGGAGCTGTGGAAGTCTTGTGAAGCTTTTAGAAGGTTGTTTCTGTCTAATAGAAGAAGGAGATGGAAGCAAGCAGAAACGGTTTTTCTTGTACGACGCCTTCTACGGTGGGGAGAACTATCAAGTGTGGGCGGTGAAGATGGGTGCTTTCATGGAGGGTAGTGATTTGTGGGAAGCAGTGGAGGATGATTATGAAGTGGTTCCACTCCCCGACAATCCTACAATCAATCAAATACGGTTTCACATGGAAAGAGTCACAAAGAAGACGAAGGCAAAGTCGGGCATTTATGTTGTAGTGTCACCCTCTATATTCAATATGATCATGAAGTTTCAGACCGCGAAGGATATTTGGAATTTTCTGAAGATTGAATACGAAGGTGATGAGAAGATACGAGGTATGAAGGCATTGAATTTGATGAGAGAGTTTGAGAGAGAACAGATGAAGAAGAAATAGGCTGTGAAGGATTTTTCAGATAGATTGAACAATCTGGCTGACAGAATCAGAGTTCTGGGTGCAGATATGAAAGACGATCGGATCGTGCAGAATATTTTGGTGTCATTGCCAGAAAGGTTCGAAGCGACGATTTCTTCTCTGGAGAACACTAAGGATCTGTCCGACATAAGGTTGGCGGAGTTATTGAGTGCATTGGAAGAAGCTCAAGAACAAATAAGGTTGATGAGAAGGGAAGCTCGCTTAGAAGCCATGGAAGGAGCCTTACCGGCAAGGTCTCAGATGAGAGCTTCTGGAAGAGAGAAGAAGCCGTGGAACCAACAGAAAGGGAATGCAGAAGGTTAGGCAGTAATAGAGGTCCTGCTAAACAGAGGCATCTTTCTGAGAGTGGTTCTGCTTATCAGAGAGAACGGTTTGATCTTTACAAACACTGTGGAGGCACAAATCATCCACATTTCAGGTGTTGGAGGAGGCCAAACGTGAAGTGCGACAATTGTCATAAGTTTGGGCATATTGTAAGGTTTTGTCAGGAGAAGGATTCTTGGCAAGTTGCTACAGAAGGTGCTGCAAATAATGAGGTAGAGAAGTTGTTTACGGCATCTTGTTTTGCTACTGGTATGACTTGTAGAAGTTGGTTGGTTGATAGCGGATGCACCCACCTTGTGTCATATGATGAGAAGACATTTGCAAGTTTAGATCGAAGCTTCTGTGCTAAAGTGAAGATCGGAAATGGTGATTACATCGATGTTGAAGGAAGAGGAGATGTAGTGGTTGATGGTCCAGAAGGTATAAAGTTGATACGTGATGTATTGTATATACCTAAGATTGATCAAAATCTTTTAAGTGTTAGTCAACTGTAAAGAAGGGGTATAAAGTGATGTTTGAAGAAAGTTTCTGTTTGATAACAGATTCTTCTGGGAAGGAAATACTCAAGATTCACATGAAAGACAAGAGTTTCTCCTTTGATCCCGTGTCACATAGTCATCAAGCTATGACGGCACAAAAGGCTAGGACATTTCCACAGCAAGGGCATAGAGTTTCTGCAGAAGAATGATATGACGGTTGGATTTTCAATTCTACAGCAGAAGGGTACATCTGACTGTAGAACGAGTGTGTTTGGAAAGCAAACGAGGCCTCCTTTCGAGAGTTCAAGCTGGAGAGCCAGTGAGAAGCTACAGCTTATTCACACGGATGTTTGTGGACCTATGTCGGAGGTTTCGTTAAATTGTTGCAAGTATTTTATCATTTTTATAGATGATTTCTCTCGGATGTGCTGGATTTATTTCGTGAAGGCTAAGTCTGAGGTTACAGAGATATTTGAGAAGTTTAAGAAACAAGTTGAAAATGAGTGTGGTAGATCTATATAGATTGTGAGATCTGACAATGGGACATAATATACTTCTGCTAGTTTCAGGTCCATCTGTGAAGAATCTGGAGTGCAGCATCAGTTTACTATACCTTATTCCCCACAGCAGAATGGTGTGAGTGAGAGACAGAACAGAAGCATCATGGAGATGGCAAGATGCATGATGCAAGAGAAGGATATGCCGAAAAAGCTTTGGGCAGCAGCTGCAAATACTGCAGTGTTTCTGCATAACAGACTTCCTACAACGTCAATGAGCTTGAAGACACCTCATGAGGCTTGGTATGGGGTCAAACCGATCATGAAGAATCTAAAGGTGTTTGGATGTGTGTGTGATAACTCTATGTATGTAGAGTTATTTGGGACTCTTAACGGGACTTTACATGGCTAGTTAGACGAGTTTATGTTATAGTTTTACAAGTTTTTATCGTGTTTTTACTGCATTTTAGTTTTAAGTTCCTTTTGTTATTTTATTAAATAATTGGAACCTAGTTAATGCATCTTAGATTTGTTTTGATTTGATGTAGGTAAATGAAGAGAATAATAAGTTGGGTAAGTGAAAAATGGACGAAATTTGATAAAGTGCTGAAAACCTACAGAGAGCAGAAGGACGCGTCCGTGAGGAATCAGTAATCTACAGAGAGCAGAAGGACGCGTCCCTCAATCTTAAGGACGCGACCTTCGACAATCTGCACAAGATCTCGCCAAATCACTTGATTTTTTCATTATAACGATTTGAAGAGAGAGAATGCATCAATTAGTTACCATTTTATTATTCTTAGGATATTTTGGTATTTAATTATTTTCTTAAGCACTTTAGGATCTTAGAGAATATTAAGAAATCTTTTAAGGGAATAATATATTTTCTAGGATAGCCTAACAAGGAGAGAGAGTTTTTCATTTAGTTTGAGATTTTTTTTAGATTTTGGCTCGAAGGAAAAGGAGAGGTGCCGACTAGGGTTCGAGAGAAGATCCGGACGAGGTGACTACCGACCAGATCGGGAGATCGGGAGGGCGTTCCTTTAGCATGAACTTTGGATGTTTTCATATGTCGACGCTATTTTCTTCTAAACTTTGGATGTTTTCATATTTTAGCATGAACTAATTTTCTTATCTAGGGTGCTAAATTTGCGAGACTTGTCAAGGTGATTTCGAACGTGAATTATTTATTTAAAAGTCCGGTGTTCGTTGATGTGCTTGCGTGTTTTATGTTTCTGAAATACGATTGGCGTCGGTTTCTGAAATACCTCGGATTACCTTGGCATCGGGAGGTGTAAGATTAATTCGATAGGAAAATCAAAGAACAGGTTAATAGAAACTAGAGATAGGGATATCACAGTTGATATTAATTGGATTGACTATTGGGAGTAGATTAACAGAAACCGTAGATAGGAATATCACGGTTAATGTTAATTGAATCGAATTCTAGGAGTTAATTAAATATAGATCGTAGGGATACATCTAATATATAGAAAATCGTGATTTAAATCCTCGGACAGTTTTATCTAAACGTTCGAGTGATCCACGACAAGTTAAGTAAATTTAGTTGCCCTAGGCTTTCTTATCGATAATTTCTTGTGATCCTTGCGTATTTGATTTTAGTAATTTTCGTTTAATCCATCCTTTATTCGATTAGTCTAGATAATATTTAGTGGTTTAATTGGTATTCAGGAACAATTAATCCTCGTGGGAATGATATCTTACGTGCTATAATCGATTCGTGTGTATACTTGCGCACAACACGGTTTTAGCAGGACAAGTTTTTGGCGCTGTTGCTGGGGACTAATTGTCATTTCTTGATATCAATAGCAGACTCACTGATATTAGACAAGATTTTTTTTATTTGTTTCATTTCATTTTTCTTTCATTGACTTTCTTTTTCAGGACTACTCTCGGTGGATGCGACGTAGCCGAAGTGCAAATTCTTTGGAGCATAACCCCGAGATCGAGCGGACGTGTCATGCTCTAAGGAAAGAAGCAAAGCTTAGAAAACAACAAGAAAAGATGGCTCTTGAAAATAGAGACATGGAGAATCATAAGGCACTTGGAGACTATGCAATTCCATCCGTGGGTGATGTCGAGACAGGTATTCAAAGACCCGCAATAGCAGCAAATAATTTTGAGATCAAGCCAGCCATCATCCAACTGGTGCAGAATCAATGTCAATTAGGTGGAAATGTCAACGATGAGCCGAATGCCCATATTGCGAGTTTTCTCGAGATTTGTGATACGTTTAAGAGCAATGGTGCATCCGATGATGCGATCCGACTGAGATTGTTCCCATTCAGCTTACGGGACAAAGCGAAGGCGTGGTTATATTCTCTCACGCTAGGTTCAATTACAACATGGGATGACTTAGCTCGAGAGTTCCTCACCAAGTTCTTTCCACCTATGAAGATGGTGAAGTTGAGACGAGATATTACTACTTTTATGCAACTCGATGGGGAGAGCTTGTACGAGGCATGGGA
This sequence comes from Melastoma sanguineum, assembly GCA_029817735.1. Taxonomy (NCBI): domain Eukaryota; kingdom Viridiplantae; phylum Streptophyta; class Magnoliopsida; order Myrtales; family Melastomataceae; genus Melastoma; species Melastoma sanguineum. Next base: position 295,508 of record JARUPW010000089.1, on the reverse strand, counting down.
GCGATATAAGGAATCACTCCGGAAGTGTCCACATCACGGCCTTCCGAAGTGGCTGATCGTGCAGACATTTTATAACGGATTGCTACCTACAGTTCGAACATCGATTGACGCAGCAGCTGGTGGAGCATTAATGGCAAAACCAACTGATGAAGCGTACACCTTGCTGGAAAATATGGTAATCAACACCTACCAGTGGGGCAATGAACGAGGACAGATGAGACAACAAGGCATGATGAATGTGGATTCGCTGACAAATATAAACGCCAAGATTGATGCTCTCAAAAGATGATGCAAGGGCAACTGAAGATGAATGTTATGAGTTGCGAGGTTTGCGGAGAAGAACACAACTCTGGTGAATGTGTGGAGACGGCAAATTATATGGGTAACTTCAACCGAGGGGCAGGAAATCCATTTTCTAATACTTACAATGCAGGTTGGAGAAACCATCCCAATTTTTCTTGGAGAGAGACACAACAACATGGACAGCCTGCTGGACCAAGCTCAAACATGCACATGAAGCCAAATTTTGAGCCTCCGGGGTTTCAACAACAGCCACAACAAGTTGCAAAGGAAAAGGTAAGCATTGATGGCATGTTACAATTGATTTCTTTACAAAACTCTTCTATAAAAAGTCTTGAAGCATCGATGAGGATCATGGAGAACCAGATGGGTCAACTTGCATCTGCGATCGCCTCGAGGCCACCGGGAAACTTACCGAGTGACACCGAGATCAATCCAAGGTCAAAGGAACAATGTAAGGCAATGAACCTCAGAACCGGAAAGGTAATCAACGAATATATTGGTTCCTCAAGCCAGGAAAACAAGACTTCGTTTGAGGAGGAACTAGGAGAAGGGGGCATCAAGCCATCTGTAGATGAAAGAAGTGCATCTGAGCAAACTCTTCATGAGGTTTCCCCTTCAAAAAATCAACCTGACAAGGTAATAACTGATCTCAATGAAGGATAAGAAGAAAAGACAAGTCCTGAACTCACTAAGGAGCTGAAAGCATGGAACCGTGAATGGCATAAGAAACCAGCCCAGCCGCAACAAGTGACTTACCCGCCACCACCGTTTCCACAGCGATTGAAAAGAATGGAGGACGAGAAGCAATTCATGAGATTCCTGGAGCATTTCAAACAGCTACACATCAACATCCCATTAACGGAAACAATCGACAAGATGCCCACATACGCAAAATTTCTCAAGGATATTTTATCAAAGAAGCGAAGTTGGGAGAAATTTGAAGTGATTCCGTTGTCAAAGGAGTGCAACATGGCATTGCATCAATCACTTCCGTCGAAGCTTGCCGATCCAGGGAGTTTTACTATCCCTTGTCGCATTGGTTCTATAGTAAAGCTTTATGTGATCTTGGTTCTTCAATTAATTTAATGCCTTATTCGATTTTTCAGGAACTAGGACTTGAAGGAGCAAAGCCAACAACAGTCACACTACAACTGGCGGATCGATCGATTACACACCCATGGGGAGTAGTGGAGGATGTGTTGGTTCACTTAGATGATTTGATTTTGCCAGTAGATTTTTTAATTCTAAAGATGGAAGCTGATAAAGAGGTGCCGATTATACTTGGCCGACCGTTCCTTGCAACTGGTCGAACATCCATTGATGTAGCAGATGGAATTCTAAAAATGTGAGTTCATGATCAGGAAAAGACTTTCAATATTTTTAATACTCTGAAATGTATTGATACTACTGATGAATGTTTTACTATTGACCAAGAGCAGAGTTTCCTGATTCAAGAGAAAGAGCATGATGACTTCTCGCCGATGATAGAAGATGATTCCATAGAACTGAAGTATATTCAACAAATTGAACCTCTCGGAGTCGACCTCTCAAAATCTTCAATGAAGCCATCCATCATAGAGCCACCGATTCTGGAACTCAAACCCCTGCCTTCACATTTGAATTATGCATTTTTGGGTGAATCGAATACTTTACCAGTAATTGTTTCTAATCGTTTAGATGACATGCAGTTAAATCAATTGTTGGACTTACTACGAGCACATAAAGAAGCAATCGGTTGGAGTTTAGCGGACCTCAAAGGGATTTGTCCATCAATTTGTATGCATAAGATCCAACTGGTGGACGAAGAAAAGCGAGTGTTCGAAGCACAACAAAGACTTAACCCAATAATGAAAGAGGTAGTAAAGAAAGAAGTTCTGAAATGGCTCGATGCAGGTATAATCTATCATATCTCTGATAGTAATTAGGTGAGTCCCGTTCAATGTGTTCCAAAGAAAGGAGGTATGACTGTAGTTTCCAATGATAAGAATGAATTGATTCCTACTCGGACAATAACAGGTTGGCGCGTATGCATGGATTATCGCAAGCTGAATAATCTGACTAAGAAGGATCACTTTCCGTTACCCTTCATTGATGCTTGATAGATTAGCTGGACATTCATTTTACTGTTTCCTTGATGGGTATGCAGGTTATAATCAAATTGCCATAGCGCCGGAGGACCAAGAGAAAACTAGTTTTACATGTCCATATGGAACATTTGCCTTCAGGAGAATGCCATTTGGACTCTGCAATGCCCCAAGCACCTTTCAAAAGTGTATGATGGCAATATTCTCCGATATGGTGGAGAAAGATATCGAGGTATATATGAATGATTTTTCTATTTTTGGTGACACTTTTGATCTATGTCTCCAGAATGTAGAGAAAGTGCTTACAAGTTGCAAAGCGACCAACCTCGTGCTGAACTGGGAAAAGTGTCACTTCATGGTAAACGAAGGTATTGTGTTAGGCCACAAGGTATCTGAGAAAGGACTTGAAGTAGACATGGCGAAAATCGAAGCCATTGAGCAGATGCAACCTCCGACAAATGTTAAAGCTGTTCGAAGTTTTCTAGGACACGCTGGTTTTTACAGACGTTTTATTAAAGATTTCTCAAAGATTGCTAAGCCTCTTAGTAAATTACTCGAGAATGATGTTCGTTTTGAATTTACTGATGAATGTTTACAGGCCTTTCAGGAGTTAAAAGGGCGTCTAGTCACATCACCTATAGTGATAGCTCCGAATTGGAGTTTACCGTTCGAGATTATGACAGATGCGAGTGATTTTGCTGTTGGAGTCATTCTTGGCCAAAGAAAGGATAAGGCATTTCACACCATATACTATGCCGGCAGATGCCCAGCTTAATTATGCAACAACAGAGAAAGAGTTTCTTACTGTTGTTTATGCTTTTGATAAATTTCGTTCTTATTTTCTCGGTGCACATGTTGTGGTTTATACAGATCATTCGGCAATCAAATACTTGATGACAAAGAAAGACGCAAAACCGAGATTAATAAGGTGGATTCTACTACTCCAAGAGTTTGACATTGAGATTCGTGATAGGAAGGGGATTGAGAATTCGGTTGCAGATCATCTTTCAAGATTGGAATCTAGAAAGGCCGAAACTGAATTGAGCAAAAGAAAGGAGGAAAGCCAGGTGGATGACAATTTTCCAGACGAACATGTATTTTCCATAATTGCAGCGATGACTTCAAGCACTCCATGGTACGTAGATTTCGTCAACTTTATTGTAAGTAATGAACTTCCTCCAACTTAAATTTTCATCGGCGAAAAAAATTTCTTCATGATGTGCGATCCTATTTTTGGGATGAACCTTACTTGTTTAAGTTGGGAAAAGATAATTTGTTTCGACGATGTGTCCCAGAAGAGGAACAACTCTTGATACTTACAGGTTGTCAAGCAAGCTTGTATGGAGGTCATTTTGGAGGCATATAAACAGCCTCAAAGGTACTTCAAAGCGGAATTTATTGGCCGACTCTATTTAAAGATGCTCATGAGTTTGTCATGAAATGTGATGAATGTCAAAGGGTTGGAAATTTTCTCGAAGGCATGAGATGCCATTGACTAACATTCTTGAAGTTGAATTGTTCGATGTTTGGGGAATAGACTTTATGAGTCCGTTTCCCTCGTCATTTGGGAATTCTTACATTCTGGTTGCAGTGGATTATGTCTCAAAGTGGGTGGAAACATGTGCATGCCCCAAGAATGACGCACAGGTGGTGACACGATTCTTGAAGAGGAACATATTCACTCGTTTTGGTACTCCAAGAGCTATCATAAGTGATGGAGGTACGCATTTTTGTAACAAATTATTTGAGAAGTTGCTTTTGAAATATGGAGTGAAGCATAAGATCACAACGGCATACCACCCGCAAGCTAATGGACAAGTAGAAGTGAAAAATCGGGAGATCAAACGGATCTTGGAGAAAACCGTTAATCCATCTCGCAAGGACTGGGCAATAAAGTCGGACGATGCACTTTGGGCTTATCGAACAGCATTGAAAACACCCATTGGGATGTCACCATACCGGCTGGTTTTCGGAAAGAGTTGTCACTTACCCCTGGAACTCGAACATAAGGCATATTGGGCGGTAAGAAAGTTGAATTTAGATCCACAATTGGCTTTTCAGAAACGTCTATTGCAGGTACAAGAGCTAGAAGAGTTCCGCCTACAAGCATACGAGAGTTCACGGATGTACAAAGAGAAAACGAAATTGTGGCATGACAAGAAGATCTTGCATAAAGAATTCCAAAAAGGGCAGCAAGTTCTTCTTTATAACTCTCGTCTTAAACTTTTTCTTGGAAAATTTAAGTCACGGTGGTCCGGACCATTTGTGGTTAATCGTGTGTTACCTTTTGGAGCTGTGGAATTGCAGGGAAACGATGGACTTTTCATGGTGAACAGACAACATCTCAAGCCATATTTTGGAGGAAAAATTGAGAGGCAACCCAGCACTGCCGCACTTGCCGAGCCAATTTATACATGAAAAGGGAGACAAGAGTTAAGCCGACGACTACCCCAGGGGAGTATTACGTTCCATTTATTCTTTTATGCTTTATATTACATCGGGACGATGCATAATCTAGGTTTGGGATGTTGACTCTTTGCTTGTCGCTTTGCTTTGATTTTGTGGTTATTGTGATCGTTTATTCTGAGTTTGGATGATCTTTAGAAGTGCGCTCTTACTTTCGCTTTCGATATTCTTTTAGTCATTTTTTTATGTTGAGCAAGTTTGTCAATCTCCTCAGTGAAACTTGATGAAATCTTTGATGAGCTGATCCTGATTCAAGGATGACTATTAATGCATTTGCTCACAACCTATGGAATAGTTAAAAACGAATCTTAATTGTTGATTGGACTTAAAGTGTTTTCTAAATTGAATAATTTCTCGGTATGTAGTGTTAGTGAACGAAAACAATTTTAGAAATCTAATAACGCATGGTAGTTAGCGTTGAGTGGTGCTAGTCACACGTTGACTAAAAACAAGTCTTGGGTAAAGAAAAAAAAGATAAAGAAAACAAATAGCGGTTACTAAGGCTCTGAGTACCAATGTTTAGGTGCGAAAAAAAACAAGAGAAAAGTTGTTTGATATGCGCCTAATTATGTACTTGTGGTGTGAGTCCTTTTTGGTGTACTCGAGCATGGAATCCGAGGGGTGTTTCATCACCTAGTGCCTTGGTCCAACTGGACTGAGAGTCATTGATTGAATGCACGTTACATGGGTGCACTAGATTGAGATGATACATTTAGAGTCATGTAACCGAAATAAAATTTGGATAAAGAAGGTGATGAAAAACAACCTATGGATGAGTGGACGGTTGGTGTTTGACTTGTTTTCCACAAAGTGCTAGTCTAGTGTGTTTTATTGGAAGTCTTTAATTGTTGATTTCACTTCATGACATACCGATCATTGTTGCGAAATTGAATAAAGTTTTTTTTCAATAAATTACTTGACTATGGGAAGTGAGTAGATGCATTGCTGAGAATATAATGGGAGTGCTTCGAAGAGATTGATTCAGGTGTTGCTGAGGAACGTCGTTAGCTTTATTTTTGTGTTTTGTTTCTATGCAATTACCCGAGGACTAGCAAATATTATGTTTGGGGGTGTTGATAACTCTATGTATGTAGAGTTATTTGGGACTCTTAACGGGACTTTACATGGCTAGTTAGACGAGTTTATGTTAGAGTTTTACAAGTTTTTATCGTGTTTTTACTGCATTTTAGTTTTAAGTTCCTTTTGTTATTTTATTAAATAATTGNACCTTACCCTACTCCAAGAAGGCAAGAATATTGTTGGTGATTGAATCAAGCCTGATTGAAAATCTTTTCATTTTAGAAAGTATCTTTTTGTTATAGAAAATATCTCTAGAAATTAGGAATGAGAGATAGCGTATCTTCCTAATTTAGATTTTCCTTAGTGGTGATTGTCTTTCTTTTGTCTATTTAAGTCGTCGTGATGTAATAGTTTTTGTATGACGGATTGATCAATATACAGAAAAGAGCATTTGCTCAAAGGTTGTTTTGTTTTTGGTTCGTCATCAGAAGGCTGCGCTACAGAAGCTAGCGTCTGTAGAAGGTTCTATTGTTCTCTGTCTCGATTCTGTAGTTTCTACTATTGATGCAGGTTTGTTTCCGCAACGTGAAAACCTACAAGTGGTATCAAAGCGCTTAGTGATCTTTCGGGAGCTGTGGAAGTCTTGTGAAGCTTTTAGAAGGTTGTTTCTGTCTAATAGAAGAAGGAGATGGAAGCAAGCAGAAACGGTTTTTCTTGTACGACGCCTTCTACGGTGGGGAGAACTATCAAGTGTGGGCGGTGAAGATGGGTGCTTTCATGGAGGGTAGTGATTTGTGGGAAGCAGTGGAGGATGATTATGAAGTGGTTCCACTCCCCGACAATCCTACAATCAATCAAATACGGTTTCACATGGAAAGAGTCACAAAGAAGACGAAGGCAAAGTCGGGCATTTATGTTGTAGTGTCACCCTCTATATTCAATATGATCATGAAGTTTCAGACCGCGAAGGATATTTGGAATTTTCTGAAGATTGAATACGAAGGTGATGAGAAGATACGAGGTATGAAGGCATTGAATTTGATGAGAGAGTTTGAGAGAGAACAGATGAAGAAGAAATAGGCTGTGAAGGATTTTTCAGATAGATTGAACAATCTGGCTGACAGAATCAGAGTTCTGGGTGCAGATATGAAAGACGATCGGATCGTGCAGAATATTTTGGTGTCATTGCCAGAAAGGTTCGAAGCGACGATTTCTTCTCTGGAGAACACTAAGGATCTGTCCGACATAAGGTTGGCGGAGTTATTGAGTGCATTGGAAGAAGCTCAAGAACAAATAAGGTTGATGAGAAGGGAAGCTCGCTTAGAAGCCATGGAAGGAGCCTTACCGGCAAGGTCTCAGATGAGAGCTTCTGGAAGAGAGAAGAAGCCGTGGAACCAACAGAAAGGGAATGCAGAAGGTTAGGCAGTAATAGAGGTCCTGCTAAACAGAGGCATCTTTCTGAGAGTGGTTCTGCTTATCAGAGAGAACGGTTTGATCTTTACAAACACTGTGGAGGCACAAATCATCCACATTTCAGGTGTTGGAGGAGGCCAAACGTGAAGTGCGACAATTGTCATAAGTTTGGGCATATTGTAAGGTTTTGTCAGGAGAAGGATTCTTGGCAAGTTGCTACAGAAGGTGCTGCAAATAATGAGGTAGAGAAGTTGTTTACGGCATCTTGTTTTGCTACTGGTATGACTTGTAGAAGTTGGTTGGTTGATAGCGGATGCACCCACCTTGTGTCATATGATGAGAAGACATTTGCAAGTTTAGATCGAAGCTTCTGTGCTAAAGTGAAGATCGGAAATGGTGATTACATCGATGTTGAAGGAAGAGGAGATGTAGTGGTTGATGGTCCAGAAGGTATAAAGTTGATACGTGATGTATTGTATATACCTAAGATTGATCAAAATCTTTTAAGTGTTAGTCAACTGTAAAGAAGGGGTATAAAGTGATGTTTGAAGAAAGTTTCTGTTTGATAACAGATTCTTCTGGGAAGGAAATACTCAAGATTCACATGAAAGACAAGAGTTTCTCCTTTGATCCCGTGTCACATAGTCATCAAGCTATGACGGCACAAAAGGCTAGGACATTTCCACAGCAAGGGCATAGAGTTTCTGCAGAAGAATGATATGACGGTTGGATTTTCAATTCTACAGCAGAAGGGTACATCTGACTGTAGAACGAGTGTGTTTGGAAAGCAAACGAGGCCTCCTTTCGAGAGTTCAAGCTGGAGAGCCAGTGAGAAGCTACAGCTTATTCACACGGATGTTTGTGGACCTATGTCGGAGGTTTCGTTAAATTGTTGCAAGTATTTTATCATTTTTATAGATGATTTCTCTCGGATGTGCTGGATTTATTTCGTGAAGGCTAAGTCTGAGGTTACAGAGATATTTGAGAAGTTTAAGAAACAAGTTGAAAATGAGTGTGGTAGATCTATATAGATTGTGAGATCTGACAATGGGACATAATATACTTCTGCTAGTTTCAGGTCCATCTGTGAAGAATCTGGAGTGCAGCATCAGTTTACTATACCTTATTCCCCACAGCAGAATGGTGTGAGTGAGAGACAGAACAGAAGCATCATGGAGATGGCAAGATGCATGATGCAAGAGAAGGATATGCCGAAAAAGCTTTGGGCAGCAGCTGCAAATACTGCAGTGTTTCTGCATAACAGACTTCCTACAACGTCAATGAGCTTGAAGACACCTCATGAGGCTTGGTATGGGGTCAAACCGATCATGAAGAATCTAAAGGTGTTTGGATGTGTGTGTGATAACTCTATGTATGTAGAGTTATTTGGGACTCTTAACGGGACTTTACATGGCTAGTTAGACGAGTTTATGTTATAGTTTTACAAGTTTTTATCGTGTTTTTACTGCATTTTAGTTTTAAGTTCCTTTTGTTATTTTATTAAATAATTGGAACCTAGTTGATGCATCTTAGATTTGTTTTGATTTGATGTAGGTAAATGAAGAGAATAATAAGTTGGGCAAGTGAAAAATGGACGAAATTTGATAAAGTGCTGAAAACCTACAGAGAGCAGAAGGACGCATCCTTCAATCTCAAGGACGCGTCCGTGAGGAATCAGTAATCTACAGAGAGCAGAAGGATGCGTCCCTCAATCTCAAGGACGCGACCTTCGACAATCTGCACAAGATCTCGCCAAATCACTTGATTTCTTCATTATCACGATTTGAAGAGAGAGAAGGCATTAATTAGTTACCATTTTATTATTCTTAAGATATTTTGGTATTTATTTATTTTCTTAGGCTCTTTAGGATCTTAGAGAATATTAGGAAATCTTTTAAGGGAATAATATATTCTCTAGGATAGCCTAAGAAGGAGAGAGAGTTTTTCATTTAGTTTGAGTTTTTTTTTAGATTTTGGCTCGGAGGAAAAGGAGAGGTGCCGACTAGGGTTCGAGAGAAGATCCGGACGAGGCGACTACAGACCAGATTTGGAGATCGGGAGATCAGGAGGGCGTTCCTTATCTATTTTTCTTGATTTCTTTTATGTCGACACTATTTTCTTCTGAACTTTGGATGTTTTCATATTTTAACATGAACTAATTTTCTTATCTAGGGTGCTAAATTTGCAAGACTTGTCAAGGTGATTTCGAACGTGATTTATTTTATTTAAAAGTCCGGTGTTCTTTGATGTGCTTGCGTGTTTTATGTTTCTGAAATACGATTGGCGTCGGTTTCTGAATTACCTCGGATTACCTTAGCATCGGGAGGTGTAAAATTAATTCGAGAGGAAAATCAAAGAACAGGTTAATAGAAACTGGAGATAGGGATATCACAGTTGATATTAATTGGATTTACTATTGGGAGTAGATTAATAGAAACCGTAGATAGGGATATCACGGTTAACGTTAATTGAATCGAATGCTAGGAGTTAATTGAATATAGATCGTAGGGATACGTCTAATATATAGGGAAGCATGATTTAAATCCTCGAACAGTTTTATCTAAACGTTCGATTGATCCACGACAAGTTAAGTAAATTTAGTTGTCGTAGGCTTTCTTATCGATAATTTCTCGTGATCCTTGCGTATTTGATTTTAGTAATTTTCGTTTAATCCATCATTTATTCGATTAGTCTAGATAATATTTAGTGGTTTAATTAGTATTAAGGAACAATTAGTCCTCGTTGGAACGATATCTTACGTGCTATAATCGATTCGTGTGTATACTTGCGCACGACACAGTTTTAGCAGGACAGTGTGTTATACACATGTTTCTTCGGTGAGAAGAGATAAGTTGGATCAGAAGGCAGAAGCTGGGATCTTCGTTGGCTATAGCATGCAATCAAAGGCTTATAGAGTTTATCAGCCGCAGAATGGGAAGGTAATTGTAAGCAGAGATGTTAAATTCTTTGAAGAAGAGAAGTGGATCTGGTCGGACAGGGAATCAGACTCTAACTATACAACGTTAGAGAAGCCTGTTTTGGAGGAACAAAATACCGAGGAGGAGAATGCTAAGGGGCAGAACGTCGAGCAGCAACTCAGTTCTGAACAACATGTTGATGATACACCAATAAGAGGTACGAGATCATTAACTGATATTTATGAAAGATGTAGTGTTGCAGTATTGGAACCTGCTAATTTTGAGGATGCAAAGATAGACAGAAGGTGGCTAGCTGCAATACAGGAGGAGCTAGCCATGATTGAGAAGAATGAAACTTGGGAACTTGTGAATAGACCACATGATAAAAAGGTCATTGGAGTGAAAAATGGGTTTACAGAACGAAGCTAAACCCAGATGATCCTGTGAACAAGCATAAAGCTAGGCTTGTTGTGAAGGGGTACTCTCAAGTTTGGGGAGTAGATTATTCAAAGACCTTTGCTCCTGTGGCGAGATTAGATACAATCAGGATGATACTAGCAATTGCAGCTGAAAAGGAATGGACGGTATTCCAACTTGATGTAAAATCTGCATTTCTTAATGGTATTCTGCAGGAGGAGATTTATGTAGAGCAGCCATAAGGGTTCTGTGTTGCAGAATTTGAACAAAAGGTGTACAGGTTGAAGAAGGCTCTGTATAGCTTAAAGCAAGCTCCTAGAGCTTGGTATAGTAAGATTGATGATTATTTTACTAAGTTGGGTTTTGAAAGAAGTAAAAGTGAGCATACTCTGTATGTTTGGAAGGTTGATCTGAATGTAGTTATCATTTCCTTGTATGTAGATGATCTTTTGGTTACAGGAAATGATCAGAAGCTCGTACAGAAGGTGAAGCAGAATCTAATGCAGATGTTTGAGATGACAGATTTGGGAGAGATGACTTTCTATCTTGGCATGGAAGTAAATCGAATTCCAGGAGAGATCTTCATTTGTCAGAAGAAGTATGTGAGAGAAATTCTAAAGAGATTCCGGATGGATGAGTGCAAGAGTGTAGCAACACCTATGGCACAGAAGGAAAAACTGTGCAGAAGTGATGGTTCTGCACTTGCAGACAATGCATTCTACAGAAATTTGGTCGGATGTCTGATGTACTTAACGGCAACTCTACCGGACATCCTATTTCCTGTTAGTATACTTTCAAGGTTTATGCATTGTGCAAGTGAAGCGCATATGATAGCAGCAAAGACGGTGCTTAGATATCTTAAGGGCACGAGTTCCTATGGAATGAGATACAGAAGGTCTGATAAGTTTGAGCTCTATGGATTTTCTGATAGTGATTGGGCAGGTTCTGTAGATGATATGAAGAGTACTTTGGGATATTGTTTCTCACTTGGATCAGCTTGTTTCTCATGGTGTTCGAAGAAACAAGAAATCGTAGCTTAATCGACTGCAGAAGCTGAGTTTGTTGCGGCAACAAGTGCTGTGAATCAAGTTATTTGGTTGAGGAAGCTTCTGAATGATATGGGTTATATAGTGGAGAAGGAAACAAAAGTTTCTGTTGATAATCAGGCTGCACTAGCGATCTCAAATAATCCAGTTTTCCACGGTAAAACAAAACACTTTAATGTGAAGTATTATTATCTTAGAGAAGTGCAGCAGATGGGAGAAATAGAATTGATATACTGTACTACAGAAGATCAGTTAGCTGATATCTTCACCAAGTCTTTTCATCAGAGCAGATTTGAGTGGCTTCGGGAGAAGATTGGAGTGTCTATGAGCGCTTGATTCAAGGAGGAGTTTGTTGGTGATTGGATCAAGCCTAATTGAAAATCTTTTCATTTTAGAAAGTATCTTTTTGTTATAGAAAATATCTCTAGAAATTAGGAATGAGAGATCGTATCTTCCTAATTTAGATTTTCCTTAGTGGTGATTGTCTTTCTTTTGTCTATTTAAGTCTTCGTAATGTAATAGTTTTTGTATAACGGATTGATCAATATACAGAAAAGAGCATTTGCTCAAAGGTTGTTTTGGTTTTTGGTTCGTCGTCAGAAGGCTGTGCTACAGAAGTTAGCGTCTGCAGAAGGTTCTGTTGTTCTCTGTCTCGATTCTGTAGTTTCTGCTATTGATGCAGATTTGTTTTCGCAACGTGAAAACTGTCAGCGGTTAAGGTTTTTAGGATTTGATTTATTTTCTAAAATATTCTAGGAATAAGATTTGATTTAGCAAATCTCATTGAGAGATTTAGGAGATCTATTTAGATTCTCTTTTAGTTTTTGATTGTTTTCCTATATAAGAATCTCTTGTAAACATGAGTTTAATAAGTTGTTTTTTTTATATACTAGCCCGAGAGAACAGCCGCACAACAAACACAACTACTCCATAACTTTACAGATCGACACGACATACACTTCAAGACACCAAAAGGAAAGGAAAGACCCAAGGCATTCAGTTTGCCAGATTTCGGACAAGAGTACGACAGCTGCCCAGCACTGAGAAATACAGTCCACGACAGATTTTGAAGGCTACTACAACCATATCAGCAGTAAGCACCAAAAAATTGAAGATTGCACAAGCAACGACTAAGGCCGGAGCCTCTCATAAGAAATCCAGGCTAGTCAAATCTGGCTGCTACTCCACAGGATGACGAGAGCAGTGCCTCGCCCCAGTAGCGCCGGGCGCCCTCTTGCACTCATATCTCTGAGAATCACTCACGCAGGCCTGACTCTTCACACGCAGCTGCGCACGGTCTAACATGAACAGCGATAATTCGACCACGGTGGTCGCTGTTTCTATCCGTTTGCATACATTCACCATCGTGGTCCCTGCGGGTTGGGTACGCCAAAGGAGCTCGAGTGCAGGTGACGATAATTGATGAAAAGGCGGGTGAAGACTGGGTTGAGATTGGTCTAGTCCTCGCCTCAAACACAGGAAAAAGATTCAGCGCACTTCGTAACGGGGGAGAAAGGAATCACCTCCAAAGCTTGCGGCGTTTTGGCGGCAGCAAGCCCGGCGCTCGCGATAACAATTAAATGAATGGTTGGTATGCATGGACCTCACAAAGGGCGAGAGTCACCGGGATCCTGCCCGAGGTTGCAGTGACAAGAACGAACACGGTCGACCCAATCGAGCAGATCAATTAATCACAAGATCCAAGAATAACCCAATGCACCGCCGCCCCATCTACTGATTCGCCTCTCTCCGTTCCTCATCCGAGTACTTTAGTTTGCCAACTGAAGCCGAATTCAATGAAGAGTCAACAACTAAACAGTACGAAGATATTACAATATTTTCACATACACATATTGGAATAAGGCACATACGAACGGTGCACCCGACAACGCTAGCACCATACATGCGTCAATAAAACGATTACCGCCCTGATAAGTGAGTTAAAATATGTCAGTTTGAGGTGATATATCCACGAGGAGGAAATGAAGGCAAAAGAAACGAAAGAAGAAAGAGACTTCGCATGAAGAAATTCGATTAGTACACGAGGATGTAAAAATCCACAAAGGTCTCCCTTAAAACGGATGCGATGCATCAAACCCTAACAAGAGAATTTTAATGAGGATTTTAATCAAACTTCAGCTAGAGAAACCTTATTCGCTAATGACACAGAGGCAAATAAGCTGTAGAGGCGGCGGGTGAGGTGAGGATTAAGAGCCAAACTCGCTAACAAGGAACTGTCGACGATTCTGATGAACCGACAGCGATGTGAGCCTAACATAGGGCCAAGAGAGAGCTGTAAAGCCATCGGCGATGAATCGACATGGATTCTGATGCAGGGAAAGCTGTTGTTGGGCTCAAGCTAAGGGAGGAGGAAGAGGAGGATGGCTAGGTGGACTCAATCCAGCTAATGAACCCAGCCCAGGTGGTTGTTAGTAGGATAGCTAAGCCAAATGTGACGGGGGGTCTTTATTTTAGGATCCACGGAGGAAAGTTGGGAACGTCAAGGTGACGTGGCAGATATGTATTTCGTTAAGGTCTATTAGGTGCGATCAGCAGTATAACACACACTCACTGTAATTCTACGTCTAGAAGAAAGTGTAAGACTATTGGTAATGATGAGCCTAAAAAACTTTAAGGGATACTAAAGATTTGAGAAGACTGATTCAAAGATCTAAAAAGGTTGAGTGAAAAGTTAGTATTGTTATTAGTATCGAGCTAGAAGGAATCGGTCTCTGCACGTGCGGGTAAATTGTGACAGCAACATAACGCATAAGTAACAAGGAGATAGAGATGCAATAAACAAAGTAGAAATGTAATCCGAAATTGCTCGAGAAAGATCCGATAACAGCGTTGGCTAAGAGGTTTGTAAAGATATAACAATAGCATAAGTAATTAAAACACATCCCAGGTAAAGACCATGTACATTCCAGGCATAAATAAATTATAGATTTTACATCTAAGGGATAAACATATAACTTCTTGAACACAAAATCTTACACGATATATCACTGTACCTCAGTTAAAGTTTGTGGACTAATGGATATTTATCAAAACTACTTATTAATGAGAAATGAAACCTAGACTGCCATTTCATCACCATTACTTGAGGAAAAATAAAAAATTAGACCATTATATAATTTCTTTAAAAAAAAAAAATCATAAATAAAAATCTATTAGAAGAGAACAAGCGTATTTACTTATGAAAATAAGTCTTTATTAAAAAAGAGAGGTTATGAGTATAACAAATATTGTAACATGGTGAAACTAATCGTAAACTTAAATCCCAATATCAAAGTGTAAGCGGCCGACTTGAAAAGCAAAAATAAAATGAAAGGCTGACTATCGCGGTGATCCCGTATAACAGACAAGTCTAAAACAATCGAATGGTCGTACCCTAACTCCTAGTACCAACATCTAATAGTCATCGGTGTCCACCAACTCCGATGAACACCAACAACATTCAAACCTTCGTGGCTCTAAGAGAATCCTCGAGGCTGGTTGTAGCAAAAGTTTGCTGACGAGAAAGTGGAAAATTGGTTGATGGAAGACTCCCAGAGCCTGGGAACGGAAGAGTTATGACCGTCTAATTCAGCTGACTAAGAATTGGAATCGTTAACAACATTGGCATATAAATTAAAAAAGCCGTTCTTTAAAGATACGATATGTACCTTTAGTTTACCGTGCCGGTACTTACTAATTTTTTTATCAAAAAAGAAAAAATGATAAGTACCTTCGTGGTAGTTATTGATAATGAACCCCCAAATTCGAATTATAAGATACGGCCTGAGATTACCAAAAAACAAAAAACAGACCAGTCAAAATCATACAGTGAATAAAGAAAAGTAAGTTCCTAGAGGTGACAGTGTATATAAATACACCACCCCAATCCTCCACTGCAAAGCAAAAATGTGCAAACAGAAGACGAGAATGCATGGTGCTGATCATCAATACATAAAGCAAACTCTTCCTTATTGTTTACTCGTGTGCCATGTACCATACACCTCTTTCTTCCCATGTCAACTACCAGAGACACACCCTATGAATCAATTTTTAACAGTCTTGGCAATTCACGGCCTAAAGGATCTCTCGTGGATGAGGACAGCAATGCTGCTCCGGGAACGGCTCGTCCTGCGACATCACAAGCAACGTCATCGGTCCTCATATCTGAACAATTGCTGGCTTCAAGGCATCCCTTCCAAGCCGATAAACACAGATCACACAAATGTCGAAGTGGTTCCTCTGAACTACTTCCTCACATAATTGAGCTGAGAGTCAGGCATAATCATCAACCATGAAGTGCTCGGTCAGGCAACCTACAAATCTCAGTTTATGGAGGACACCACAGCATGAGTATCCGTCAAATTCTGTCCACGTCAATCCCACTCTCTTGATGAACTATCTTCTTCTTTGATTCCTCACTAACGAACACTTCATCTTGTCTGGATTGATCTGGAAAAAATTCCGACTTCTATCATTGGGCTGCAAATACTTGCAAAGTGTAGATGTAACTTAGCGCTACGACTTAGGAAACTCTTATAATAGAGTTCGCTATGCGCGCAAACAGACATATTCGCTTCACGCACGTTCAACAACTATTCTCAAGTATGTATTATTAATGCCTACATCGGCGAGAGCACAATCACTAAGATCTCCGAAGCCCATCTCGAGGTTGCTCAGACCAAAAATACTAACGATCCAGCGGAAAAATGAAAAGAGTTTATCAAAAATCAATAAATTTCCAATAACCATTATATTCTAGGGAGCAACTCTCTCCTACTATGCAATGCCACATATATCTTAAAGTTGCTAGAACATCGAATAAGTAAATTTATAAATTCGCTGCTCCCTCCTGGACTCTGGCCGGGGGGCGCTTACACCCAATAGAGACTGGCACGCACTAGAATAAACAAGAATCAACGGAAACCCAAAAGAACAACCACCAAGGGCTTCGTATGTCCCATACTTGAACGGCGCAAGCGAAATCGGAAACCAGACGGCCAATGATATGAAGTCAGACATTGTCGGAGATTTTTCCATAAAGCCACATCCTAGTCGGTGAGTCACGTAATGCCGAAGCTTATTGGTCGGCCAGCGACGAAACTGAGTCATCGAACGATTAGGTCTACTAAGGGCGAGCGGGCGGGGCTTCAGCCTGACACCAGGATTGTGCGCCTTAGACGACCCATCTAGGCGCACATCTCTGTAGATCCCCTACAAATTGAGCAAGAAATTGCTGAGCTCTGTTCCTCAACAGGTTGAAGAAACAAGCATCGCCAGTACGCGATACATTACGACCACAACATAAATCTTCCAGGCCGGACTCAACCCTACACCACAGATCACGAACGACTTGACCGGGTACTCATAGTCACTAAGATAAACCATACAACATTCGTCTCAGCACCTGCGAGCAGCCTTACAATCTACCACACAAGATTATCAACAACTCTCTACAGTACAACCATAATTCGCCCACATCACGCGCGAGCAATATCAGGCACCGCTTGCTCTCACACAATACAATCTCGATACCGACTTTTAAATACTCTCCAGAGTGAATCTACGAATCATCGAGCCAAATCACGGACCTGACCCCACATGACACGAGACACCATTACAAATGTTGGCCGTAACCCAAATTGATCATAGGACAGTAATATAACTCGAGTGTGTTTCGAAAGTTAAGTCTAGAACGGGGTGATGATTCCCAAATATCGACCTTACGAATAAGGGAAAGGATCGCACGACGGAGATGGTGTGACAATCAATATCCGATTTGCGCTGAACTCGACGCCTAATGATCGTAGCTGAATCCACGTTCAAAGGAGAAGCATTCCTGAAAACGCTGTTGCATGGATTACTGGCCCTAGAGTCTGCAATACCAACCCCAGAGGGCTGAGTATCGTCCAGCAACATGTATTAAACAGGAAGAAATACGATCCCTCCAATCTAGTTGGAAGTCTTGTAACGGATCTATAGAATCAATTGTGACCCACCCCTCTAACCATTCCGCACTCGGGAGAAAATGTACCTAAGGAAATCCTGGTGAACGTTTGAACATTCCTTGATCCTTGTTAGGAGCCTACAATGGAGAACAACAACTCAACGGGCCAAATGAGCACAACGGGAGTTAGACACTTACAACACCTTTCAACAAAAGTGTTCATGTTATCAAGCAAGGAAAGCCCGGTCGCCTGTGGTATTGCCGCTAGCCTGGAGTCATCTGTCCGAGCCCTTCGTTGCGCGCGGCTTAAAATACAGGAAAGTAAACAGAAAATAGCGGGCGAGCCATGACCCGGCTGTGCGTCACAGGAAACGAAATCGAGGGTAGAAGGACGAAACGAGAGGTGGCGCTGGAGAGTGGAGAGTAGCTAAAGTAGCGATCTTGGCGAGGTTCGGGAGTCGGGTATCAAGTGCGCGGATGGTCACATAAGACGTTAAAGGAAAACAGGGTATGCTTCGTGCACCGCTACTGGTAAGGCCATCTCTGAGCTAGTCCGAGAAGAGCCTCACTAGCACAGGCTAGTATAGACGACTGAGAAAAATGGTCCTAGAAGAAAAGTGACCGCTCAAATCGTGAGTAATTTGTCTAGGAAGCGTAAATACGATCTGGCGACGTATAAGCTAGTAATTATGAACCCCACACGAGCCGCTTCGCATAGGGCTAATCCAACTGGTTCTTACAGAGCGACTCGCCCGTCCTCACCAAGTGTGTGTTATCTTTTATCACACTAATGAAATATATCACACCGAGCTGTAATCACCACACGGAAAGAAAGACTATTCCACAACCTCTCCTATTCACTATTCTCCCCTGTCAAAACAATATAGCTACAAGATAGTTCTTCGTGTACAAGCATCCCTGAACCGAAAAAGACCGTAACTCAACATACCAAAGCCACGCCATAAGTCGCAGTGGCCACCGCGACGACACAAGATCAGAGACGTGGAGTACATAGTCACAATTATCAGAGTAACCGAGCCAAACTCTTATCTAAGTATGTACTCAAGGGCTTCAAAATCAATCAATCACCCGAGACATATGCCCTTCTCCACTTATTCCTTCTGACGAGCGTCTTAATTGCATAGTGATACTGGGCCCTGTCGATGGCAAACGACATGTATCCCCTATGAGAGAGGGCGCATCACCTGCCATCTATAGATTCCATCGCGGCTCCCACATCTCACCTCTAGGCTGTCCTACATCGAAGTCAATCTGACCAGCATTAAAAATATCGTCGTGGCCCCCTACTCCAAACTCCTTTCGCCAAGAACAATACTGGGGATCCGCCCCCTCTCCCCATATCGCTTCCCCCTCACGAACCTGAGAAAATACGTAAATCACTGCAGTACGTAAATGATACATAGTTGCTCTATATGTCACCCAGACCCCCTGCGAAGATCGCCCTAATCACAGGGCCTAAATAGAGCGGCAACACGAAACAATACACTGACTGTCCGAGTAATATAAGCCTGAAATAGTAGACAATCAGCCAAGCAGAAGTATTGAGGCTAAATGGAGATCAAAATGCAAGGTTGACACCTGATAAGTAGGAACACACTAAAGCGAGCACCCCTCAAAAGATATGGGAGAAGTTGGAGATAGATCGAACGAACCATAGCAAAAGACAATGAGTCGGCAAATGAGCCGTCTATTAAGAGCAATATCTCCATAGAGCAGGCCCATACGTGAGGTTGTTCGCTACCCTACAAAGACCGCACGTAATGATATATGAAAACGACAAGAACGCTATCATACTTATGTGAGAGTGAGTGGTATGACATCTTTTCCGCGTGAGAGAGGACACATTTATGTTGAGCCGCCCACGGAGGAAAGATATATCAAGCACAATCAGAACAACGTTGACATACCAAGAAAAGAAAGCACAATTTGAGATGGACCAGACAGTGTATCCAAAACACGTTCCCCGACCGTACACGCACAGGCCACAAAGTGTTTTTACCATGCCAACATATGGAAATTCCAGGAATGCGGTGTACTGCCTACGCCGATAAACACATTATCCGCAAACTACTAGCTCACACTCAAAATCAACCTCACCATGAAGCTCCATCATGGGTAACTTAGCCCAAAACAGAAAAAATAGAACGAACTTTTATCGAAACACCATCTCACTTACCGAGTAATTCATAAATTTCAGTAAAGCCATAAACAATACAATCATGCCGGCAGCTAAAATCTGCACAGATGGCCTGACAATAAAAACAACTCAACCCAAGAGTCGAGAGCGCGCTCGTGCACTCATTGTTACTGGCAGACCACAAATAACATACACACGTCATAACCTCACCCCTTACCCTCGATCCAATCTCTCAATTAAACGAAGAAGTCCCGCCCAACATCATCAGACACTCGACCATACACGACAAAGAATTCAGAACTAACATAGACAAATCCAAAGACACAACTAACAAACACACACAACTGGGACTCACCTCCAGAACCAAACCATGCCTCACGCTTTTCAACTATCCTCTCCCCACAACATCAATGATAATCGAGCGAAAGCCCAGCCACACCCAGTAAGATACTCTGACCCGTATATACCCACCCACACGACAGGCAAGAATATGCTCATTCTCACAGCGCCCTCCCCAGCGCCGCTATCAGCATACAAGGGGGTCTGACCAGCAAAATTGGCAGCAGCCACTGTAATGTCTGAAGATAGGGAATCAGTTCCAAGTGCGTAAAAATCGCCAAGTTCAAGGTGCCCCTCATCTCCGGCACCTCATCACAAACCCCCTGATCTCAGCATGATAAGAGGAACTGGTCAGTCAAATTGTGGGTTGGGCTCAAACGAAGGACAAAGTCCGTCCCCTGTGGCTTTCTCCAAACAACCACGGACTCCACCTCACAACCCCGTCCCGTGCGCCATCGGGTCCACTAATTCACTTGGTTTCCTCCCGACGGGCAGCAACATCGCGACGCGAGGCTGCAACATAACGATAACGGTGACGCAAAGAAACACACAGAACATGAGATTGCCAGGTATGAGATTGTAAGTCCTCCGACCTCAAACTCAGAAAATATCTCAAGCCTTGCCTAATCGGGATCACAATAGAGCATGATAGCAGACTCCACAGCTCAATCCAACGGCCAAGCTAAAGCCACGTGAAGTTCCCCCCCCAAACGTAACCGCCGATCTTCGTAATGTTCGCCTCTCTCAGGAGAGTCAAAACCGCAGGAAACACAACCGACCAACCAACAACACCTGAAAATCCCACCAAATGTATAGAATCCAAGACCAAGTCCCGCAATATCTCCATTTTATACTGATCGTAACCATGAAAGAGGGTTCTATAGCGATAGCTAAAATCACACTAAGAATAGGGCATGATGCGAATAGGTAACCCTTAAAAACCTAGCGCGAGAATATAAGATTAAGTCACTGGATCAGCCTTCATCTAACACTATCTTTGGCAAGATAACCTCATTCAGAGTACCATCAGCTCAAAAACTAGTAACCGAAAATAGCTTCAGCGCGATCAACAGAGCAAGCAGAGAGAAGTACCTACGCGACACTTCTAACCACCCGACCTCACGACATCTACCAATAGACCCCGGTGAAACGGTTATATGGCATGGATCGTCGACTGTAAGTATTAGTAGTATTCTATTTTAGAGTGTATGTTGTATGGTCGCATATAAAATGCAAGAGACAGGGTAAAGGGCAGGGCGCAAATTGTGTTTACAATCTGATGACCCAAGGGTACCGTTGCATCATCTGCTGATAAACGCAGAAGAACTCCGGCGACTTTCGTCCTCCCGTTCTGCAGCATCAAGACCCAGACCCATTTCACGCTCTGCTGCTGTATGAAACGGCGGCTGCACTCATGGCTGGACCGTAAGCTTGCACACTGACTCAATCCAGGTCCATAGCCGGCGGGTCCTCGAGGTTGAATGACCCAAGGATGAATGACGTCGCCTCGCCATCAATTGGGTGCACCTGCGAAGAGTCAGGCCTGCGTCGAGGATTCGGTGGACCGAGGCGGCGGCAGACTGGGAAAACGGATTGCCCGAGCACCAGAAATCATGTAATGACTGCGTTTTCTAGAGGCGGGGACGTCGTGATTGTGCTTTCCTTTCCATAGGTGGTTATGACGACTTGAGTATAGATTCCCTCTTCCACACTCTGCTTAATCCAGTGCTGGTGGCCACTTGTAGTAACTCCTGCTCGCAACAGAAGACAAGAGCTTCATTCTTAAGCAAATGAAATCTTCCGACGATTAGATATCTAGTCCTTTCTTTTGTAGTCGACAGTGATTATGAATAATACCTTTGGTTGATGCCTTGACGACCTTGTGCCATAACTTGCGCCAAGCGAAGCCATCACAAGAATACCACTTCACTCGTGTCTGAACTACCACGCCGTGTTCACGAATGCTCGTGGCTCCGCTCACAATGTCCTGCCGCAATAGGCTCGATTTTCCTAAAGATTCGAAAGACGGAAGAATCTGTAAATAATGAGACGGCAGAATACAACTATGTTTATTTCATTCCTAACCTCCGCATGGACTCAGATTCATCTCCATCTCCATGAAATCCTGGAAACACTCCCGTGTGTCTGCTGATCATCTCTCCTCCGTCATTTGAAAATGTAGACGAACCATCAGCGTGATCTGCAGCCTCGAAGCGTTCCCGTCCTGATGGGTAAGAGTGGCAGATTGCCGGCCTCTTGGCCTTCCGAAGGCGATGACGTCACCTCGAGATATATTGTCCTGCCTCAATCAGCTGCTCCCAGCAGTCGCAGCCTTCTGCATAATTTGCCCAAGCTGGATCTGCATCGTGCTCTGACATCCTTTCATCAGGCAGTCATGTCCTGATGACTGGGCGACGATTCGGAGCCGGTTAGGGGGTTATGGTACTCTTGTAGATGATCTCGGTAATGTGACCCTCCTGAGATCGTTCCACTTCTTCTTAACCGGCAGTTAGTATGTGTGCACTAATTAGTAACTTCTCGGATATTCGCTGCCTTTCACTTGCTTCTGTCCATATTTCCTCCAATTATATCCATCCTCGGCCGGTCCACCACCCACACTCCCACCATGGGATCGATTGCACCATCTCCTTGGATCTCCTTCCTCGTCCCTTGATCGTCAAGCGGCGGAGAGAGATCGGGTCTGCTCACGATGGGACTACTGCGAAAAGCCCTTTGCGGTTCGGTATACAATGAAGGGCGAATCACTTTCTGCCAATGCTTGAGAATGTTTCATTCCAGCAGGGTAAATGCCCCATCGGGGCTGGACTCCGAGATTGCTCTATATACGCGGCTGGATAGAACTTTCAGTTGTACAGAAGACTA
>JARUPW010000089.1:255450-272492 GCA_029817735.1 Melastoma sanguineum | reverse complement strand
ATTTTTTTGCAACCAATAATTTTCTCACAATTTTATCCTCGAACAAGTTTGCCATGTATCAGAGCCTCCAGGCACATCTTGAGGGACTGTGGTGTATCCACGTGAAAAATTTCCTTTCCTTTCATACCCAAATCATCCGTTTGATTTTGTCATCATGTCTTCCTCCGGTGGGTTTTCGTCGAACGCCTCCACGGCCGTTTGATGGTGAAAACTATCAAATTTGGGCGGCTCAAGATGAAGATTTTTTTGAAATCTCAGGATCTCTGGAGACTAATTGAGCGGAACGTTGAAAGCTCGACCCTTCTGAAATCCCACATTAAATCAGTTGAGGCTTAGCACAGTGAGGAAGTCCAGCGGAAGTCAGCCCGTTCAAGCCCTTGCTGGCTAATTCATGCCTCTGTTTCTGAAGGAGTACTTGCAAGAATTCTTACTTTGTGAAGACGAGAAAGGAGCATGGGACCGACTAAAAGGGATGTTCGAAGGTAGTGGTCGAAATCAGAATAAGAGTTCAAATTTTATGGAGAGAGTTTATTTTGCTCAGAATGAAGGACTCCGGCCGAGTATAAAAAGAATAATGTCGACAAGCGCTGATGAGGGTTGTCATCAGATTCAGATTTGTTGCAGTAGAGTTTGCCAGACAGCAGAATTGTTAAAAAGATTCTTCTTGGTGACTATTCCAGAGAGATTTGAGTCGAAAATTTCTGCATTGGAAAGAATCTCGGGGATCTCACTAAGTTGACAGTCGACGGAATTGGTCGTTCTCTTCAAGCCAAGAACAAAGGAGAGCAATAAGCAAGGAGGAGCAACCTGAAAGGCGCACTTTTAATGAAGGCAAAGGGGAAGGAGAAATATTGCCGCGAGAAACGAAACAAGAAAACGTGCCATTCGAAAAAAAATTCAAGAACAAAAAGTTAGCGAGAAACATCAAAAGGAGTTTCGCTCCATGTTCTTGATTGTTAGTAAAACTTCTCATAGGAGATTTTTTGTTGGTTTAGACCGGTTACAAGTGCAAGCATTGGTAATGTTCCGTGGTCAGGTGAAAATTTTGTAGGAAGAAGAGGCTGTTTCCTGAGAGCAAGCACATTTGTTGCAAGAGAATAAGTCCGTGCAGGAAGATCAACTCTTTGCGTTTTTGAACCTTTTCAGCAAGCAAGTTATGGAGCCTGATCGCATGGCTCTCGATAGCGACTGCACGCATCATATGTCTCCCGATGAGAAATTTTTTGTAGACTGGATAAGTCTTTTCTCGACAAGACATTAAAATCGGGAACGGATCAGCTTTCTGAAGGCGCTTGTAAGGGGTCGACTATTATTAAAAATTCTTCGGGTACTAACCGAATTCACCAAAGTTCTTTTTGTACCAGAATTGTGCCAAAATCTTCTGAAGTTTGGGACACGTTGTTGGAGCCCAAAAATATATTTGCAGCTTCGAGGATTTGCATTGTTCGGTGGATGGCCATGACTGGGAAAGGAGTTTATGAAAGTAAGAGCAAGGAATCGGTGTTTTCCGGTCAAATTTAAATTAGATTCTTTGGCCTAATCGGCCAATGTAGAAATGTTCTACAGTATGTATTGTTATTGTATTGTATTATGGAGATATATATCCTCCTATTCTAGGGAATGAATGCTGGGGCAGCATCACCTGGGTCATCTGCAAATAAACGGTGCAATATATGAAGGGGATTAATTAACAGACAAGCTATGAGAAACAACATACGCGAAAGTCATTAAATGCGGATAGCTCCCGTAATACTCTGGTTACAGAACTCATTCAGGACAGGAAAAGGCCAAAATCCTTGAGTAAATGATGCTTACTTTGCTTCCAGAACCGAAGAACGAAGAGCCACCTGAGTCTCCGAGAGGCCTGAAAGCAAATGAAGAAGAACAGCTGTCCTCAAACGGGCTCTTTTTTGTCCAATCCGAGTCTTCAGATACCAAACCCGAGCTCTTGCCACTGTTGTTTGGAAAGAAGGGGAATTTTCCTGTGTCCCAAGGTTAAAATCGCCAAGGTTCAAGTGTCCCTCATCTCCCGGCACCTCATCACAAACCCCCTGATCTCATGCATGGATAAGAGGAACTGGGGGTCAGTCAAATTGTGGGTGTGGCTCGAAACGAAGGACAAAGTCCGTCCCCGTCGTCGTTCTCGGGTGGGTGGGACATTCACTTGGGGTTCTGGTTGTCAAGGGTCGAGTGCAGATGACGATGAATTGATAGAAAAGGGGGTGGGAATGAGATTGAGGTTGAGATTGTAAGTCCTCGACCTCAAACTCAGGAAAAGATTCAGCCTTTGTAACGGGAGGGAGGAAAGGAATCACCTCCAAGCTTCGGCGCTTTGTGCACAGCCCGCGCACGTTAATTTAGAGGGCCGACCAGTTCGGAGGCGCCGTGCCACGACAGATAATCAACCGTCCATCCGCATCTTACTGTTTGCTATCTTCCTCATTGATTACTTTGTCGGGAATTAGAAGATCATTTTAGTTGGTGTTCATTTTTCTACATTCCCTAAGGACATACGATGCACAACGCTGTTACATGCGTAAAGACGTGTAAGTATTTTTGTAGTTTAGTGATTACACAGGCCATGAGGAAAGAAAACAAAGAAGAAGAGAGAACTCGATGATGATGTGTCGGATTAGACCGAGGATGTAAAAATCCAACAAATTCCCAAACGGATCGATTACGAAACCCGGGAAGTTTGGGTTTTTTCTTCTTCCTTCATGAACCATCGTTGGTCGGAGGCTAAGCTGATGGCGGCGGGAGGTGAGGATTAGAGCCACCTCCTACAAGCAACTGTCGACGATTCTGATGCCGACAGCGATGGGCGACCTAGAGGGTCCGAGGAGCGCTGGTGAAGCCATCGGCGATGATCGCGCATGGATTCTGATGCAGGGAAAGCTGTTGTTGGGCTCAAGCTAAGGAGGAGGAAGAGGAGGATGGCTAGGTGGACTCAATCCAGCAAATGAACCCAGCCCAGGTGGTTGTTAGTAGGATAGCTAAGCAAATGTGACGGGGTTAGATATTTTCAGAGTGTGAAGCTACGGCGATTATTTCTTTGGTCTAGCTTGCATCAAGAGATATCAGAGTGTGAAGCTACGGCGTGATGGTGGAGACACGGATGTTTGAGCTTAAAAAGAGGGAACATGAGACGACGACTGCGTTGGTGAGTAGTATGATTGATCGACTCGAAGGAATCGCTCTGCAATGTGGGAAATGTAGCAGCAAACTCATAACAAGTGGGAGGAAGGGATGCAACAACAGATAATAGAAATGAACCGGATGATGCTCGAGAAGGATCAGAACGGTGGCAGTGAGTTGAAGAAGGGCGAGACGAGCATGGAGGTTCATAGTATTCACTCTCCAGGTAAAGATCCAACAATTTCCATGGCGATGTTATTATTTCCAAGGAAACACATAACTTCTTGAACTACAAAAGCTACAGATATCGCTGTCCCTCAGTTTTTGTGGACTTGGCATTATCATTTATCAAAGCTACTTTTTGAGAAAGAACCTAGACTTGCCATTCTCACCATTACTTTGAGGAAAAACAAAAGGTTTAGCCACCATTATTTCTTTTTTCAATTGAAAAAAACTTTTATCTTAGAAGAGAACCTATTCTTTGAAGATTGTCTTTACAAATTAACATGGCGAAACATCGGATATAATTCCCACATCAAAGTTTAGGGTGCCGACTTATAAAGAAAAAAAATGAAGCACGTATCGCGGTGTCTGTAAAATGACTAAGACTCGGGTGGTCGTCTACGTCTCGTCTAAGTCATCGGTCATTGATTTCCGATGGAAACACCAGACCATGAGACTTTGTTTGAGTCTCTGGGTGGGCAAAAGTTTGCTTTCTGAGGAATAAAATGTTTGGCGTGTGGATGAACTCCCTCCAGAGCCTTGGAAAGAAACCAGTCTTTCCCCAGTGACTTTTGGGAGTGGATCGTTAACAATTGGTTGCTTTTAAAATGCCGTGTTCTTTTTAAAAGATAGATGATTGTCACCTTTTTAGTACCTTCCCGGATACTTCTTGTTTTTTTTTTAAAAAAAATGATTGATACAAAAATCTATACATTGAATAAGAAAAAGTGGTGTAGAGTGTTTACAGTGTAGTATAAATGACACAACCCCAATTCCTCACTTGAGTAACAAAAATTTTCCAAAAAAATGAGACAAGATGCAGGTGGTTTCATCGTCATCCCCTGCTTCTTCTTCTTACTCGTTTGCCTTCCCAACCACCACCTCCTCGTGGCTTCACCATCCTCATCTTCTTTCTCCTGTCGTCCTGACCAGAGACTCGCCCTGCTTCGTTTTATACACACCCTCTCTATCACTGGTCCTCAGGTTGCCTCGTGGAGAGGGGTTGAGGATTGCTGCTCCTGGCAGGGTGTCACCTGTGACAATTCTACCGGAGACATCATCGGCTTCGACTTGACCTTCTCTGACCTTCGAGGCTCCATCAACTCCAGCAGCCCACTGTTTTCCCTTCGTCACCTACGTCGACTCGCCCTTGCTGGAAGTGACTTTCTCGGTTCAACTGTACCAGTGGAGATTGACTTGGGGGTACTGTCGACCATGGAGGATCTCCACTACCTCGATCTGTCTGGGATCTCCGTCTCTGGTGAGGATGCAAACCACGGCTTCTCATTTCCAAAGCTTCAAACACTGAAAATGGAGAGTTGCAATTTGAGCAAGTTCCCTTCCTTCTTGTCTCGTTCAGAGGAACTGGGATTTCTAGACCTCTCGAGGAACATGATTCAAGAGATCCCCGACTGGCTCTGGAGCATCGAAATCAAGGCCTTGGGGAGACTGTATCTCCATGATAATATTATCAGGGGGAGCATCTCTCCGTCCATATGCCGGCTGACTTCTCTGTCCTCCGTAAACTTAAATGGAAATCATTTGGCAGGGGTCATTCCTCAATGTCTGGGTAACCTTACGGAATTACAGAATTTGGGGTTGAGGAACAATTCATTGAGTGGGCCACTGCCACCCTCCTTGGCCAACCTCACATCTTTGTGCAACCTTTATGTCGATACCAACATGTTGGAAGGGACACTCCCCATGTTTCCATCTTCTATACAAGATTTTCATGGACAGAATAATCGTTTCTGCGGGAGTATCCCTTCGTCCATTTGCCAACTGACTTCTTTGTCTGCATTAAACTTGAGTCAAAATCATTTGACAGGTGTCATTCCTCAGTGTCTCGACAATCTTACAAGTTTAGGATCATTGATCTTGAGCAACAATTCGTTGACCAACTGCACATCTTTGGGGAGTCTTGATGTCAGCTACAACAACATCAACGGTGCTCCTCCCACTTGGTTGTCCACCTCATCCATTTTTTATATCAATTTGTCAGACAATAAATTGGAAGGTCCCCTTCCAGTACCTTCTTATGCATCCGACTCCTACTTAGTTTCCAATAACTATTTGTCAGGGGAGATCTCTTCACCTATTTGTAACGCCACTCTCCGGACCCTTGACCTGTCACATAATGCTCTCATGGGTACCCTCCCTGGTTGCCTGAAGTACCTCACTGTCCATCTCATTTACTTGAACCTACGTGAGAATGAGTTGGGTGGTAAGATTCCTGAGATTTTTCATAAAGGAAGTAGGCTGACTTCGCTTGATCTCAGCAAAAATCAATTCGAGGGTGCGTTGCCGGGATCTCTGTCCAACTGTAAAAGTTTGGAAGCATTGGATTTGGCGGCAATAATATAGCGGATTTTTTCCCAAGTTGGTTGGGGGATCTTCCGTTAACGGTACTCAATTTAAGATCCAACAATTTTTATGGAGATGTTCTTAGTTCCATGAAAACTCACAACTTTTCCCAAGTACGCATCATGGACCTCTCCAACAATAATTTTGAGGGTAACATAACGGACAAATTCATCAGTGAATTGCTTGGCATGGCTCGAGACAATATTTACAGTTCCTTTGGGGATCTATATATGCCTTTGTATTATTGGGGTGAGGAATATTACTCGGTGATGATTGACTTGAAAGGGGTAGAGACAGAAATGGTGAAGATCAATATCCGATTTGCGCTGCTCGACTTATCGAGTAACCACTTTCAAGGAGAGATTCCTAAAAGTATTGGATTACTTAGATCGCTCAAGGGTCTGAATTTATCTCACAACCGTTTTAAGGGAACGATCCCTCCATCAGTTGGGAATTTGACAAATCTTGAATCATTGGACCTCTCCTCTAACCATTTAATGGGAGAAATTCCAAAGGAATTGGTGAAGATGACATTCCTTGGATTTTTGGACCTCTCAATGAACAACTTCACGGGGCCTATACCACTGGGAGGACACTTCAACACCTTTTCAAATAGTTCATTCCAAGGAAATCCCGGACTCGGTGGTATTCCACTCACGAGATCGTGCGGACATGAAGTACAGCCAACGTCGAAAGAAAAGGACGGTGGAGAGGAGGACGGAGGGTGGCTGGAATGGAAGTACGTGATGTTGGGTTTCGGAAGCGGGATGGGGATGGGAATATCGTTAGGATACATGGTGCTGGAAATGGGAAGGCCTCTCAGGCTAGTCCGAGTGGTCATGAGACTGGAAGCTAGTTATTTGAAAATATCCAGAAGGAATGGTGACCAACGGAGGAATGGTCGAAGCTAAACCGTGAGAATCCAACTTATATGTAATATTGAATGTTTCTAGATTTTGCTTCAACACGATGATGATATGTTATGTATTAATAAAGCATGCAGCCTCTTGTATGTTAAAAAATTACAAATGAAAGAGAGCTTTATCCCAACCCCTATTTATTTCTCCTGTCCAAAAATGCTACAAGGTTAGTGCTCTCTTTGTACTTGCATCTCCCGAAAGCCGTAACTCCTTACACCATGAAGATTTTAGCTGCCAATATAAAACAATCTGAACATTGATTTAACTCCCACGATTTTCATTTCGTAGAAATTATGATGGAGGGAACTCCGATATATGGCTAACAAGTCTTTGTGTTTCTGAAGTTTTGATCTTGTTGTTTTGATCAATCCCTTAGAAGAGTGAGTTTGGTGGTGTGGGTTTTGTTAGATCGGAAAACTATGGTGTTTGTTATTTTGTTACTTAACCCTGGAAAACTCACACACAAAACGAAGAAAGATGAATGGGAGGCGGAGCGCGAAGAGTCGGGGGATTGGTTACGAGTAAAAAAGCTGCTTACAAATATCCAATCAAATGGCCGCAGAGAATTCGCGGGCGACAAGTTGAGCCTTGTACATCTTCATCGTTCCATCTGGAAGCGTCTTCACCTTATAAATCTGCTTGCATGACATCGGTCTAACTTCATCAAGTTTGGGTACCAAATCTCATGTTTGGTTTTCTTCAAGGGGCTCGATCTCTTCACACATTGCCTCTTGTACTTTGATGCTGCTTCATAGGTGGAGGGCTCTTGTGAATTGATATCTCCTATGAAGGCGGCATCTATGTCCTATATTGGTGGTCTGCATTTCCTCAGCGATGTTATTCTATCTCCATCTCCTTTTGCCAATCATCTTGGTTTAATGGTCTTCTCCCAGATTTGCTTTAAACTGAGAAAATTCTGAAATCACTGTAGACGAATGATACATATGTTTCCTCTACATGTACACGGAAGATCGGCCATCAGGGCCACGAACACGAAATATTTACCTGCTGTCCAGATGCTGATCTAGAAACAGCCAAGGAGATAATGGAGGCGAAGGGAATCAAGCAGTTGCCTGTGGTCAAGCATGGCGGAGACCCTCATATCGAACGAAAGAAAAGAATTGTCGGAATGGTTTATTATGATTTGATAGCAGGCTCTCTCTGGTTTTGCTACTAATGCTTTGTTATGACGAATGACCACTCTTTGTGGTTGTTTGCATCTTTTCCGCTGACAAACAATTTATTGGCTGCAGGGAGGGGATCAAGCATCGAAAACCCGTGAATCATCACAGAAAAGAAAACAACTTTGTGGACGCAAGTACAAACTCCCCCGTAAGACAACAAATGTGGAGGATGGCTGCTGTTGAGGCAACTGCAGCAGGGTAACTTCGAAAGTGTATACACAAATATATTTCCGAGTCGACTGACTGTTTTGCAATGGGTATGCCATATAAAACTCAGCAGCTCTCCTGGCCGCGCCCCCTTTTTGTATTTCTGCCTCAGTGTTCGTCGCTGTAGAACCAATACTGGATCTGAACCGTGGAAAGAGGGCATAGCGAAGAAAAATCCACACTAAGAAGCCTCTGTATTTTCCTTCGCAATGAGTTTGGATGGTCAGTTCATGCTTCTTTTGGGATAATTCAGATTTTTCAAAGCTCTGAAAACTGTAAAATTCTTCATCAACAGACAACAAGAGAGCCACCCATTCAAGTGCTCATACATTACAATATAGGGAAAGGTTCTAATGGCATGGATGTCTACTGTAAGTAGATTCTGTATGTAATTTATTTTTAGTGTTTGTTGTTATGGGTCTGCTATAAAACGGCAAGAGACAGGGTATGGGGCAGGGCGGCAATTGTTTTTACATCTGATGACCCAGGGGTAGCCTGTTCATCATCTGCTGATAAACGGCAGAAGACTCCGGCTCGACCTTCGCCTCCCCTTTCTGCAGCATCAGACCCAGACCCATCTCATTTGTCGGATGCTGCTGCTGCTGTTGTTGCTGCATTAGGAACGTGCGGACTGGCATCATGGGGAGCTTCCCTGGACCAGCTCCAAGACTTGCCAGACCAGGCTGACTCATTCCAAAGGAGAATCCATGTGAAGGTCCGAGCACGGGTGTCCTCCCTCCGGGCAGGTTGAATGACCCAAGGGATGCAGGACTGTCGAACCTCGCCATCATGTTGGGCACCTGAGAAGGCTCAGGCCTGCGTGAGTGATTCTGGATGGACGAGGCGGCGGCAGACTGGGACGGGATTGACCCGGGAGCACCAGAATTCGTATGACTGCTGTTTCTAGAGGCGGGGACGTCGTGATTGTGCTTTCCTTCATAGGTGGTTATGACTGACTTGAGGTCATGAGATGCCCTCTCCACATGCTTGCGGACTGTACATCCAGTGCTGGTGCACTTGTAGTAACTCCTGCTCGACACAGTAACAAGAATGCTTCATTCTTAGCAAATGAAATCTTCCGACGATTAGATATTACTGTCCTTTCGTAGTCGAAGTGATTATGGTAATTACCTTGGGTTTGGATTGCCTTTGACGACCTTCTAACCATACTTGCGCCAGCGATAGCCATCATCAAGAATATCCACTTCACTTGTTGTCTGAACTACCACCCGTGGTTCACGAATTGCTCGAGTGGCTCCGCTCATGTCCGCCGCATAGGCTTCGATTTTCCTAAAGATTCGAAAGACGGAAGAATCTGCAAATGAATGAGACTGCAGAATACAACTATGTTTATTCATTCATACCTTCGCTTGGACTCAGATTCATCTCCATCTCCATGGAAATCCGTGGAAACACTCCCGTGTGTCTGCTGATCATCTTCTCCTTCATCATTTGAAAATGTGGACGAACCATCAGCGTGATCTGCAGCCATCAGTGTGATCTGCAGCCATCAGCGTGTCCCGTCCTGAGTGGGTAATGATGTGGCAGGATTTCCGGCCTCTTGGCCTTCCGAAGGCGATGACGTCGCCTCGAGATTATTGTCCTTCCTCCAATCAGCTGCTCCAGCAGTCGCAGCCTTCTGCATATTTGCCCAAGCTGGATCTTCATCGTGCTCTGACATCCTTTCATCAGGCATGTCAGGTCCTCTGATGACTGGTCGACGATTCGGAGCCGGTTTAGGGTGGTTATGGGTACTCTTGTAGATTATCTCGGTAATGTGACCCTCCTGAGATCGTTCCACCTTCTTCTTAACCGGGCAGTTAGTATGTGTGCACTTATAGTAACTTCTCGGATATTCACTGCCTTTCACTTGCTTCCGTCCATATTTCCTCCAATTATATCCATCCTCGGCCGGTCCACCACCCACATCTCCCACCATGGGATCGATTGCACCATCTCTTGGATCTCCTTCCTCATCTCCTTGATCATCAAGCGGCGGAGAGAGATCAGGTCTGCTCATGATGGGACTACTGCGAAAAGCCCTTTGCTGGTTCGGTATACCATTAAGGACCGAATCCCTTTCTGCCAATGCTTGAGAATGTTCATTCCCAGCAGGGTAAATGCGGCCATTCTGGGGCTGGACTTGAGATTGCTCTGCATTACGCGGATGGATGGAACTTTCAGATTGTGCAGAAGCATCTATTCTTGGGAATGAATGCTGGGGCAACATCACCTGGGTCATCTGCAAATAAACGGTGCAATATATTAAGGGGATTAATTAACAGACAAGCTATGAGAAACAACATACGCGAAAGTCAATAAATGCGGAAAGTCTTTTGGGATTCTTCTCCCCCCTGCTTTATTTTTCCCCTTCCTTTTTATATACCAGTGAGAAGCGGAGGCAGGCTCCTCCGGTCTGGTCGTGCCTCCTCGTTTCCCTTGTGATGCTGCTGCCTTGCCTGAGTCTCCCCCCTTCTTAGGCACAATATGCCAGCCCAGGTAATAATACAGTCTTCATCCATGTTAACATTTGCCCGCATGTCGCAGCACCTTGGCATGTATGAGTGGTATTGATGCACTCCTCGTTGTTTTAAACTTAACTGCCTGGCCTGCTTACCGGGAGGATCAGCCCACCGGATCGCAGACTCTGACGTCCGCGTCTAAGTTTACATGGAAAATCACAAACTTCACCCAGTTGACCGAGACCTACTACTACTCCAGACCTTTCACAGTCGGCATCTACAGTTGGTAACAATGAGATGGTTTCCTTTTATGGAAAACTAAAAAAAAAACATCTTCCGTGCTTCTTTGCTGTCGTTTGCCCTTTTCATTGGTTGTCTTGGCTCCGGCTCGGCAGGAAAGTAGTGGTCTATCCAAAGGGTAGTACTAGCCCGGGCTACCTGTCACTGTATTTGGAAGTTGCTGATTCTGAAAATCTGCCTAATGGCTGGACTACATCTGTTGATTATAGTTTAACGGTGGTGAATCAAATCACTCCAAATTCCTCAATTAAAAATGGTATGCTCATGTTTCTCTGTTAGTGCATCAGCGGAATATGCCTTATTTCTTCTTCGAATGTTATGTCATTTTTTCTTTTTCGGAAAAGGTTGACTTCATCCCAATAAATTTTTTCACAGAAGTAAGGAATGTGAATTTCTGCGCGAGGTCGTTGAGCTGGGGTTATCAAAAAATGATTACTCTAGAGAAGGTTCGCAATGACGGCTTTCTGGTGAACGACACCTTAATCATCGAAGCCACTGTGGAAGAACGTCAGGTGGACATTTCCATAGAAATGTTGGACTCTTACTTCTCTAGTCTCGAGCAATACATCTCCAAGGTTAAAGATGTGCATGTATGTTGTTTGAGGTTGCCTTCCGATGATCCTCGGTGTCCGACCTTGGACGAGGTGGAAGATGCTAAGCGATCCTTAAAAGAATGCCTCTCNCTCTCAGACCTGTTCAAGCTGAACATGAAGGACAGGCTTGCAGAAGCACTCTCAACACTGAGCATGGCGGAGGTTGGCTTGTCGGCTGGTCAGGCGAACTCGGTCCGGACGTTTTGGGACCGGTTTGGAGAATTCACATCGGATTTTCTCAGCTTTGAGCAGGACAACGCAGAGTTTGAGTTGCAGAAGCTATTGAAGGATCAAATGTTTTCTGAGATGAAGAAGTGTCATGAGCAGCACATCACGTTCAAGAAACTGTCTAAACAAGTAGCAGATGAAGAGAAAAAGTACGAAAGGAAGATGGGGAAAATACGCAAAAGAAAGGAGAAGCTGGAGTCTGATTGGGAGGTATTATTGGTCGAGTCTCAGGAGGCGAAATCCAAGTACGCGGAGCATGAGAAGAAGGCAAATGATGCGGAGGAGAAGAAAAGGATTGCCGAGGAAAGGATGTCGAGATCGGCCACGGCCTGGTCCAGCCTGAAGTCAGAGTTCACCTGAAATTTTAACAGGCAAAAGTCTTGGTTAAGTAGTTCAAAAGGGGACGGTGGCGGTGCTCACACCGGGAATTCAGGTGGGGGGGGGGACTTTTGTTACTAGTGCTATTATCGTAATTGAGTGCATGAAATAAAAGGTAGAGGAACTCACTGGAAAATGGATGGGCGTCTGTATCTGCACGAATCTTATTATGCTCCAGTGGAGACATTGTAACCTTTCTTGTGCACTTCATCTACCTTTTTCCATCTCAAATTCACGGCTCCACAAGTTGCAGAAGGAGGGAGTACTTTGCTCTGGATTCCCATCAGCTGCTCCTTAGACTTCCTAGGGCGAACATGCCAGTTCAGGTAATAATGTCGTTTTACGAGTAACAGCGCCTTGCATTGTTCTTGCCCCTATGTCCTTTGCCGGTTTCTCGAGAGGATCGGCCGACGGGACCACAGAAGTGGATGTCACCGGCGCATAAGTTTCCATGGGAAATTACAAAAGCTTTTTGCCAAGTTGAGCGACGACTCCACACATTTTCAAAGTTGGTGGAGACAGTTGGCGGTAGGTATAGATAAGACGGAGTACTTGTTTGATTCATCANGCTCGAAGAAGAATTGCCTGATAAAAGAATCATTGAGAAAATTATTGTTACTCTTCCGGAGAGGTTTGAGTCTAAGATTTGTTCCTTGGAAGAATCGAGGGATTTGTCTACGCTTACTTTGGAGGAGTCGGTAAGTTCTTTACAAGCACATGAACAGAGGCGTGCGATGCGACAAGAGGAGCCTGAAAACGCTTTTGTCGCGAATCGGAAAGGAAAGGAAAAACAAGCTTATCACGGGGAACATCGGAAGTATCCGTCGGAAAAGAAATTCAAGGCCAAAAAGAATTTTCGGAAAGAAAGAGCTTTTGGCCCATGTTCTCATTGTCAGAAAACTTCTCACACAGAAGATTTTTGCTGGTTTCGGCCGGGATATAAATGCAAGCATTGTGATTTACCAGGCCATGGGGAGAGATTTTGCCGTAAAAAGAAGACTGTTTCCGTCGAGCAGGCACAACTGACGGAAAACGAGCCAAAAGAAGAGGATTTTCTGTTCACGGCAACCATGGTTTCCTTTTCTGTGACCGACTACAATGTAGATTCCTGGCTGATTGACAGTGGGTGTACTCTACATATGTCTCCGAATAAAAATTTATTTGCGGAATTAGATTCATCTCATGCTACAAGTGTGAAAATTGGCAACGGGCAATTGTTGTTGGCCATGGGCAAAGGAACCGTTGTCATCCAGACTCCATCGGGTATTAAGAAAATTGTCGACGTCTTATTTGTACCTGATTTGTGTCAAAACTTATTAAGTTTGGGACAACTATTAGAGCAAAATTATGTGGTGCATTTTGAGGATAGAGTATGTTTGGTGTCCGACAAAGAAGGCCATGAGATTGTAATGGTAAAAATGCGAGATCGATGCTTTCCCGTTGAGTTTAAGCCTCAGTTGTCTCTGTCTGCGAAGGTGGATGTGAATCGCTTATGGCATCGAAGGTTGGGTCACATCAGTTCGTCTACTCAGAATTTTATAAATAAAAACAGTTTAATTCAGAATCTGCCGATTCTTGAAGTTTGCTCCGAGATATGTTCTGTTTGTGAGTATGGGAAGCAGTCAAGAAGGCCGTTCGGTGAAAGTAGCGGGAAGTCGACTGAAAAGCTACAATTGATTCACTCGGATGTTTGTGGTCCAATGAGCGTAGCCTCTATAAATGGAAGCAAATACTTTCTCATATTTATTGATGACTTCACAAAGTTTTGTTGGATTTTCTTTTTAAAACAGAAGTCTGAAGTTTTTGGAGTTTTTGTGAAGTTCAAGCAGACTGTTGAAAAGCAATCTGAGAAGAAAATAAAAATTCTCAGATCGGACAATGGCGGCGAGTACATCTCACGTGATTTCAAGATATTTTGTGAGCAAGCTGGAATTTTACAGCAGTTTACCGTGCCGTATACCCCGCAACAGAATGGGGTAAGCGAAAGAAAAAATAGATCCATCATGAATATGGCAAGATGTTTATTATTTGAGAAAAACTTGCCGAAGTCTTTCTGGGCAGAGGCGGCAAATACTTCTGTCTATCTTTTGAATTTGCTTCCAACTAAAGCACTGAAAGATACTACTCCGTTCGAAGCATGGACTGGAAAAAAAGGAACGGCTGAACATCTAAAGGTCTTTGGATGTATTTGTTATGTTTTTATTCCAAACGAAAAGCGGGACAAGCTTGATCAAAAAGCAGAAAAGTGTATATTTCTAGGATATGGTTCATCTTGCAAGGGTTATCGGGTGTATAATCCTATAACAAAGCGGTTCTTTGTATCCAGGAGTTTGAGTTTCGACGAAGAAGCGAAATGGATATGGAAAGATGAATACCTGGATCATTTTTATTATAAGAATTGTTCCCCTGAATCTGCGGCTGTTTTTTATCCTAATTCCTTCGAAGATGTGGCTGGATTCGATCATGAGCCGGTAAGAGGAACAAGAAGTCTTCAAAGTGTTTATGAGAGGAGTAACTTGGCTGTGCAAGATCCTGACACTTTTGAGAATGCTTCTAAGGATGTTTCATGGATGGAAGCTATGAAGGAGGAATTAAATCTGATTTATAAAAATGAAACGTGGGATCTCGTTGATAGACCTATTGGGCAAAAGGTGATTGGTGTTAAATGGGTTTATCGCACCAAATTGAATGTGGATGGGTCTGTAAACAAGATCAAAGCAAGGCTGGTCGTCAAAGGCTATTCTCAGCAACCGGGAGTTGATTTTAACGAGACTTTTGCTCCAGTTGCGAGACACGATACTATCAGATTGTTGGTTGCTCTTGCTGCGAAGCTTGGCTGGAAAATTTTTCATCTGGATGTAAAATCAGCTTTCTTAAATGGGTACTTGGAAGAAGAGATCTTTGTCGAACAACCTGAAGGATTTATTATTTCGGGTTCAGAAGACAAAGTTTTTAAATTAAAAAAGGCTCTTTATGGATTAAAACAAGCACCGCGTGCTTGGTACAGCCGTATTGACACTTATTTGCTGAAGCAAGGATTCTCGAGGAGTGAAAATGAAGCTACCCTTTATGTGAAGAAATCTGGTGGTAAGGTACAACTTATAATTTCGGTGTATGTTGACGATTTGCTTATTACCGGAGGAGATGAATCAATGATGAATTTTTTCAAAGGTGATATCATGAAAGAATTCGAGATGTCGGATTTGGGTTTAATGCATTTTTTCCTCGGTTTTGAGATTCATCAAGAAGCTTACGGTATATTTTTATCTCAAAAGAAGTATGCTATGGATCTGGTAAAGAGATTCAGAATGGGTGAAGCTAAGGCAGTTTCGACCCCACTTGTGATCGATTTGAAGTTGACCGATGATGATTGTAGTGATGAAGTTGACGTTTCTCTTTTTGATAGACGGTTGATTATCTGTCGTGGCACGGCGCCTCCGAACTGGTCGGCCCTCTAAATTAACGTGCGCGCTGTGCACAAAGCGCCGAAGCTTGGAGGTGATTCCTTTCCTCCCTCCCGTTACAAAGGCTGAATCTTTTCCTGAGTTTGAGGTCGAGGACTTACAATCTCAACCTCAATCTCATTCCCACCCCTTTTCTATCAATTCATCGTCATCTGCACTCGACCCTTGACAACCAGAACCCAAGTGAATGTCCCACCACCCGAGAACGACGACGGGGACGGACTTGTCCTTCGTTTCGAGCCACACCCACAATTTGACTGACCCCCAGTTCCTCTTATCCAGCATGAGATCAGGGGGTTTGTGATGAGGTGCCGGGAGATGAGGGACACTTGAACCTTGGCGATTTTAACCTTGGGACACAGGAAATTCCCCTTCTTTCCAAACAACAGTGGCAAGAGCTCGGGTTTGGTATCTGAAGACTCGGATTGGACAAAATAGAGCCCGTTTGAGGACAGCTGTTCTTTCATTTGCTTTCAGGCCTCTTGGAGACTCAGGTGGCTCTTCGTTCTTCGGTTCTGGAAGCAAAGTAAGCATCATTTACTCAAGGATTTTGGCCTTTTCCTGTCCTGAATGAGTTCTGTAACCAGAGTATTACGGGAGCTATCCGCATTTAATGACTTTCGCGTATGTTGTTTCTCATAGCTTGTCAGTTAATTAATCCCCTTCATATATTGCACCGTTTTTGCAGATGACCCAGGTGATGCTGCCCCAGCATTCATTCCCTAGAATAGATGCTTCTGTACAATCTGAAAGTTCTATCCAGCCGCGTAATATAGAGCAATCTCGAGTCCAGCCCCAGAATGGCGGCATTTACCCTGCTGGGATGAACATTCTCAAGCATTGCAGGAAGTGATTCGCCCTTCATGGTATACCGAACCAGCAAAGGGCTTTTCGCAGGTGAGTACTCCCATACGTGATAGACCGGACCCCTCTATCTTCTGTTAGCTTGCACCGTGTCTGTATTCTATTTCCATAATAGTGTTGGAGACGTGTGAGTTCAAGAGTCCTCACACAGAGAGATTGGGTGCAATCAAGCCCTGCAAATTGGGTGGGAGAATGCTCAGCCTCGCGGTGGACGTGACGCACTTCGGTGGGATTAGTGAAGCTTGCAGGATACTGGAAAATACTCGTTCAGCTCATGCCCGCGTCGGAGGATTCCGTTGGGTCGGTTTCCGAATATTCCTCCACGACCGACGGTCCACTCACTATTGCCACGCGACAGATACTATTCTATCCGGAGAATAAGCGTGCATTGACTTCTGCCATCTGCGTCGAGTCTCCTTCCGCGTGCGTCTCTGCTTGATTATCAACTAAGCCGGTGGAGGAGTAGCCATCCGAGGGGATAGTGAGACGCTACCTCTCGTTAGCCTGGGACGTGACGTTCGGACAGGGGAATAGTAAGAGCCCATGGTGGACTGCGTGGTTACCCCGGCTCCTGTAGACGTTTATCTTTTGGTTGTTTTGCTTTAGGTTATATCAAAAAGTACGTGGAGTAAGCGTCATTGAGGCTTGATCACAGATTCACAAAAAGGACAAACCCACTATTGCGTCACAAAAGGTTCTATGCTCGCTGAGTGTCTAAGTT
>JARUPW010000089.1:226954-255425 GCA_029817735.1 Melastoma sanguineum | reverse complement strand
CCGCATCTTACTGTTTGCTCTCTTCCTCATTGATTACTTTGTCGGGAATTAGAAGATCATTTTAGTTGGTGTTCATTTTTCTACATTGCCTAAGGACATACGATGCACAACGCCATTACATGCGTAAAGACGTGTAAGCATTTTTGTAGTTTAGTGATTACACAGGGCCATGAGGAAAGAAAACAAAGAAGAAGAGAGAACTCGATGATGATGTGTCGGATTAGACCGAGGATGTAAAAATCCAACAAATTCCCAAACGGATCGATTACGAAACCCGGGAAGTTTGGGTTTTTTCTTCTTCCTTCATGAACCACCATTGGTCGGAGGCTAAGCTGATGGCGGCGGGAGGTGAGGATTAGAGCCACCTCCTACAGGCAACTGTTGACGATTCTGATGCCGACAGCGATGGGTGACCTAGAGGCTCCAAGGAGAGCTGGTAAAGCCATCGGCAATGATCGACCATGGATTCAGATGCAGGGAAAGCTGTTGTTGCGCTCAAGCTAAGGAGGAAGAGGAGGATGGCTAGGTGGACTCAATCCAGCTAATGAACCCAGCCCAGGTGGTTGTTAGTAGGATAGCTAAGCAAATGTGACGGGGTTAGATATTTTCAGGGTGGTTGGTCGTCGGTGATTGCAGAATTATTTCTTTGGTCTAGCTTGCATCAAGAGATATCAGAGTGTGAAGCTACGGCCTGATGGTGGAGACACGGATGATTGAGCTTAAAAAGAGGGAACATGAGACAACGACTGCGTTGGTGAGTAGTATGATTCATCGACTCGAAGGAATCGCTCTGCAATGCGGGAAATGCAGCAACAAACTCATAACAAGTGGGAGGAAGGGATGCAACAACAGATAATAGAAATGAACCGGATGATGCTCCAGAAGGATCAGAACGGTGGCAGTGAGTTGAAGAAGGGCGAGACGAGCATGGAGGTACATAGCACTCACTCTCCAGGTAAAGATCCAACAATTTCCATGGCGATGTTATTATTTCCAAGGAAACACATAACTTCTCTCAGGTACGCTTCTTGAACCTCTCCAACAATAATTTTGAGAGTAACATTACGGACAAATTCATTGGTGAATTACTTGGCATGACACAATACAATATTTACAATTTCTTCGATGGTCAATATATGGTTCCATTGGATGGCTGTGGGGGATATTACTCGGTAGGAGTCGAGACGGAGATGATGAAGACTAATATCCGATTTGCACTTCTCAACTCATCGAGTAACCACTTTCAAGGTGAGATTCTTAAAAGTCTTGAATTTCTTGTATCGCTCAAGGCTATGAATTTCTCTCACAACTGCTTTATGGGAACGATCTCTCTATCTGTTGGGAATTTGACAAATCTGGAATCGTTGGACCTCTCTTCTATCATTTGATGGGGGAAATTCCAAATGAATTGGTGAAGATGACATTCCTTGGATTTTTGGACCTCTCAAAGAATAACTTCACGGGGCCTATACCACTGGGAGGACACTTCAACACCTTTTCAAATAGTTCATTCCCAGAAAACCTTGGACTTTGTGGGATTCCGCTCACGAGATCATGCGATTAGGGAAACAATGAAGCAGGAACACTGTCGGAACGGAAGGACGATGAAGAGGAGGGAGGAGGAGGGTGTCTGGAGAGGGAATACGAGGCGATGGGTTTCGGGAGAGGGACTGGGACGGGGATATTGTTGGGATACATGGTGCTTGAAATAGGAATGCCTATCCGGCTAGTACGATTGGTCATGCGACTGAAAGCTAGTTATAGGAAAATGTCCAAGAGGAAGAAGGGTGACCAATGGAGGAATGGTCAAAAGTAAACCGTGCGAATCCAACTTATATGTAATGTTGAATGTTTCTGGATTTTTCTTTGTTTGTTGCTTCCACGTGATGATGATTTGTTATACATTAATAAAGCATGCAGCCTCTCTTACACTAAAAAGAACAAGAACAAAAGTTACAATGTAAGAGAGCTTTATCCCAAACCCTGTTTCTCCTATCCAAAAAGCTATAAGGTTAGTGCTCTCTTTGTCCTTGCATCTCCCTAAAGCCGTACCTCCTTACCACAATTTTCATTTCGTAAAAATTATGATTGGGGTTAAACTATATAATGTATAACTAAGTCTCACTTAACATCTTAAGCTTTTAGATCAAACGGTAATGTTTTTACGTGGTATCAGAGCGGAGGCCGAAAGAGCCCGTCTAGCCTTAAACTAAGAGCCCGGAGCCAAAATGCCAACCTGTTTCGGCTTGAGGGGGCGTGTTCTACCTGGGGAACTCCGGTTTATGATTAACAGATCTTTATGTTTCTGACAAACAAGCACATGGGTGAATTTTTATCTTGTTATTTTGATCAACCCCTTAGAAGAGAGCGAAGAGTCAGGGGGATTGGTTATGAGTTAAAAATGCTACTTACGAAATCGTGTTTAAGAACAGCAGTTACGTAGCAGCAGCAGCAGGCAGATCTTTTATAGGAGAGACTTAAAAGAAGTTTTGGCTATGTTTGTTCACGGCGTTTTGTCGCGGATGATCCCGTTTTCGGTTCCATTTAAAATGAATATCCTCCTTTGACGATAAGGCTTCGGATTTTGAAAACGTGTCGGAGTCGCCACTAACTTATTTTAAGTTCAAGTTAGAAAAACTATAGAGATTCGTTATGGTTCGGGAATTAGGGATTACTAAATCGCATGCATCACAAAGAAAAGGGAGGCTTTTATTGTGTGTTTCTAATGTCTGAATTTATTTGAGCTCGGTTTTAGAATAAGACATTGGTTGACATAAATAAAAAATGATCTCGAGCTCAATAATGCTTAAAATTTCTACGTGAATCATTTTTTAGAAGAATATTTCGTGAAAGTTTATTTCGGGCAAAACACCAGCAACGTAGATTGATTAATGCCCTTGACAGTTTCTATGCCGAAGATAAATTCAAGGGAGAATCGGGTGTTGTACCATTGCTCGCTCTATCGAACGCTCCCGTTAGCGTTTGTACCTCATGGTGTCGTTTTTAGAATAGGTTTACGGCGAACCTGGCGAGCCGTTGATGCCGTAACGTTGGTGAGTGCGAAGCCGTCTTCAGAGGGTCTTGATTTTTGAGAATCCAAAATAAACTCCCGAATATATCGTTATCTTGAATACTTTGAATGGGGTGCGTGCCTCGGTTGTCCGCAAGGCACGCCCCTGATATGCCTATGTAAAATCGAATAAACAAAGTAAACTGTTCGAAAATGATTTTGAAACGGGATTAATTATCATACGAGTTATTTTGACAAAAGATAACTAAGTAATGCGAACTCTCAATAAATAGCAATCGTATATTGTAAAGGAAATAAGTTTAAATGGATTTAAAAGAATTTTTAGAAAAAGAATTTTAAAATATTAAAAATAAAACTTTGAAAGTATAAAAAATTTTTAGTGCCATACCATGAAAACTTGCTAACGTTATGTGGCAAATTAAAAATCCAAAAAAAACAAGAGCGGACAAAATGAAATAAGACCAATGTATTAAAAAATGAATTCTTTTAAAAACATCTTTGCAAGCACGCTAGTGTAATTAAAATAAACAAAGTAGAAAAAAGTTAAAAATAACAAAGCCTTTACCTTCGGGGTTTTCAAGACCGGGGGTGAAGCTTCATTCAGGGAGTCGGAACCAGGCCTCGAGGACAGGGGAGCCGGGCGACTGATGTGGTACGTTGGGGTTCGAGGTTGCGAATCCGGGACGCTGGGACGAGAGGCTGGTGGGTGAGCGTCGGATTTTTGCCGCCGTGGCCGGATCTGGACGGCGAGGGCGATGTGGCGTCAGGCGAAGGCGGCATGGACGAGCTTGGCAAGGGCAATGTGGTGCCAGGCAGAAGGCAGGCACGGAATGGGGCATTCATGTCCTCATCGAAGGAAACGGTAGAGGAGTCGTCGTCTTCTTCTTCTTCGTCGCCGTCGGAGAAGTACTGGTATGACGTCATCGACGTTTGGAGGAGGCAGGAGAGAGGCGCAGGGTTGTGAATCGTTGATGGTGGCTGCTGGGAACGTCGAGCGCAGGTTGCCCAGGTCCGAGGAAACAGAAGTGTAGCGGCCATCCTTGAGCTGCTTGTCGGTGA
This sequence comes from Melastoma sanguineum, assembly GCA_029817735.1. NCBI lineage: Eukaryota > Viridiplantae > Streptophyta > Magnoliopsida > Myrtales > Melastomataceae > Melastoma > Melastoma sanguineum. The sequence goes on along the minus strand of JARUPW010000089.1, from coordinate 251,335 downwards.
AGGTGGGTCGCCGCGTGGGTTCGCCGCTACCGGACTGGGTGACGCCGTGGGTGATGGACTTCCACGCTGTCGACCAGGGGACGGTGTTCTCCGATGCCAGCGGTGACCTGGAGATCGGCCGAGAATTTTCAAGACAGTGAGATGTGCATCTTGAAGGACATTCCCATCGATTTCCAGTCGGGCAATTGGGAATTCAGTAAGATGTTCTGACTGTTTCTTTCCGAGCAAATCCCTGGGTCCGTGCAAGAGGAGATCCATATTAGCCAAGTGGAAGCCATCCGAGGAATTTTCCAGCACCTTCAACCGGGTCAAACTGCTCGAAGTAGATGCTAAAAGAAGACAACTAGACTTCCTTGTTCCTCTTCCACTGCCAAAACAAGAGAGAAAAACAAAGCAACATCAGGGGTCCTTGTCGTATAGATAAAGGGACATGGAACGAATTTACCCGGGAATCGTTGTCAAATCCATGCGATTGGAGGATAACAGCTCCAGGAACGGATTGCCTTCCGTTGGCGTTTCCCAACTCAGATGGAGCTCATCGGCATCTCGGAGGAGTGATTGCTGTGATGTGAGCCTGGAAGTGTCGCTGTGGCTGAACTGGTTCAGGATGGTAATAGGAGAAACCGAAGGGGAAAAGCCTTCCGTTGACGTGTTTCAGTCCAGATAGCATCCTTGTGAAAAAATGAATGGAGGAGCGTTCTTTCTTCTAGTCCTAAGCAGGCCGAAATCGGTTTCTTGAATATCCATCCTCGGTTTGATTGTCTATAGGAATTAATAATCCCCTGCCACTGTCGTTGCTATTGCCGGTGTTTGTATATGCTACTGTGGCGGTAAGGAATTCCTGCGTACGTGAAGGCCGTGGATCTTTTGGCGACAAGCGACATGAAAGAAAATTGAAAGCAAACCGATTCATCGAAGATAATAATAGAAGCGTTGGAAGGAGTTTACTGGGAATTGACCGCCTTAGACCGGGGAAGCAAATCGAAACCAACGTGGGGAGCAACTTGAGACTGTTGCGGGGTCGATGTACGAAGAGGAAGGCTCGGGCGGTTGAAATATAACCTGACGCAATTTCTACCGAGAATACCGAGAAGAGAATGCTACCTTGGTGATGACGAAGTCTTGATTTTCTTTCCAGCGTTCCTTTCTTCTCCGTGCTTCCGTTTTTTTTTCATGTGAAAATATGTGTGTAGCTATTTATTATTTTTCATTAAATTTTTTTTATGATTTTTCTCGATTTTTGTGAATTTTTATTGATCTTTGATGATTTTTTATTATTTAGACTATTTTTATCGATTTTTGATGATTTTATGTGATTTTTATTGATTTTCGATAATTTTTGATGATTTTTATGATTTTCGATGATTTTTAATTTTTCTATTATTTTTTTTTTGTGTTTTTTGTAGAACTAAAATTGGATTATGACACGTTTAAAGAACAAACCTCTCATGAAAACAGAACAATATACCCCTTTTACCTAAAAAACATCACTTCAATTCACTAATTGCTGCACCTTCAGGCAACGAGTGAAGGAATTTAAACACAAAGAAAATCATAAGAATCTCACTGCAGGAAAGCAATATAAGGAAGAAAGGAAGTAGGTAATCCGTACCTACCGTGGCAACAGTAATAACTAGCAATGGAATCTGAGATGAGGTGTGAGGAGGTGACATGCATCACGAATGCCCCCGTGCCAATATTTCCAATCCAATGGCCATTGAGAACAGCTATCCTTCATGGCTGACCACTACATACACCGATGGAGAGAGAGAGAGATGAAGGCTACAACGTGAGTTTCTCCATTTTTGAGTAGGAGACAATTAATGGAAGGAAGAAGAGGCGATGACAATAAGGGCATAAGAATGGAAGCGGATAACGGTACGTGCACGTAACAGTTACGTAATTTACTAATTACTATTAATTTTTTTTAGTAAATTTTACTAAAAGTTGACCGTTACTAACAATGTCAACGCGAAATTAGTAAAAAAAGTAGTAAAATATATTAAAAACTGGTCTTCTTTTAGTAAAGTTAACGCAAAATTAGTAAAAAGGTATGAAAATTTTACTACTTTTCTACTGTTCAAAGCAGTTCAAGTTTACTAATTTTGCGCTGACTTTACTAAAATATTTCCGTTAGTAAAGTCAACTAAAAATTAGTAAAAAAAGTAGTAAAATTACTACTTTTTTTACTAATTTTAGTGTTTTTTTAGTAAAAAACTCTTCCAGTTAGTAAAACTGTTAGTAAAGTCTTACGTTTTTAGTAAATATTTACTAATTTTGACATGTTTTTACTATAAAAGTTAGTAAACTGTTACTAAAAAATGAAGGTGTTTACTAATAAATTTACTAATTAAAACAGTATTTCCGAACCTAACTCCGAACCTAATGTGAAATTCTGATTACTAAACTTATTACTAATTTAGTAATCATATTACTAATTTTGGTTGTCATTCCCTCCAAACTTTTTTTTAGGTTTAGTAGTTCCAAGGGGGGAAGGAAGGGAGTATTGATCTCGACAGATGGGTGGCGTCCCTCCAAGTCATGACCCTCAAGCAGCTTGGGAGATCGCCGCTCTCGCCATCCTCACCGCCGTTTCCCAGTACTCCANGGTGGCGTCCCTCCAAGTCATGACCCTCAAGCATCTTGGGAGATCGCCGCTCTCGCCATCCTCACCGCCGTTTCCCAGTACTCCATTGCTTTCATTTCCTCCGCCTTCGCCGGTCACATTGGCGATCTCGAGCTCTCTGCCGTCTCCGTCTCCGAGAACGTCTTGGAGGGTTTCGTCTATGGCGTCATGGTCAGTTCCTCCTACTACTACTTGTTCGTCCTCTCATTCCCCATGATTTTCTTATTCATTCATTTATTCTTGAGGTTATTTTTTTGTACCAAGCAGCTGGGGATGGGAAGTGCCCTCGAGACGCTCTGCGGCCAGGCCGTCGGAGCTACCAAAGTCTCACATGCTTGGGATCTACATGTAGCGATCCTGCATCATAACCTTCGTCACTGCCCTCTGCTTCGTCCCTGTTTATGTCTTTTCGTCCCCCCTGCTCCAGCTGTTTCGTCAGGACAAGGAGATCACCGAGGTGGCCGGGAAATTCTCTGTATGGGTGCTCCCCCTGATTTTCGCATACGCCTTCAATTTCCCCATCCAAAAGTTCCTCCTGTCCCAGACCAAGGTCTGGGTCATGACCATTATCTCGGTGGTGGCTATCGTTTTACACCTCAGGTTGAATATCGTGTTCATTAATTGGCTCAAATGGGCCTGGTGGGCGTGGCTTTAGCTGGGAATATATCCTGGTGGTTCATAGTCATTGTGCAGTTCGTATAAGTGACCTCAGGTCGCTTCCCGGAGGCTTGGACTGGCTTCTCTTTGCTTGCTTTCAAGTCCTTGACTTGTTTCATCAAACTCTCCTTAGCATCATCTGCAGTTATGTTATGGTTAGTGAACGCGGTTAAAGACTCGGTACTCTCACTGCAATCTTGGAGCTGGCATTCTGCCTCAAGACATTTACCTGCACTCAGTTCTTGTTCAGGTATGCCAACTCTTTGTTTTTGTTCTTATTCTTATCACCCTTATCTTCTGCACAAGTCAAGATCTGTCTGATCTGATCTCAAAATTTTTAATTTGTTCAAGGAGTGCTCTACATGTCAAATTCTGTAATGCAGATAGGACTTTAGCCTTGTATTACATTTCATGTTCAACTAGTTGTTGATGTGCAAGGTGATTTCATGGGTTTTTTTATTATGGTATGACTCTTAGCCTCCAATCAACCAGATCAGAAGTTACAATCTCGAGAAATATTGAATAATGTGTATGGAATGTTAATTACAAGGTAATGCATCAAAATCAAGGGGTTGATGGTGCACGACTTCTTTATAAACTATAAAGCCTTAAACATATGGTTTTGAGTTGTCTTTTGCTGGAAATCATCTTTGGAAATTGTAAAGTGGTTGCCCAGTTGATTGCCTAAACTATCGAAAGAGATTCAGCCCTATCCTTTGCAATCCACAGTAGTGCTGATAATGCGAAGCTTCTTTTATGGCGATAAATTTACTTTTTCCCATTATTATTTGCACTACTGTTTTGTTTACATATTTTTTTTTCTCAAAGTTAAGGTCAAGGTAATTTGTAATGTTAAAATGCAACTTTTTTAATGATATTTGCAAGTATAGAGTGGCATGTGTAGGTCCACCTTCTCATAACGCTCTTACCTAGCAGCAGCGCTTGCGATGATTGATTGCACTAATTTTTTTTTCTTTTAAGGAATTTACGTGTATCTTGTTTGCTAGAATGTCAGATTTCAGTTGTGGTTTGTTGACGGTCATTGTAACTTTACTCTTCTTAATTTCAGAGCTAGGCCAGATATTTGCAAGCACTTGTCTCTGAATGCTTGTTTGTACATTTTTATATGATTTAATGCTTCTTTTCTTTGACAGAAGCAGAAACAGATGCAGACAAATATGAGAAGTCCCCTATATAATGACCACCTTTTCGCCACTATTTGTGTATTCAGCGGCATATATCTGGCAAGTTACATATTGGCAATATCCGTAGTCAATGCATCCATCAACGACCCTGGCCTGGTTTTGCTTACATTCCAGGATGCAGTGTTGTTGATTGAGCAAGTGACATTCTTCAGTATTTGTGGTTCTTCTTTTTTTTTTAAATTTATTGTGCTGATGTTCCAATATCACATCTGACTACGCAACATCTCATGTGTCTTGTTCAGTTAATGCGAAGTCCAATTGCAGCCCTTGCTTACCTGCTCGCTTTGATTGGCACTAGTCAAATCACATCTTTGATTTGGAATATTGGTGGAGAACCAGTCTTGCACAATTTTTTGAGGTTGGACATTCCCAACTGGGTGCATCGAGCAGGAATCAGAATGGTTTCTATTCTGTCAGCTACCTACTTCCTGCGGAATTCTGGTGCTGAGGGACTGTATCAATTGTTCATACTAATGCAGGTTATTGTTGCACTACTACTGCCATCATCTCTGATTCCTTTGTTTCGGGTGGCCACATCTGCAACATTGATGGGTGGACATAGGATCTCACAATTTTTTGAGCTTGTGGCCCTTATCATTCTCATCAGTATGCTCGGTATGAAGATCGTTTTTGTTGAGGAAATGATTTTCGGTTGTAGTGATTGGGCTGGCAATTTCTTGTGGAACATTGGCAGTGGTTCATCTTCACCATATGTCATTCTTCTAACAACTGCTTGTGCTTCCATCGGTTTGATGTTGTGGTTAGCTACTACACCATTAAGATCCGCAAGTTCCCCCATCAATTCTCAAAAATGGAAGTGGGATACGCAAATGACTACTCCAGGATACAATAGAGGAAGGGAACTATCAAGTTTGGATGAGTCCGGACCTGTTGGTGAAGAAAAGATAGAATTTTCAATGGTAGATTATTTTGTTGGTGAAAATTTGAGAACACTCATAGATAATGCTGGCTAATGTGTATATTCATCAATGTAATTCATCATAATTTTATTATTAGCTTCGATCATGTATCCATGGGTCTCTCCCTGCTGTTGGCAGACTCCGAAACATTCTGTCTTCGCTGTTTACTTTAGAGCTTTCTTCAGGGGATATTTGTTCTGTTTCTGTCGTTCTCCACAGAGTTTGATGACATGAACTATGCATGTGATCAGGGTATGATTGATCCAACATTCTCCGAGCCTCGGTCTCCTGCAGCGTATTGCTTCTGTCTTCAGATTTCAGGGGCAAATGCCCTTCCCACATCTTTTCTAGTCCTCGGAAACGGTGGCACATTAGCCCCACCGGCGAAACTTTCCCGGGGGAAATGCACGACCACGGCAATGCTTCTAGACACAATCAAAGATGTGAAGGTTGCAATTTCAGGCAGAAAAGGTCGAACAGGAACTGCTGCAGGTGAGTACCTGAAAAACAAAATGCTTTCATGTTCTGCTTGACGAGTACCTGAAGGGTCAGTTCAGGGAACTTGCTAGTTTCCTTGACAACAATATTCCTGTCCCACTTTTGATTCAAAATCTCAACCCAGCCATCATCGGGAACCATAGCTGTGCCGTAGGTAATCTCTGTCCCTACAGACATGATCGTTATGTCAGGAGTTAAGAGAGGCTTCTCCTTTCTTAACTCATTGTACAGGGTCAATGACCTTCCAGTTGAGAAAACGAGCAAAGAGTCATGACGATGGTAGAATTCCCACAAAGCATTGAACCTGAGCAGAGAGAGATTTTCAGGGTTGTGATGGTCAACCTGCACAAAGAGATCTTTGGACTCGGCTAAGTCGATCGAAATTAAAAAAGAACGTGCTTCGACAAAACATGGTTACCATAGTATGATCAAGATCTGACACTATCATGAGCCGAGCCGGAGCGCTTAGACGATCCATTGCTGCTGGCAAATATCTAATGGAAAAGGAACAGGGAAATGCGCAGACTTCAGTTGGAACAAAAACAAAATGACCCAACAAGAAGCCAAATCTTCATACTTCCTGAAGGACCCTAATCACCCATCTAGAGCCAAAAGTGATGAACCAGACAAATTCTCGTGGAAATCAACCCCTGCAAACTAGAATCGCAGCATCCAATACATATTCGGATCACACAAAGATTTCTCGCAGGCAGACTTCAACAAAAGAATGGCATAATCATCCACATCGCAGCATAATTAGGCCTCTCAAGACCAGTAACCTCAATCTAAGCATGCAAATATCACTGCGGCATCGCGGAACCAAATTAAACAACGGCTTCAAAACCGAAACACCAGGGCATGAAAGGCAAGCGGAACGACCACCACGAGATGAGGACAAACCCAGGAGATCAAGAAGCGATTTCTTCACAAAAACTATCGCTGCCAAGAAGAAACAAGATCCACAAGCCAACGTCACAGCCCCAGTCAACTAAAACTACAAAGAAACAAAAACTCAAGACGACTACCGTGAATATAAGATTACCTCCGTACCACTATCACGGGTCCGTAGCGATAACAAGATCCCCAAACAAAAACTCAGGACGACTACCGTGAATGGTACGGAAGACGGATTCCAGAAAAAAAAAAATCACACATTATACCCTAAACACCTAAACCCTAACTATAAAACCCACGTTACTGCATCGGAGGAGAAGTGTTACGCTTCGAGGTTTCGGAACTTACCCATTACACGATTAGGGTTTTAGGCCCCCGAACCCAGAAAAAACAAAGGGGAAAACGGAAGTGGAGGAACACCTGAAGTCGTGGTGACCACAAGCAGAAGAACCGCCCCGACTTTGACTGCAACACGAAACGCAGCGGCCGGAATAGGTACGAAGAGGAGGAAGTGGACGATCGACGGGGAGGTCGAAGACTTCAAACGAAATGAGGAGGAATGACCTCCAAAATCAGTAATATGTTTAGTAAATTAGTAATAAGTTTAGTAACCAGGGTAAACCGGTAATTTCCCCGGCAGCCAATTAAATGCGGATCTTGGGTCAAACTTAGTAAAAATTACGAAACTACATCGAAATATTAGTAATTAAGTTAGTAAATTATTTACGCAGTTGTACTTAATACTTCCAAAATTAGTAATATGTTTAGTAAATTAGTAATAACTTTAGTAACCAGGGTAAACCGGTAATTTCACATCAAAATTAGGTTCGGAGTTAGGTTCGGAAACACTGTTCTAATTAGTAAATTTATTAGTAAAACACCTTCATTTTTAGTAACAGTTTACTAACTTTTTTTGTAAAAGCATGTCAAAATTAGTAAACATTTACTAAAAACGTAAAACTTTACTAATAGTTTTACTAACTGGAAGAGTTTTTTTACTAAAAAAGACACCAAAATTAGTAAACAATTACTAAATATCGCCTAATTTCGTACAGTAAAAAGTAGTAAAATTTATTATTTTTTTTACTAATTTTGCGCTGACTTTACTAAAACATTTCCGTTAGTAAAGTCACCTCAAAATTAGTAAAAAAAGTAGTAACTAAATTTGCGTTGATTTTACTAAAAATGTGCTTTTTTAACTAAAGTCAACACAAAAATTAGTAAAAAAAGTAGTAATTTACTACTTTTTTTACTAATTTTTGCGTTGACTTTACTAACGGAAATGTTTTAGTAAAGTCAGCGTAAAATTAGTAAACTTGAATTGCTTTGAATAGTAGAAAAGTAGTAAAAATTTCATACTTTTTAACTAATTTTGCGTTGACTTCACTAAAAGAATACCGGTTTTTAGTAAATTTTACTACATTTTTTACTAATTTCGCGTTGACTTTGTTAGTAACGGTCAACTTTTAGTAAAATTTAATAAAAAACTAGTAGTAATTAGTAAACTACGTAACCGTTACGTGCACGTACCGTTAGCCGCTTTCCATAAGAATGACAATGTTTTCCGGAATGTTGTTGATCAGAGGGACTCACATTGAAGACAAAGATGACCTCTCCACAATGAGATTGACAAATCAGGGGTGAACAAATTCCTGCAATAACAAGCCAAGTCGATGAAGCCGACCACCACCATATCAACCTAACGATGAGAGAACCTGCATCACCTGATATAGGAGAATTTCCTCTGGGTTTGAATAGTTGGAATGGGAAAAAAGCATGAGGACAAACGAAGACTGGGGATCCACGAACATGGAACAGGAAGGAGATCATTATCAAAGTGATTTTATTCAACTCTTTGAGAAGAAAAGAGAAAGGCTCAGCCTTGAGTTCTGTTGGCCTGCCATTACTAATTTTTAGTTGAGATTTGTCCAAGTTTTTACTAAACATTGAACAAAGTGCATCTCTGAATGTTAAGAACTCGAAGTCAAGCTAAGTCCATGCCTACCACTGTATTGCCTCGATCATATTTTATGTATAGAGGCAACAAGCATGATGAGGGATCCACAAAGGCGAGGAACAGGAAGAAGATGTGAGGTGAGGAACTTCGAGTGCTTTGGAATGTGGAGATAACTAGCAACGCTGAGGACTAAGATGATAAGACTAAGCATGGTGCGATCCAGGGAACCCAAAAGGTACGAGGTGGCAGAGCGCACGAAGAGTTGGGTGGTATTTGGCAAAAGGGAAAGCAACATAACTTCGCCAAGGGAAGGGAGGAACCAAAACTACTATAAACAAAAAACATCCTGTTGGATAAAAGTAAAAGCAGCTTTCGAAAACGTGTTGAAGCCGCAGTTACGGCTATGTTCATACTGAAGTTAAAGAAAAACCTCTCGTGAAAACAGAACAATGAAACCCGGTTTTACCTCAAGAACTCACTTCAGAAGATCACTGTGCCAAGGGTTGAGAAACAAAATGTCTGGTTTAGAAGCCAAAAGAAACAATTTGCACACACCGTTATGACAATTAATGTCTTAACTTTTGTTTGTCGGATCAAAAAGTGTCCACTTGAACCACAAAAACTACAGATATCGCTGTCCCTCAGTTTTTGTGGACTTGGTATTATCATTTATCAAAGCTACTTTTTGAGAAAGAACCTAGACTTGCCATTCTCACCATTACTTTGAGGAAAAAAAAGGTTTAGTCACCATTATTTCTTTTTTAAAAAGAAAAAAACTTTTTATCTTAGAAGAGAANAAAAGATGATTGATACAAAAAGCTATACATTGAATAAGAAAAAGTAGTGTAGAGTGTTTACAGTGTAGTATAAATGACACAACCCCAATTCCTCACTTGAGTAACAAAAATTTGCCAAAAAATGAGACAAGATGCCGGTGGTTTCATCATCATCATCATCCTCTGCTTCTTATATTTACTCGTGGCCTTACCATCCACCTCTTCCTTACCCTGTCATCCTGACCACCGACACGCCTTGCTTCGTTTTAAACAGTCCTTGTTTATCACTGGCCCTATAGTTGCTTCTTGGAGGAAGGACGAGGATTGCTGCTCCTGGGACGGCATCACCTGCGACAATTCCACTGGCAACGTCATCGGCCTCGACTTGACCAGTGCTGGGCTTCAAGGCTCCATCAATTCCAGCAGTCCCCTGTTTTCTCTTCGTTACCTCCGTGGCCTCAGCCTTCAGGGAAATGACTTCCTTGGCTCTGAAGTCCCACCTCAGATTGGCGTGTTCACACAATTGACATGCCTTAATCTCTCTTATTCCAACATTTCAGGCATCCTTCCAACCGAAATCTCACAATTGTCGAAGCTGGTTTCCCTCGATCTCTTTGGTAATGTTATGCTGGAGATGAAAGATCATACCATGAGAATGCTCGTCAGCAACCTGACTCAGTTGAAGGAACTCAATCTTGGGTCTATCGGAATGTCCACCGTCACTCCTACATCCTTTATGAACTTATCTTCTTCTTTGATTTCCCTCAAGCTTTCATTTTGTTGGTTGAGTGGAAATTTTCCGGAATTTATCTTTGGGCTGCCAAATCTTCAAGTGATTGACATATCGTGGAATCAAGATCTAATCGGCACCCTTCCCAAATCCAAGTGGAGTCCCAGCCTTGATTACTTGTCCCTCTGGGGTTGCAGTTTCACGGGAGCAGTTCCCAATTCAATCGGAAACCTCTCACGATTGACTTACCTGGACCTTTCGGGGAACAATTTCACGGGAGCAGTTCCCAATTCAATCGGAAACCTCTCGCGATTGACTTACCTGGGCCCTATGGAGGAACAATTTCATCGGCGAGTTTGACTTGGGGATATTGTCAACCCTAGAGGATCTCCAGCTCCTCGAAATATCTGGGCTCTCCGTTTTGGGTGAGGATGCAAACCACGGGTTCTCATTGCCGAAGCTCCAAGAATTGAATATGGCAAATTGCAGTTTGAGCAAGTTCCCTTCCTTCTTGTCTCGCTCAAAGGAACTGAGAATTCTACAACTTTCCAAAAACAAGATTAAAGAGATACCGAGTTGGCTCTGGAGCATCGGAATTGACACCTTGGAAGAATTGTATCTTGATGATAATCTTATCAAGGGAAGTATCCCTCCATCCATTTGCCAACTAACTTCTCTGTCCTCCATAGAATCTGTCTCTTATACACATCTAGATGTGTATAAGAGACAGCAGTTGGCTCTGGAGCATCGGAATTGACACCTTGGAAGAATTGTATCTTGATGATAATCTTATCAAGGGAAGTATCCCTCCATCCATTTGCCAACTAACTTCTCTGTCCTTCATAGTCTTGAGTGGAAATTATTTGACGGGTATCATTCCTCAGTGTCTCGTCAATCTTACGATATTACTATTGTTGGACTTGAGCAACAATATGATCAACGTATTTCAATCACCAGAGAATGAAGCTGAATAATCTCCAAAATGACCTAGACTAAATGTTGAATTTGAATATTGGCTAATCAGCCCTCTGCGCATAAAAGAAATTAAATGTTAGATAGTATCACGATATTATATTTACAAAACGAGACACTTAGCCAGATATTATTTAGGTAATCATAATATATCAAAATAATTATGATTTGATGATATTCCCATGAATTATGTGATAGAGAATGTTCTGTGTGAATATGATTAGGAATCTTCTACAAATGAAAATAATCCAAGATTAACTTCCAAAATCACCAAATTCAATTTCATTCTATCCAGGATGTTTATTACAAAGAACCTAGACATATGACGCAAATAATCATCCCAAATAATGGTTCATTAGTAGTCAGATTGATCCGGAGAAGATTGAAGACAACCTTACAAAATCTTACCATGAATATGTGATACATTTACTTCTATGAAAAAGGAAACATAATCGAGGGATTTTGATCAAATTAATATCTCGTTCAATTCCTTTTATTTTCGCAATTAAACAGTTGCTAAATAACCATTTAATTACAAAAATATTTCGTACAGAAAATTCGTAACGTGTGTAGCTTCTTTAGTGTAGATGTTTGACTTCTATTTCAAACAAGGTTAAGACTCATTATCAAAACCTATTCAATAATTTCGCCCTTTTTTATGATGTAAAATATTCATCGTTATGGCAAATATTTTTGTAAGTAACTCCCCCTACATAGGCGTGAATACGAGTATTGCATTTTACCGAATCATACGGTTTCTATTAAACAGAGCAGAGAAGCTTCTGTTACAAAGACAAGTTGTTCACAAAGTACAAAGGTTTTGTGATGTATACAGAGCACGAAGGAGTAATTTTTTTTCCAAGTTAACTGAAATAAACCTCAGATCTTAAAACGGTCTATTCTTATATAAAAAAGTTGTTGCGTTGATAGCATCAACACGCCCCATCGCTCACGGCAAGCTAAGCAGCCACACCGTCTCCAACGGGCAGGAAGACTTGGGGCGTCGTGTCGATTGCTCAACTCTTCTTTTACCATTTAATTCTAACACAAACTTCGGGAGACTTAGTCTTGTCGATGTTTTCGGAGAATAAATGCTTTGCGCGAGTGGGGACATGGATGGTGTGAGTGGGGACGTGGATGCCACGAGGAACCTTCATATTAATTCTTTCTCCTACATTCGTATATTTGTTACTGTAGAATGGATGACCTTTTGCTTTCTTCCATAATTATGAAACTAAATAATCATCTCTAATCTCCTTTTTATAACGACAATTATTTACTAAATTAATGACTGTCTTTTGTTATTGCTAGAGAAACTTTGCCTTCCTGTAAAAAAAAATACCATGATGTTCTCATTAAATTTTCCTTTTCATTTCACATTATCAACTTTAATCGCCTACTATCCTCCGTCTTATTTTAAGTTATAACTGTTTCAAAATATTTGAATATTAGTAACAGCTAAATTATAAGATTAAGATATGATGTTTTGTTTAGCTCGTAAACAATATTTCCGACCGGGAGACGTTGTTAAACTTGCTGGAAATTGCTGCTTTCTTTCTGAGTAATAAAAATATCCGTGTGGATGACTTACAGAGCCTTCAAGATCATGATGATTAATTATCACGCGTTACACGTACACAAAAGAAATTGAAATCCCCAAATTAAACTAATGTTTTTAATATACTCATTTTATATTTTTTTTAAATATGTTTCTTGTTTGTATATATATAGTAAAGCGCTTACTTTTCTTATAACATTTATTTTTTTTATACTTATGAAAATGTGAAGCAATGCAATTTTTCCCGTACTTTCCAATGAACGAATGAATACAAGAGTCTGACAAACTCGAAAGACTTGTACTTCCGAATTAATGTATTTTTATTTTAAGGAGTTCCATAAATTTAACGTTTTGGACAAATGAATTAAAATTCTCACTAAAAGGGGGTGAAGGAGAAAGATGATATTTTTTATTATAAAAGAATATAAATATGGATCCGAATTCCTCCCTTGAGTATTTGCGGTGTGTCTGTCAGTTCCTTCTAAGTTCCTTTTATTAGAATCAAATAAAATCAAAGGTGGGGGTCACCACTCACCAGTGTTGCTGTGGGCCAATTATTAGTAATTAAGCGTGTTGCCTGCCGTCTCCCAAGGGTAAAGAAGACTTTGACTCTGGTGGGCAAACGTGAGACAGAAGTTGCTGCTTTCTGAGAAATATCAAGTGTTTTTGCGTGTGGGTGCAGGTCGGGGGAGATGACCTCTCTACATCCTCCTTCAAAACAAAAATTAGTCTGTTTTTAAATACCTACTAGGAGCACTAAAAAATGACAATGCCAAATTCCTCCCTCCCTTTTGAGTAACAAAATTTGCCCAAAAAATGAGACGAGATGCAGGTGGTGGTTTCATCATCATCATCCTCTGCTTCTTATTTTTATTCATTTATCATCCCAACCACCTCCTCCTCTTGGCTTCCCCTTCCCCCTCCTGTCATCCTCACCAGAGAGACGCCTTGCTTCGTTTCATACGCCCCTTCTCTGTCACTGATCCAAGCTACTACATCTGTTACTATCAGAATGCTTCCTACCCTAAAGTTGACTCATGGAGGGAGGACAAGGATTGCTGCTCCTGGGAGGGCATCACCTGCGACAATTCCACTGGCGATGTCATCGCCCTCGACTTGACCTGTGCTGGCCTTCAAGGCTCCATCAATTCTAGCAGCCCCCTGTTTTCTCTTCGCCACCTTCGTCACCTCAGCCTTGCTGGAAATGACCTCCTTGGCTCGACCGTCCCAACGAAGATTGGCATGTTCATGCGACTGGAATACCTCAATCTCTCTAATTCCAACATTTTAGGCATCCTTCCAACCGAAATCTCACAATTGTCGAAGATGGTTTCCCTTGATCTCTCTTATAATTTTAGGCTGGAGATGCAAGATCATACCATGAGAATGCTCGTCAGCAACCTAACTCAGTTGGAGGAACTCGATCTTGGGTCTGTCAATATGTTTAAGGTCAATCCCACATCCTTTATGAACTTATCTTCTTCTTTGATTTCCCTCAAGCTTTCAGATTGTTTGTTGGGAGGGAAATTTCCTGAATTTATCTTCGGACTGCCAAATCTACAAGTTACTGACACATCGGGGAATCGTGATCTAATCGGCACCCTTCCCAAATCCAAGTGGAGTCCCAGTCTTGATTATCTGTCCCTCTATGGTTGCTCTTTCTCCGGAGAAGTTCCCAATTCAATCGGAAACCTCTCGCGATTGACTTACTTGTCCCTCTGGGGTTGCAGTTTCACGGGAGCAGTTCCCAATTCAATCGGAAACCTCTTGCGATTGACTTACCTGGGCCTATGGAGGAACAATTTCACGGGAGCAGTTCCCAATTCAATTGGAAGCCTCTCGCAATTGACTTACCTGGACCTAAGGGAGAACAATTTCACGGGAGCAGTTCCCAATTCAATCGGAAACCTCTCCCGATTGACTTACTTGTCCCTCTGGGGTTGCAGTTTCACGGGAGCAGTTCCCAATTCAATCGGAAACCTCTCGCGATTGACTTACCTGGACCTATCGTGGAACAATTTAACGATTGACTTGGGGATATTGTCAACCCTCGAGGATCTCCAGTTCCTCTATCTGCTTGGGCTCTCCGTTTCGGGTGAGGATGCAAACCACGGGTTCTCATTGCCGAAGCTCCAATATTTGTATATGGATAGTTGCAATCTGAGCAAGTTCCCTTCCTTCTTGTCTCGCTCAAAGGAACTGAGATTTCTTTACCTCCGGGGAAACAAGATTCAAGAGATACCCAGTTGGCTCTGGAGCATCGGAATTGACACCTTGGAAGTATTGGATATTGATGATAATATTATCAAGGGAAGTATCCCTCCGTCCATTTGCCAACTAACTTCTCTGTTCTCCATAGAATTGAGTGGAAATTATTTGAGGGGTATCATTCCTCAGTGTCTCGGCAATCTTACGAAATTACAATGGTTGGACTTGAGCAACAATTCATTGAGTGGGCCGTTGCCCACGTCCTTGGCCAATTGCACATCTTTGAGCTTTCTTGATGTCAGCTACAACAACATCAGCGGTGCTCCTCCCACTTGGTTGTCCACCTCATCCATTAATCATATTAATTTGAGGGCCAACAACTTTGGAGGTCGGTGGCCCCAAGACATCTTTCTCCGGTTAGCTTTTTTGGTATTTATTGATCTGTCGGACAATAAATTGGAAGGTCCCCTTCCACTGCCTTCTTATTCAACGAGGTCTTATTCAGTTTTCAATAACCATTTTTCGGGGAGCCTCTCTTCACTACTATGCAATGCCACCAAGCTTAATTTGCTAGACTTGTCGAATAATAGTCTCACCGGGGCCTTACTTTACTGCCTAGAAAAAGTCACCAGGGGTCTTGTTATCTTGAACCTTCGGGCAAATGAGTTTCAGGGTCAGATTTCAGAGATTTTTCATGAAGGAAGTACGTTGACGTCAGTTGATCTCAGTGGAAATCAATTCGAGGGCCCATTGCCAAGATCTCTATCCCATTGTAAACAATTGAAAGTTTTGGATGTTGGCAAAAACAAAATAGAGGATTCATTCCCCAATTGGTTGGGGGATCTCCCGTTGAAGGTGCTCAGTTTAAGATCCAACCATTTCCACGGTCGTGTTATTATTTCCAAGGAAAATCATCCTTTCTCCATGGCACGCATCGTGGACCTCTCTCACAATAGTTTCGATGGAAATCTCCAAGATGAATTCATCATCGAAATGTTCGGCATGACAAGAGACAATAATTACGATTTTGGCGAACAATATCTACAGTCAAATGATGGGATTTCGGAATATTACTCGGTGATGATCAACTTGAAAGGGGTCGAGACAGAGATGGTGAAGATCAATATCCGATTTGCGCTGCTCGACTTATCGAGTAACCACTTTCAAGGAGAGATTCCTAAAAGTATTGGATTACTTAGATCGCTCAAGGGTCTGAATTTATCTCACAACCGTTTTAAGGGAACGATCCCTCCATCAGTTGGGAATTTGACGGATCTTGAATCATTGGACCTCTCCTCTAACCATTTGAGGGGAGAAATTCCAAAGGAATTGGTGAAGTTGACATTCCTTGGATTTTTGGACCTCTCAAGGAACAACCTCACGGGGCCTATACCACTGGGAGGACACTTCAACACCTTTTCAAATAGTTCATTCCAAGGAAATCCCGGACTCTGTGGTATTCCGCTCACGAGATCGTGTGGTCAGGAGGTACAGCCACCGTCGGAAGGAAAGGACGGTGGAGAGGAAGACGGAGGGTGGCTGGAGTGGAAGTACGTGGTGTTGGGTTTCGGGAGCGGGATGGGGATGGGAATATCGTTAGGATACATGGTGCTGGAAATGGGAAGGCCTCTCTGGCTAGTCCGAGTGGTCATTAGACTGGAAGCTAGTTACAGGAAAATGTCCAGAAGGAATGGTGACCAACGGAGGAATGGTCGAAGGTAAACCGTGAGAATCCAAGTTATATGTAATATTGAATGTTTCTACATTTTGCTTCAACACGATGATGATATATTATGTATTAATAAAGCATGCAGCCTCTTGTATGTTAAAAAATTACAAATGAAAGAGAGCTTTATCCCAACCCCTATTTATTTTTCCTGTCCAAAAATGCTATGAGGTTAGTGCTCTCTTTGTCCTTGCATCTCCCGAAAGCCATAACTCCTTACACCATGAAGATTTTAGCTGCCAATATAAAACAATCTGAACATTGATTTAACTCCCACGATTTTCATTTCGTAGAAATTATGATGGAGGGAACTCCGATATATGGCTAACAAGCCTTTGTGTTTCTGAAGTTTTGATCTTGCTGTTTTGATCAATACCTTAGAAGAGTGAGTTTGGTGGTGTGGGTTTTGTTAGATCGGAAAACTATGGTGTTTGTTATTTTGTTACTTAACCCTGGAAAGCTCACACACAAAACGATGAAAGATGAATGGGAGGCGGAGCGCGAAGAGTCGGGGGATTGGTTACGAGTAAAAAAGCTACTTACGAATATCCAATCAAATGGCCACAGAGAATTCGCGGGCGACAAGTTGAGCCTTGTACATTTTCATCGTTCCATCTGGAAGCGTCTTCACCTTATAAATCTGCTTGCATGACATCGGTCTAACTTCATCAAGTTTGGATACCAAATCTCATGTTTGGTTTTCTTCAAGGGGCTCGATCTCTTCACACATTGCCTCTTGTACTTTGATGCTTCTTCATAGGTGGAGGTGAATCGACGTCTCCCTATGAAGGCGGCATCTATGTACAATATTGGTGGTCTGCATTTCCTCAGCGATGTTATTCTATCTCCATCTCCTTTCGCCAATCATTTTGGTTTGATGGTCTTCTCCCAGATTTGCTTTAAACTGAGAAAATACTGAAATCACTGCAGACGAATGATACATATGTTTCCTCTATATGTACACGGAAGATCGGCCATCAGGGCCAAGAACATGGAATATTTACCTGCTGTCCAGATGCTGATCTAGAAAAAGCTAAGGAGATAATGGAGGCGAAGGGAATCGAGCAGTTGCCTGTGGTCAAGCATGGCGGAGACCCTCATATCGAACGAAAGAAAAGAATTGTCGGAATGGTTTATTATGATTTGATAGCAGGCTCTCTCTAGTTTTGTTACTAATGCTTTGTTATGATGAATGACCACTCTTTGTGGTTGTTTGCATCTTTTCCGCTGACAAACAATTTGTTGTCTGCAGGGAGGAGATCAAGCATCGAAAACCCGTGAATCATCACAGAAAAGAAAACAACTTTGTGGATGCAAGTACAAACTCCCCAGTAAGACAACAAATGTGGAGGATGGCTGCAGTTGAGGCAACTGCAGCAGGGTAACTTCGAAAGTGTATACACAAATATATTTCCAAGTTGACTGACTGTTTTGCAATGGTTATGCCATATAAAACTCAGCAGCTCTCCTGGCCGTGCCCCCTTTTTGTATTTCTGCCTCAGTGTTCGTCGCTGTAGAACCAATACTGGATCTGAACCGTGGAAAGAGGGCATAGCGAAGAAAAATCCACACTAAGATGCCTCTGTATTTTCCTTCGCAATGAGTTTGGATGGTCAGTTCATGCTTCTTTTGGGATAATTCAGATTTTTCAAAGCTCTGAAAACTGTAAAATTCTTCATCAACAGACAACAAGAGAGCCACCCATTCAAGTGCTCATACATTACAATATAGGGAAAGGTTCTAATGGCATGGATGTCTACTGTAAGTAGATTCTGTATGTAATTTATTTTCAGTGTTTGTTGTTATGGGTCTGCTATAAAACGGCAAGAGACAGGGTATGGGGCAGGGCGGCAATTGTTTTTACATCTGATGACCCAGGGGTAGCCTGTTCATCATCTGCTGATAAACGGCAGAAGACTCCGGCTCGACCTTCGCCTCCCCTTTCTGCAGCATCAGACCCAGACCCATCTCATTTGTCGGACGCTGCTGCTGCTGTTGTTGCTGTATTAGGAACGGGCGGACTGGCATCATGGGGAGCTTCCCTGGACCAGCTCCAAGACTTGCCAGACCAGGCTGACTCATTCCAAAGGAGAATCCATGTGAAGGTCCGAGCACGGGTGTCCTCCCCCCGGGCAGGTTGAATGACCCAAGGGATGCAGGACAGTCGAACCTCGCCATCATGTTGGGCACCTGAGAAGGCTCAGGCCTGCGTGAGTGATTCTGGATGGACGAGGCGGCGGCAGACTGGGACGGGATTGACCCGGGAGCACCAGAATTCGTATGACTGCTGTTTCTAGAGGCGGGGACGTCGTGATTGTGCTTTCCTTCATAGGTGGTTATGACTGACTTGAGGTCATGAGATGCCCTCTCCACATGCTTGCGGACTGTACATCCAGTGCTGGTGCACTTGTAGTAACTCCTGCTCGACACAGAAACAAGAATGCTTCATTCTTAGCAAATGAAATCTTCCGACGATTAGATATTACTGTCCTTTCGTAGTCGAAGTGATTATGGTAATTACCTTGGGTTTGGATTGCCTTTGACGACCTTCTGCCCATACTTGCGCCAGCGATAGCCATCATCAAGAATATCCACTTCACTCGTTGTCTGAACTACCACCCGTGGTTCACGAATTGCTCGAGTGGCTCCGCTCATGTCCGCCGCATAGGCTTCGATTTTCCTAAAGATTCGAAAGACGGAAGAATCTGTAAATGAATGAGACTGCAGAATACAACTATGTTTATTCATTCATACCTTCGCTTGGACTCAGATTCATCTCCATCTCCATGGAAATCCATGGAAACACTCCCGTGTGTCTGCTGATCATCTTCTCCTTCGTCATTTGAAAATGTAGACGAACCATCAGCGTGATCTGCAGCCTCGAAGCGTGTTCCGTCCTGAGATTGCCGGCCTCTTGGCCTTCCGAAGGCGATGACGTCACCTCGAGATTATTGTCCTGCCTCCAATCAGCTGCTCCAGCAGTCGCAGCCTTCTGCATATTTGCCCAAGCTGGATCTGCATCGTGCTCTGACATCCTTTCATCAGGCATGTCAGGTCCTCTGATGACTGGTCGACGATTCGGAGCCGGTTTAGGGTGGTTATGGGTACTCTTGTAGATGATCTCGGTAATGTGACCCTCCTGAGATCGTTCCACCTTCTTCTTAACCGGGCAGTTAGTATGTGTGCACTTATAGTAACTTCTCGGATATTCGCTGCCTTTCACTTGCTTCTGTCCATATTTCCTCCAATTATATCCATCCTCGGCCGGTCCACCACCCACATCTCCCACCATGGGATCGATTGCACCATCTCTTGGATCTCCTTCCTCGTCTCCTTGATCATCAAGCGGCGGAGAGAGATCGGGTCTGCTCACGATGGGACTACTGCGAAAGGCCCTTTGCTGGTTCGGTATACCATGAAGGGTCGAATCCCTTTCTGCCAATGCTTGAGAATGTTCATTCCCAGCAGGGTAAACGCCGCCATTCTGGGGCTGGACTCGAGATTGCTCTGCATTACGCGGCTGGATAGAACTTTCAGATTGTACAGAAGCATCTATGCTAGGGAATGAATGCTGGGGCAGCATCACCTGGGTCATCTGCAAATAAACGGTGCAATATATGAAGGGGATTAATTAACAGACAAGCTATGAGAAACAACATACGCGAAAGTCATTAAATGCGGATAGCTCGGGTAATACTCTGGTTACAGAACTCATTCAGGACAGGAAAAGGCCGAAATCCTTGAGTAAATGATGCTTACTTTGCTTCCAGAACCGAAGAACGAAGAGCCACCTGAGTCTCCGAGAGGCCGGAAAGCAAATGAAGAGGAACTGCTGTCCTCAAACAGGCTCTTTTTTGTCCAATCCGAGGCTTCAGATACCGAACCCATGCTCTTGCCACTGTTGTTTGGAAAGAAGGGGAATTTTCCTGTGGTAGGGAATGGCTGAACCTGCATGAGGAAATTTATCAATACTTGCCAAAGCCAAACAAACCACCATACTGAAGATACCACATACCAAAGAATTTGAGAGGAAGCCCGGGGAGTCCAGCAAGGTCGTAGGACTCAAACCAGGAGGAATTGTCAAATAAGGAGACCTAACTTCAGTGTTTGTTAGAAGTTAAAGGTTTTTTTAAGCTTGCAGTTTATTTTCTTTAATTTTAATGGGTTGAAGTTTAAGTGTGACAGTTTATGTTTCCTAAAAAATAGGGATAACTTATCATTTTGTTGTAATCTGCAGTTGATGCTTGTGTGTATGGATTAAGAACAATTTCTTTTGTCTTATTTTATCTGTGAAAAAGTTCTTAGGTTTATTTTTTTCAAGAAATCAATTTCTTAACATGGTATCAGAGCGTGTTTCTTAAGGGACTGTGAGACGAATTTCGTTTTTTTCAAGTTTCTGCGCGGTATCCGAATCGGAAAAGTCATGTCTTCCGGCAATTATACCGTTCCTCCGTCGCAACTCTTTAACGGTGAGAATTATCAACTTTGGGCCGTTAAAATGAAAGTTTTTTTTTACAGTCTCAGGATCTTTGGACGATCGTTGATCAAGAAGTCGAACCCCGAGTATTACCGAATAATCCCACGGTCAATCAGTTAAAAATGCACAGTGAAGAATCTGTCAAGCCATTCCGGGCTTTGGCCGCTATTCATGCTTCAGTTTCAGAAAGCGTCCTCGCGAGAATTCTTACGTGCACAACTGAAAAGGAAGCATGGGATAAGTTGAAGGTGATGTTTGAAGGTGGCGTTAAAAATCAACGGATGAGGCTATTAAATTTGTGGAGGGAGTTTGAACTTCTTAGAACGAAGGATTCTGAGAATGTTAAAGTGTATGTTGACCGTGTTTTGAAGATTGTGAATCAGATTCGACTGCTCGAAGAAGAATTGCCTGATAAAAGAATTATTGAGAAAATTATTGTTACTCTTCCGGAGAGGTTTGAGTCTAAGATTTGTTCCTTGGAAGAATCGAGGGATTTGTCTACGCTTACTTTGGAGGAGTTGGCTAAGTCTTTACCAGGCACATGAACAGAGGCGTGCGATGCGACAAGAGGAGCCTGAAAACACTTTCGTCGCGAATCGGAAAGGAAAGGAAAAACAGCTTATCATGGGAACATCGGAAGTATGCGTCGGAAAAGAAATTCAGGGCCAAAAGAATTTTCGAAAGAAAGAGCTTTTGGCCCATGTTCTCATTGTCAGAAAACTTCTCACACAGATTTTTTCTTTTTCGCCGCGGATATAAATGCAGCATTGTGATTTACCAAGCCATGGGGGGAGAATTTTGCCGCTAAAAAGAAGACTGTTTCCATCGAGCATCACAACTGACGGAAACGAGCCAAAAGAAGAGGATTTCTTATTCACGGAAACCACGGTTTCCTTTCTGTGACCGACTACAATGTAGATCCTGGCTGATTGACGAAGTGGTGTACTCAACATATGTCTCCGAATAAAAATTTATTTGTCAAATTAGATTCATCTCATGCCACAAGTGTGAAAATTGGCAACGGGCAATTGTTGTTGGCCATGCGGCAAAGGAACCGTTGTCATCCAGACTCCATCGGGTATTAAGAAAATTGTCGACGTCTTATTTGTACCTGATTTGTGTCAAAAACTATTAAGTTTGGGACAACTATTAGAGCAAAATTATGTGGTGTATTTTGAGGATAGAGTATGTTTGGTGTCCGACAAAGAAGGCCATGAGATTGGTAATGTAAAAAATGCGAGATCGATGCTTTCCCGTTGAGTTTAACCTATTGTCTCTGCTGTGAAGGTGGCATTGTGGAAATTCGGGGCCTTAATGCATTCGAAGGTTGGGTCACATCAGTTCGTCTACTCAGAATTTTATAAATAAAAACAGTTTAATTCAGAATCTGCCGATTCTTGAAGTTTGCTCCGAGATATGTTCTGTTTGTGAGTATGGGAAGCAGTCAAGAAGGCCGTTCGGTGAAAGTAGTGGGAAGTCGACTGAAAAGCTACAATTGATTCACTCGGATGTTTGTGGTCCAATGAGCGTAGCCTCTATAAATGGAAGCAAATACTTTCTCATATTTATTGATGACTTCACAAAGTTTTGTTGGATTTTCTTTTTTAAACAGAAGTCTGAAGTTTTTGGAGTTTTTGTGAAGTTCAAGCAGACTGTTGAAAAGCAATCTGAGAAGAAAATAAAAATTCTCAGATCGGACAATGGCGGCGAGTACATCTCACGTGATTTCAAGATATTTTGTGAGCAAGCTGGAATTTTACAGCAGTTTACCGTGCCGTATACCCCGCAACATAATGGGGTAAGTGAAAGGAAAAATATATCCATCATGAATATGGTAAGATGTTTATTATTTGAGAAAAATTTGCCGAAGTCTTTCTGGGCAGAGGCGGCAAATACTTCTGTCTATCTTTTGAATTTGCTTCCAACTAAAGCACTAAAAGATACTACTCCGTTCGAAGCATGGACTAGAAAAAAAGGAACGGCTGAACATCTAAAGGTTTTTGGATGTATTTGTTATGTTTTTATTCCAAACGAAAAGCGGACAAGCTTGATCGAAAAGCAGAAAAGTTTATATTTCTCGGATATGGTTCATCTTGCAAGGGTTATCGGGTGTATAATCCTATAACAAAGCGGTTCTTTGTATCAAGGAGTTTGAGTTTCGACGAAGAAGCGAAATGGATATGGAAAGATGAATACCTAGATCATTTTTATTATAAGAATTGTTCCCCTGAATCTGCAGCTGTTTTTTATCCTAATTCCTTCGAAGATGTGGCTGGATTCGATCATGAGCCGGAAAGAGGAACAAGAAGTCTTCAAAGTGTTTATGAAAGGAGCAACTTGGCTGTGCATGATCCTGACACTTTTGAGAATGCTTCTAAGGATGTTTCATGGATGGAAGCTATGAAGGAGGAATTAAATATGATTTATCAAAATGAAACGTGGGATCTCGTTGATAGACCTATTAGGCAAAAGGTGATTGGTGTTAAATGGGTTTATCGCACCAAATTGAATGTGGATGGGTCTGTGAATAAGCTCAAAGCAAGGCTGGTTGTCAAAGGCTATTCTCAGCGACCGAGAGTTGATTTTAACGAAACTTTTGCTCCAGTTGCGAGACACGATACTATCAGATTGTTGATTGCTCTTGCTGCAAAGCTCAGCTGGAAAATTTTTCATCTGGATGTAAAATCAGCTTTCTTAAATGGGTACTTGGAAGAAGAGATCTTTGTCGAACAACCTGAAGGATTTATTATTTCGGGTTCAGAAGACAAAGTTTTTAAATTAAAAAAGGCTCTTTATGGATTAAAACAAGCACCGCGTGCTTGGTACAGACGTATCGACACTTATTTGCTGAAGCAAGGATTCTCGAGGAGTGAAAATGAAGCTACCCTTTATGTGAAGAAATCTGGTGGTAGGTACAACTTATAATTTCGGTGTATGTTGACGATTTGCTTATTACCGGAGGATATGAATCATTGATGAATTTTTTCAAAGGTGACATCATGAAAGAATTCGATATGTCTGATTTGGGTTTAATGCATTTTTTCCTCGGTTTTGAGATTCATCAAGAAGCTTATGGTATATTTTTATCTTAAAAAAAGTATGCTTTGGATCTGGTAAAGAGATTCAGAATGGGTGAAGCTAAGGCAGTTTCGACCCCACTTGTGATCGATTTGAAGT
>JARUPW010000089.1:163973-217639 GCA_029817735.1 Melastoma sanguineum | reverse complement strand
CGACCGATGAATGATTGTAGTGATGAAGTTGACGCATTCTCCTTTTTCGAAGCATCATTGGAGTTTGCTTTACTTGTCTGCGACTGGCCCAGATATCATGTTCGCCGCAAGTTATCTTCTCGATTTATGCACACTCCTCCTGGAAATTTCATTTTTGTGCTGCAAAAGAGTTTTAAGATATATCAGAGGCACTGCACACTTTGGTATTGAATTCAGCAAAGGAAAAATACTCAGACTTAGTAGGATTTTGTGACAGCGATGGGCAGGACACTACCGACTCGGAAAAAGCACTTCAGGTTTTATATTTTTGGAAGTGGTGTTTTTTTCTTGGAATTCTAAAAAACAGGAGGTTGTGGCGCAATCCTCGCGGAAGCAGAGTATGTGTCTGCGGCTGCTGCAGCATCAAGCCATTGGCTTCGGAAGCTCCCTTGGAGATATTGTGTTTTCAAGCATGCGATTTACCCCCACACCAAGATTCTCATCGACATACAGTCATCCATTGCCCATTTGCCAGAATCCTGTTCAAACAGTCGAAAGAACCCAGAGCATATATCCGTTGAAGTTTCATGCATTAGGGAAGCTGTGAGAAGTGGAGATAATCGAGCTGAGTGTATTGTCTTCTGAAGATCAGCTTGCCGATATTTCTGAGAAACCTTTAGGAAAGGAAAGTTCGAGGTTTTTCGACAGAAGCTGGGAGTTTGTCTTAAAAAACCTTAAGGGGTGATGTTAGAAGTTAAGGTTATTTTTAAGCTTGCAGTTTTTTCTTGTCTTCCTTTAATTTTAGTGGGTTGAGTTTAAAGGTGCAGTTTGTGGTGTTCCTAAAAAATAGGGACATACTTTTTGTTGTAATCTTGCAGTCGGGTGCTGTGTGTGTATGGATTAAGAAACAATTTCTTTTCTCTTATCTTATCTGTGAAAAAGTGTCTTCAGGTTTATTTTTTTCAAGAAATCAATTTCTTACAGTGTCACCGCAAAGATCGCAGGTCTATCCCTTCTGTAGGCATCCTTCCAACCGAAATCTCACAATTGTCGAAGCTGGTTTCCCTTGATCTCTCTGATAATTTTAGGCTGGAGATGCAAGATCATACCATGAGAATGCTCGTCAGCAACCTAACTCAGTTGGAGGAACTCGATCTTGGGTATGTCAATTTGTCCACGGTCAATCCCACATCCTTTATGAACTTATCTTCTTCTTTGATTTCCCTCAAGCTTTCAGATTGTTGGCTGGGAGGGAAATTTCCTGAATTTATCTTTGGGCTGCCAAATCTACAAGTGATTGACACACGGTGGAATTACCAATTAACCGGCACATTTCCCAAATCCAAGTGGAGTCCCAGTCTTGATTATCTGTCCCTCCATGGTTGCTCTTTCTCCGGAGCAGTTCCCAATTCAATCGGAAACCTCTCGCGATTGACTTACCTGTGCCTAGGGGGGAACAATCTCACGGGAGCAGTTCCCAATTCAATCGGAAACCTCTCGCGATTGACTTCCCTGGACCTAGAGGGGAACAATTTCACGGGAGCAGTTCCCAATTCAATCGGAAACCTCTCGCGATTGACTTACCTGTACCTAGGGGGGAACAATCTCACGGGAGCAGTTCCCAATTCAATCGGAAACCTCTCGCGATTGACTTTCCTGGACCTATTGGGGAACAATTTCACGGGAGCAGTTCCCAATTCACTCGGAAACCTCTCACGATTGACTTCCCTGAAACTATCGGGGAACAATTTCACGATTGACTTGGGGATATTGTCAACCCTCGAGGATCTCCAGTTTCTCTATCTGTCTGGGCTCTCCGTTTTGGGTGAGGATGCAAACCATGGGTTCTCATTGCCGAAGCTCCAAGAATTGCGTATGGGAAGTTGTAATCTGAGCAAGTTCCCATCCTTCTTGTCTCGCTCTAAGGAACTGGGAATTCTAGACCTCTCGGGGAACAACATTCGAGAGATTCCCAGTTGGCTAGGGAGCATCGGAATTGACACATTGGAAGAATTGGGTCTTGATGATAATCTTATCAAGGGAAGTATCCCTCCATCCATTTGCCAACTAACTTCTCTGTGGTCCGTTGGCTTGAGTGGAAATTATTTGACGGGTGTCATTCCTCAGTGTCTCGGCAATCTTACGGAATTACATTGGTTGGGATTGGGCGAAAATTCATTGAGTGGGCCGTTGCCCACGTCCTTGGCCAATTGCACAGCTTTGATTCTTCTTGATGTCAGCTACAACAACATCAGCGGTGCTCCTCCCACTTGGTTATCCACGTCATCCATTTCTTATATTAATTTGTCACACAATAAATTTGAAGGCCCTCTTCCAGTTCCAACCGCCAAGAATAGACAGTATTCAGTNCTTGCATCTCCCGAAAGCCGTAACTCCTTACACCATGAAGATTTTAGCTGCCAATATAAAACAATCTGAACATTGATTTAACTCCCACGATTTTCATTTCGTAGAAATTATGATGAAGGGAACTCCGATATATGGCTAACAAGTCTTTGTGTTTCTGAAGTTCTCATCTTGCTGTTTTGATCAATCCCTCCGAAGAGTGAGTTTGGTGGTGTGGGTTTTGTTAGATCGGAAAACTATGGTGTTAACTTAACCCTGGAAAGCTCACACACAAAACGAAGAAAGATGAATGAGAGGCGGAGCGCGAAGAGTCGGGGGATTGGTTACGAGTAAAAAAGCTAGTTACGAATATCCAATCAAATGGCCGCAGAGAATTCGCAGGCGACAAGTTGAGCCTTGTACAGTTTCATCGTTCCATCTGGAAGCTTCTTCACCTTATAAATCTGCTTGCATGACATCGGTCTAACTTCATCAAGTTTGGGTACCAAATCTCATGTTTGGTTTTCTTCAAGGGGCTCGATCTCTTCACACATTGCCTCTTGTACTTTGATGCTTCTTCATAGGTGGAGGGCTCTTGTGAATCGACATCTCCCATGAAGGCGGCATCTATGTACTATATTGGTGGTCTGCATTTCCTCAGCGATGTTATTCTATCTCCATCTCCTTTCGCCAATCATCTTGGTTTGATGGTCTTCTCCCAGGTTTGCTTTAACTGAGAAAATACTGAAATCACTGCAGACGAATGATACATATGTTTCCTCTATATGTACACGGAAGATCGGCCATCAGGGCCAAGAACATGGAATATTTACCTGCTGTCCAGATGCTGATCTAGAAAAAGCTCAGGAGATAATGGAGGCGAAGGGATTCAAGCAGTTGCCTGTGGTCAAGCATGGCGGAGACCCTCATATCGAACGAAAGAAAAGAATTGTCGGAATGGTTTATTATGATTTGATAGCAGGCTCTCTCTGGTTTTGCTACTAATGCTTTGTTATGACGAATGACCACTCTTTGTGGTTGTTTGCATCTTTTCCGCAGACAAACAATTTGTTGGCTGCAGGGAGGAGATCAAGCAACGAAAACTCGTGGATCATCACAGAAAAGAAAACAACTTTGTGGACGCAAGTACAAACTCCCCAGTAAGACAACAAATGTGGAGGATGGCTGCTGTAAAGGCAACTGCAGCGGGGTAACTTCGAAAGTGTATACACAAATATATTTCCGAGTCGACTGACTGTTTTGCAATGGGTATGCCATATAAAACTCAGCAGCTCTCCTGGCCGCGCCCCCTTTTTGTATTTCTGCCTCAGTGTTCGTCGCTGTAGAACCAATACTGGATCTGAACCGTGGAAAGAGGGCATAGCGAAGCAAAATCCACACTAAGAAGCCTCTGTATATTCCTTCGCAATGAGTTTGGATGGTCAGTTCATGCTTCTTTTGGGATAATTCTGATTTTTCAAAGCTCTGAAAACTGTAAAATTCTTCATCAACAGACAACAAGAGAGCCACCCATTCAAGTGCTCATACATTACAATATAGGGAAAGGTTCGAATGGTATGGATGTCTACTGTAAGTAGATTCTGTATGTAATTTATTTTTAGTGTTTGTTGTTATGGGTCTGCTATAAAACGGCAAGAGACAGGGTATGGGGCAGGGCGGCAATTGTTTTTACATCTGATGACCCAGGGGAAGCCTGTTCATCATCTGCTGATAAACGGCAGAAGACTCCGGCTCGACCTTCGCCTCCCCTTTCTGCAGCATCAGACCCAGACCCATCTCATTTGTCGGACGCTGCTGCTGCTGTTGTTGCTGCATTAGGAACGGGCGGACTGGCATCATGGGGAGCTTCCCTGGACCAGCTCCAAGACTTGCCAGACCAGGCTGACTCATTCCAAAGGAGAATCCATGTGAAGGTCCGAGCACGGGTGTCCTCCCCCCGGGCAGGTTGAATGACCCAAGGGATGCAGGACTGTCGAACCTCGCCATCATGTTGGGCACCTGAGAAGGCTCAGGCCTGCGTGAGTGATTCTGGATGGACGAGGCGGCGGCAGACTGGGACGGGATTGACCCGGGAGCACCAGAATTCGTATGACTGCTGTTTCTAGAGGCGGGGACGTCGTGATTGTGCTTTCCTTCATAGGTGGTTATGACTGACTTGAGGTCATGAGATGCCCTCTCCACATGCTTGCGGACTGTACATCCAGTGCTGGTGCACTTGTAGTAACTCCTGCTCGACACAGAAACAAGAATGCTTCATTCTTAGCAAATGAAATCTTCCGACGATTAGATATTACTGTCCTTTCGTAGTCGAAGTGATTATGGTAATTACCTTGGGTTTGGATTGCCTTTGACGACCTTCTGCCCATACTTGCGCCAGCGATAGCCATCATCAAGAATATCCACTTCACTCGTTGTCTGAACTACCACCCGTGGTTCACGAATTGCTCGAGTGGCTCCGCTCATGTCCGCCGCATAGGCTTCGATTTTCCTAAAGATTCGAAAGACGGAAGAATCTGTAAATGAATGAGACTGCAGAATACAACTATGTTTATTCATTCATACCTTCGCTTGGACTCAGATTCATCTCCATCTCCATGGAAATCCATGGAAACACTCCCGTGTGTCTGCTGATCATCTTCTCCTTCATCATTTGAAAATGTAGACGAACCATCAGCGTGATCTGCAGCCTCGAAGCGTGTCCCGTCCTGAGATTGCCGGCCTCTTGGCCTTCCGAAGGCGATGACGTCACCTCGAGATTATTGTCCTGCCTCCAATCAGCTGCTCCAGCAGTCGCAGCCTTCTGCATATTTGCCCAAGCTGGATCTGCATCGTGCTCTGACATCCTTTCATCAGGCATGTCAGGTCCTCTGATGACTGGTCGACGATTCGGAGCCGGTTTAGGGTGGTTATGGGTACTCTTGTAGATGATCTCGGTAATGTGACCCTCCTGAGATCGTTCCACCTTCTTCTTAACCGGGCAGTTAGTATGTGTGCACTTATAGTAACTTCTCGGATATTCGCTGCCTTTCACTTGCTTCTGTCCATATTTCCTCCAATTATATCCATCCTCGGCCGGTCCACCACCCACATCTCCCACCATGGGATCGATTGCACCATCTCTTGGATCTCCTTCCTCGTCTCCTTGATCATCAAGCGGCGGAGAGAGATCAGGTCTGCTCACGATGGGACTACTGCGAAAAGCCCTTTGCTGGTTCGGTATACCATGAAGGGTCGAATCCCTTTCTGCCAATGCTTGAGAATGTTCATTCCCAGCAGGGTAAACGCCGCCATTCTGGGGCTGGACTCGAGATTGCTCTGCATTACGCGGCTGGATAGAACTTTCAGATTGTACAGAAGCATCTATGCTAGGGAATGAATGCTGGGGCAGCATCACCTGGGTCATCTGCAAATAAACGGTGCAATATATGAAGGGGATTAATTAACAGACAAGCTATGAGAAACAACATACGCGAAAGTCATTAAATGCGGATAGCTCGGGTAATACTCTGGTTACAGAACTCATTCAGGACAGGAAAAGGCCAAAATCCTTGAGTAAATGATGCTTACTTTGCTTCCAGAACCGAAGAACGAAGAGCCACCTGAGTCTCCGAGAGGCCTGAAAGCAAATGAAGAAGAACAGCTGTCCTCAAACGGGCTCTTTTTTGTCCAATCCGTGGCTTCAGATACCAAACCCGAGCTCTTGCCACTGTTGTTTGGAAAGAAGGGGAATTTTCCTGTGGTAGGGGATGGCTGAACCTGCATGAGGAAATTTATCAATACTTGCCAAAGCCCAACAAACCACCATACTTAAGATACCACATACCAAAGAATTTGAGAGGAAGACCGGGGAGTCCAGCAATGTCGTAGGACTCAAACCAGGAGGAATTGTCAAATAAGGAGACCTAACTTCAGTGTTCACTGAAAGATCGGCAGGTCTTATCCCTTCTGTATTCAATTTTGGAGCACTGAATCCAGCTCGAGCTGCAATTCTCTCGCCGAGGCCTCCTCGGGAGTTAGACCTTTGATCCATGGAGAAACCCGAGTCGATCATGTGATCACCAACAGCACTTACTTGTCTAGTGTCCTTGTTACCAAACGTAGACAAATTCATCCATTCCGGAGAACCAAGAAGAAGCCCCTCGCTTTTGCTATTCTCGGGAGGCTGCTTTGCACCAATTTCGTCGCCTAACATAGCCGAGAAAAACGTTCTCGGACTCGGACTAGGCAGCACCCAATCTCCAATCACAGCAACATTGTCATCCATCCCACTCAGGCTGTTTTCGACACTTCAGCTGCAAACTAAGTTATTCCCAGTCTCTGAGGATCACCTAAACTCCAGAACCGACAGAAAGAAATCCTTGAATAAGAATAACACTCGAGGAATGAAACCGAAGTAATAGAGAACAACGCATAACCAGGAAAAGAGCTGGATAAATCACGCTCGTCCAAACAAATTTGGCAAAGAAAAAGCCTGATCACAGTTCGACTCTCCCATGAACTTCATGTATCTTCAGCTAGACCAGGAAATCCTCCTGGTAAAATCCCTTCAACATAGACACTTCATGCTCAACCAACCACAAAATCCCACAGTTCTCAGATCACTGCCAAAAACGCCATCTAAAACAGACTCCCTCGACCAAATTCAATTATGATCAAAGTCTCAAAATTTCCGAAACACTAAGCTGTCTAGATTACTCACAAAGGCACCCTGCGGATCGGAAACTGAAATCAAACCAGGAGAACTAAAAAACCTCATGAGCAGATTAACATCACAACAAGACCCTGTAGAAATAAACACCAAAACCAAACATCGCTCTGGAATCAAAACATCATTCGACCGCAGAACACACACCCTCTCTATCTCTGTCTCTCTCTCCCACACACACGAACACACAAACACAAGAAATGGGGATTCAAAAAGCCACATGACAGAGAACCAAAATCAACAAAAACCACACAGCTAACCCATAAAACGAAAAGAAACAAAAGACAGAGCTCAAGGCGATGACAGAAATCAAACTTGCCGATCTACCTCGTCCGATCGTTCAAAAGTTCTATGTTGCGATGATACCAACAAAGGCTCACTCCTTCACCAACACCCCCAAAGCCAACCCAACAAGAGTTAAACCCCCCCCCCCTCCCCAACACCAAAAAATATTCAGCTGGATCCTCTCCCTGAAAACAAAGCACACCCCCTTCTCATTCCACCTGATGAAAACACACGAACCCGATAAAGATCGAAACTTTATACAGAAAAAGCAAAAACCCAGTTCGCCCTCCCCATCGAAAAAAAAACCCACTTCCCTTTTTCCCGCTGTCAAAACGACATGATTGTTCTGTCTGAAGAAAGAAGAAGAAGAAGAAGATGATGAACAAGGAAAAACCCACCTCCTCCCCCTCCCGACCCAAAAAAAAATTAAAAAATGGGGAATTTTGTATCGCTAATCATGCCCCTTGATTCCAGTTCAAATATATATACACACATAAAAAAAGAATTTGTTCATGGAAGGATGAAAAATGCAAATCACCAAAACAAAAAAAAAGGCAGAAAAAGAAAAGTAACGGGAATCTCAGCTTGTCCTTGCTGGGATTCCTTTTTAATAAAGAAAAAAAAAAGAACAAGAACAGATGAAAAATAAAAAGAAGACGAAAAATGGAATTTTAACAACAGGGAAAGGAGAAGAAATTCTTAATCACGCCATAATCGTGTTTGTGTCCGTTTGATTTCCTCCCCCCCAAAACTCCTTCCACCCTCTTTGGTAATAAAACTGACATCATTTGTTTAGTTTTGGTAGATAAAAATTATAGGTAGGACGATCTCGATTCTATAAATAAAAAATAAATTAAGGGGAGTTGGGTAAATTTGTTGGACTGTCATAAAAAATATATTTTTTTTTTTTTTGCTTTTGCTTTTCCTTTTGTCGGCCGGCCCGCTCTCTCCGGCAAAAACGAATAAAAGGATGTTCCAACCTATTTTTCTTTGTATCTCACAGAGAGAGGGTGCAAAAACATATTAAATAATCTTTATCTAATTTCTTTTTCTTAAATTTTCAGTTTGTCATTTGTTTTAAATAAACCAACAAAAAACCATTCAAGCAAAAAGAGAAAAGTGACAAATTAACTTCATCCCTCCTGTCAAAACTGTGCCGGTCGAAGGATGTTCTTGTTCCCATTGGGCTCAGGAAGCTCGTTTGCCTTGCAGACTTCACCTAATGAAGGCTAAGGTTAGTAAATTTCAGTTTAATAATAATGGTGATGATTATGGTAAAGAATGAAAGGGAAACAGGAAAAGGATGATTAGGGGGGGAGTGTGCCTTTCATGAGTCCGTGCGGCCACCTTAATTTGTTCATGCATTTGCCTCAATGCAATCCCCTCGCCTTCTTTTTCCCTACCATATCCCTTCCCAAACGACGTCCGCGGTTCGAAAATGATTTCATTTTTTATTCTTTTCGGGGTCATTCTCCTGTCTCTTATACACATCCGCGGTTCGAAAATGATTTCATTTTTTATTCTTTTCGGGTCATTCTCCGGAGTGATTTCTAAGCAAGGCGTGCGATGACGGCAACGCTGATCCGATTATATTGCATTACCATTTGGCAAATTATTCCTTTTTGTTTTCCTTTCTCTGGGGTCGTGTGAGGATGAGGTGAACGTCGTCCCCTCGTCTTATATGCAAAATGGCGTCGTTATTAACTTAGTAGTAGCAATGGTAGCGGTATCGTCGTTGTGTAACTCGAGGGGGAGGGTATTCCGACATATGGCGCCATACTAATGCGACGCATAACTAGTATCGCCTTTGTTGCGAGTTTGTTCCATGCCTCACGACTCTAGGGGAATTCGGTGACAATCTTGATGCCCCCTCCTCTTTCTTGTCTCATGAAAGCTCCGTTCGCGTTACGTGTTATGCCGGAAGTCGTTCGTAAGAAGACAAACATATCGCGTTGCGATGGTGAGAACGGAGGGAGTTTGACCACAAATAACGCGTCGATTATCCCTAAACACGTTTTCTTTAATCCTTCTTTAATAGGAAAGGGGCGTGTCAAACAAGGATGTAAAACAAGGGTTTGAGAGTAGTTTTTATTAGAGTCATCTTAAGGCGATAACGGAAGCAATGGTAAGAACCACATAAGAGCCCTTTTTGTTATCTTTGAATCCCCTCGAAAGGGTCAAATGTAGTCTCACACATCTTGTGATCCAAAACAGCGGTAAAAGCCTGTCCCCGAAGAACGAGAAGGTTCAAAAAAAGTGAAAGGGGGTGGATTTCAATTTTGTTTCCATGTGGTAAGAAACATGCGAAAGTGATAATCAAAACAAAAAATGTAGCAATAACTTAAAGAGAGTGATTTCTATTCCTTTAAGACCACACCCCGCTGAGAAGTTATCGGACAGAAACCTGGTCATGATCCTCTCACTTTTCCCATGAAATGAAAGAAAAAATCCAAATAAAGAAACAAATCCTCTCCTTCTTCCTTTTTTCCATCTACCCGAGAAAGAGGAGATCTAAGTAATAAAACAAAAAGGGAGAATTATTATTTCACCACCTACTAAGGTGGGTTATTAAAATAACTAGGGAAATGTTTTATTTATTCATATTTTTTTAAAATAACTCAGCCCGGTCAAAAGGAATTGTTTGACTCGGTCTTGTCCCTTTTTTCTTGCAGGCATTTCTTCTGGTTTTATTCCCATTTTATATTCGCTCATTATTTACTACATGAAACCCTGATTCATATCATATGTTCGAGGATTTCAACAGGAGACGACGATCACGTTCGAATTTGTTCAGTCGCGTCTTGAAATATACTTAGCTCTTAGTCATGATAAGCTCTTACCCGACCCTCGTTGTAGGATCTTAGGATGATCCAAAGGAACATATTCGTGCTTTGAGTCGGACAATAGATATATTATTATACATGGGGAAAACTGCTTAGTTTTACGTGATAAAAGAAGACAGCCTCCCTCTAGAGGTCTTCTTCTATCATCCTTTCCTTTTGAAACCACGAGTCACGAATGACATAGCCCCGAGTTTTATATAGAAAAACAACGCGTACGATAAAGTATTCAAATCACACGACGACGAAGAAGAAGAAGACGATGAATTTGTTTCCATTAAATACTTAACGACTTGAAGTTTTCGTTCGTTGATTTCGTACTTTGTCGCGTACAAAAACAAAACCATGATATGAATCGACGCTTTGTTTCGTCAAGAGTCGTTTGATACACGACCTTGTGATCATCATCATCATTATTATTATTAAAAAAAGAAAAAGAACATCCTTGAACTTAGCTAAAGGCAAAGACTTCAGAAACTTCCGGACTCCGAGTCAGTAAAAGAAAATGAAAAAGGAAAGAGAAGACAGGCAGTAGTGACTAAACGGGGGGCATCTAACTGGGCCGAGATCACGGGTGGCCCATCAAATGTGGCCTCACACAATGTGAGCCCATGATAAGGAAGTTAGCCCAAGCCCAATGAGACGTAACGAATACGATGCTAAGTAATGGATGTGATGACGATGACGATGATGAAAGCCGCCTAAAATTGTGTGAAAGGGGCGGGGGGGGAGTCCATCCCCTTCCCTCACCGTCACAACACAACAAATCTTCTTACCACGAAATTCATCCGGTCCGAAGCAGGAGGTGGTCGGAATCGGAGGAAGGATCGCCTCTCCTTTATTTTCTTGTTCTTTTTTTGGTTGCAGGACTTGTCTCTATTCCAAGAAGGCCTCTACGCAGCTTCGTCACTTACCTACTTGCCCAATTCTCTGGTCCTTTCCTTTCCTTTTCCATCCCCCGGATTGATTAATCCAGAGACGGGGTTGAATTCGGATAGGTGGGGGTTGATTCTTGCCTAAAGTTCGGAACTTTACTTTTCTTACTTGGGGAGTTGAACGCCGGCGACGATGGCGATGAGGGACCTGGTGACGGGCGGAGCCGCCTGCGCCGTCCCGGGCTCTTCTGGCTCCGCCAACCCCCTCGGCGCCCTAGCCAACGCTCTCATCGGTTCTTCCTCAAAGAATCAGGTTTGCTTGTTTTTTGGTTGGGTTTTTTCTTTCGAGTTTCGGCGCTTGAGGATTTGGGTTGTGTTGACCCTGTCTCTTATACACATCTAGATGTGTATAAGAGACAGGGATAGGTTCTGTATGGATGGTGATGGTGGGATTTTTTTTCCTTGTCTTTTGTTGGGTGTAGGAGAGGTTGAATGAGATTCCTACAGCGGCAATTCGGACACCCGAGAGCCAGTTTTTCCCGCAGCCCACTGATAATCTTGGGGCCTTGCCGGGGACTGAGGCAGATCAGTCATTCTTTCGACCGAATGTTCAGGTTTGATATGGAGATGATCTGGTATATAGGTTGGAAGTCCTGGTGATATTGTGACTGATTTTGTACTTGTTGGTTTGTGATTGTCAGGAATTCTGGGACGGATTTCACTCCACCGAGCAGGGTGGGCTTGCGGAGGTTTGGGATGGGATACAGGGGGGTGTTCCTGCCGTTCCACATGACATGAGGGTTGGAGTTGATCCTCGGCTTCCACCGGTTTGGAATGAGATACAGGGGGGTGTTCCTGCCGTTCCACATGACATGAGGGTTGGAGTTGATCCTCGGCTTCCACCACCAGTAGATGGTTAGTTTCTCATCTGCTAATTTAATGGGCTTATGGGAAACTATTTACAGATACCACTAAAGCTTGCTATCAGGGACCTGTTTTTTTAGTTGTAGGGCAAAATAGATGTATTTAGGCCACGACAAAGGAGTTGCCATATAATGTCGATGACAAAATTCTTCTAAACTAACTTGAAGCGCTTTTCCTTTAGCAACCTGATTCTTTGAAGGAAAATTTTAATGCATCACAGCTGTATGAAGTCACATTTGGGCAAAAGACCATGTGGTGACATTCAGAGATTTGAGGAATTTCTGCTTCTCTTGTCGAATTTAGCCAAACCCTTAGGTCAAATAATGAATGAATAATTGGGTTAGTGTTAGTGGAGCTACGCTGGTGACTGTTCACATTTCCTAATGCAATGCATTCTTTGGCAATTTAACTGAATAATTGGGTTGTAGAAAGCGCAACGATGTTGTCAACTAGCCATAGGCAGCGCTAGGAATAACAGCCTTCTGTGCTCAAATCTCTGATTAGTTTATTGCCTCCTAGTTTTATTCGTTGTCCCTGTAATTATTTCTGTTGTATTTTTCTTGGGAGGCAGGTGCTGGAATAAGGTCCAAGTCATGCTTGGGCTTTCCACCATGGCTCTTATTCTCTCTTATCTATATTAAACGATGTTGTTTTTGGAGGCCAGTTCTTACTCTCTATGTTTGACAGGACCACCACAAATCGTGTTGTCTGGACTTCTACACTCATTTGTTGACAGTAGTCGTGGTGGGATGCCATTTGTTCCTGCACGGCTACCTATGTTAGGATTGTCCCAGGGTGATAAGCAATGCATTCGGGATCGTAGCACAATAATGGCACGGCATTTTTTTGCCGATAAGAGTGAAGATTTTATTAATGCACAGGTCTTTCCCTCAAGATAAGCTGTATTTGCCTCTCAGTCTCTCTCTTTCTTTGGATAATACGCAGTCTTTATCATCAACCTTTCAAGTTCGTCCTAGATGGTTGCTTCTTTGATTTACGGCTATTGTAACTTTGATTTGC
Source organism: Melastoma sanguineum (assembly GCA_029817735.1). Taxonomy (NCBI): domain Eukaryota; kingdom Viridiplantae; phylum Streptophyta; class Magnoliopsida; order Myrtales; family Melastomataceae; genus Melastoma; species Melastoma sanguineum. The sequence continues at coordinate 204,644 of JARUPW010000089.1, read as the reverse complement.
CTTTTCATGAGGCATTTCAACTGTTCCTATAGCAAGTTCTCATGCACTCAGATAGTTGTCCGAACTGTTAGAGATCAATTTTATGTCTTTGCCGATTTATCTCTGTTGCATTTTGTTCTGTTCCTGCATACACATTTTTGTTTCTTCGTTGGTCCATGTTTCTAACTCCTGCAAGTTATGATCACTTTCAGTGATGTATTGAAAATATTATCTTCCCCACAGTTTCTGCCTTTTGATATTCTTGGTCTTTTCAGGTGAATGCTCTGTTACAATCCTTAGACATTGATGGCGATGTTCATGCTAAGGGTCTAGTGCCTGGAAGGTTTCGGGAGATGGAGGATTATTGGAATGAGTCTCAAGGTTTTATGAAACATGGGCCCCCTGTTGGAGACGCATGGGCTGCCGAATTTGACCAAACAAGAATGAGCGGCCCCGATGCTTGGGCTCACTCCTTTGAGCAACAACATGGGGCTAATAGTTGGGCTTCTGAATTTGAGCAGGCAAGAACATTCTTTACTTCTCTAGGGCCTTAACAATCTTGACTATTCATTACCGTGCTAGTTCATATATGATGAAAGATTTGGTAAATCTGATGTCTGCTTTGATGAGCGGACAATGGATTGAATTTTCTAAGATACTGAAGAACACTTTGGAATATAGTCATACCAAATATCTAGATTGTTCAGTTTTTTATATGAGTCATTATTTCTATACCATCAAGGGTAACTGGAATATGCCCACAATATTTCCTTGTTTTGACCATTAATAGCATTATGTATTTCCTGTTTACTTTGTGTTTTTCATGCTAATGTGATTTGTTGATGGCCTGGCTTTAGGAACATAATCAGCTAGCTACCACAATGTATCAAAGAGGTTTGGCAGCCCCTAACTTGGCTGCAATGGAGCAGAGTCGCATGCTTGCTCAAACATTGGCCCAAAATAATGATCCCAAATTTCAGGTTTCTTTCTTTGTCTTGATTGCATATTTCTTTACTTATGATTATGCTGGGCATTTTCTCGTAAAGTGCATGCAGGTTGGTAGAGGATGTAATTCACTGTAGAATTCGCCTTTCTTTTGGCTCCTTCAGAATTCCCAGTTTCTCCAGTTTTTGTCCAAAATGAGTCGTGGAGAAGTCATGTTTGATGATAACCAAGTGAAGCCTGGACCTGGAGACTGGGCAACAGAATTTCAGCAACAGCACAATGCAGGCCCTTCTTGGGCCGACGAATATGTGAGTTACAAGCAATGGACTATTATGCATTGTCTCCTCATGTGATCAAAGTTATCATGACAGGATTTTTCTCTACACTACATTTGTTTAAATAAAGTTTGGGGGGGGGAAGAGGATCAGGAAGATCACATAAGAATATGAGTCAACTGTAGCAGTAATTTTCCATTGCGACATTATGGCCACTCAAGCCATTTTTGTGTCCTTTCATGGTCGCCTAATGATATTGTTATTGCAGCTACATCGGGGACCAGACCAATGGGCTGATGAGTTTTCTGCAGAAAGAGAGAAAAATGCACCTTTGGAAGATCAATGGGTTAATGAATTCTCCAAGTTACATGTGGATGATTGGGCAGACGAATTCGGCAGACAAGTTGCTGAGGGAGCCTGGGGCGATGAAACTAAGGATGATTGGGCTAATGCATATGATGAGTACGTTCACCGTGGATCTCTTAGGGTATGCCCAGTATTAGGGTAAAATTACATTATAAAATGGTTGTTGTTTCTGTATCAGATTTGTGAATGAGCAAATAGCTGCCAAGCGACAGTCTGATTCTTCGAGGGGAGTTTATGTCTTCTCAGATATGAATCCCTATGTCGGTCACCCTAATCCATTAAAGGAAGGCCAAGAGCTCTTCCGAAAAGGTCTTCTAAGTGAAGCAATTCTTGCTTTAGAGGCCGAAGTCATTAAAAATCCGGAGAATTCTGAAGGTTGGAGATTACTCGGTATTACACATGCGGAAAATGATGACGACCAACAGGTATGACTTTACCTAGTGTTAAAGTGGATACGGTTGTTAGAATGAATGCGATTTGACTTACATGTAGCTGGAACTATTGATTGTGTATCAGTCAAGCATTGTGAATCTTGATTTTGTCTACCATTTATCAACGGACTCCTGGTTTCCTCTTGATAAAGGTGGGATAATCAATGAATTGCAGGCTATTGCAGCCATGATGAAAGCCCAGGAAGCTGATCCAACTAATCTAGAAGTTCTTCTCGCCCTTGGTGTAAGCCATACCAATGGTAAGCGATGGAAGTTCTGTGATTCTAATTATGCATATATCGATCTGGTTGCCCAAGATTTCCGTATAGTTAAGAGTTGGTGCTGAGAACTTATGCCTCATTGTTTCAGACTCATGGCCGTCTCAAAAAATTTTGAAACTTTAAATTTCTACTGCTTTGAGGCAGAGCTAGAGCAGGCCGCAGCCTTGAGATACTTATATGGATGGCTACATCATCATCCCAAGTATGGGACGCTTGCTTCTCCAGCCATGCCTGAGGTGTTTTATCACACTGATGTAAGTCCTGTACGGTCTCGAAATTAGTGAGCATAGATTTCTTAGTAGAGATGGAGCATTTCTTTCTGATACAACATACTGCTTTCAGGTTGCTAGGCTGTTCCAGGATGCATCGCAAATGTCTCCGGAGGATGCAGATGTGCATATCGTTCTCGGTGTCCTATACAACTTGTCGAGAGAGTACGATAGAGCGATCGAATCTTTCCGTAGAGCATTAGAGCTCAGGCCAAATGATTACTCCCTCTGGAACAAACTCGGTGCGACACAAGCCAACAGTGTTCAAAGTGCGGATGCGATACTGGCCTATCAGAAGGTTAGATTATCTACCCGAACAGTCGATCCTGGCCTTTCTTAGTTTTGGGATATAAGATACTTAAGAGTGGGATTAACAAATTGTCTCATGTTTCCACCGTGTCTGAATTTCCACCTATTTGCGGTTTCTCGGATTTACTCGGTATCCTCTAACCTTGCATGGGATTTGATATCGGCCTTACCTTGCAGGCGCTCGATTTGAAACCTAACTATGTTCGCGCCTGGGCAAATATGGGCATCAGCTACGCCAACCAGGTCTTTACATCTTTTCACCATGGAGAGAGCAGAGCAACTGTTACTTTGCTCGCCTAATTGTTGTTCTGTCTTTTCTTTTTCTATGTTCAGGGCATGTATGAAGAGTCTATCAGTTACTACGTTCGTGCGCTCGCAATGAATCCAAAGGCGGACAACGCGTGGCAGTATCTCAGAATCTCATTAAGGTAAAGATGCCGTCTCCCTAAACTTTTAGCATCTCCTCAGCCACCCCTGACCCTGATTGAGCCACATCTCATTGCATCACCAACTCACAGCAACGCGTCGCGAAACGACATGCTGGAAGCCTGCGATTCCCGGAACCTAGACATCCTGCAGAAGGAATTCCCTCTTTAAGCATTGGTCCCTAACGTATCAGGAACGAGAAAACCATTCCGACAGCGCCTAGCCGGAAGTGCCATTCGTGATTCTTCCTCCACCCGAATAAGGATAAGGGGTCCTTTCCATGGAGCGGGATGAATACAGACGTGTGCATATGGCCGTGCCGACTATGAACTTGTCCACAGATACTATGCTATATAGATAGCTAAAAAGTCTCATTTGGGTCCGTCGGAGGGTAGAACGGAGGAGCGTACCTGGGATGGATATTGTTCGTTGGACAGAAACAAAAACAAGTACATCAAGGCTTCGTTCGTCTTTTTCTCTGGACTCGATTGCATTTTCGCCTAAAATTCCGGGACTAGAATTGCAATATTTTATAACCACGGGGAGTCGGCAGCAATAGATCAATATTGTCTGATCATTCAAACCACAACCCTTTTGATTTTACATCAAATTTTTTTTTTTCCATAAAATGAATTTTGTCTGGTGGACAAAAGGGTTCCTCGTTGTTTTTCCCAATTGATAATAGGGAGACACATAGAACCAGATTTTCTTTATGTATATATGATTCAGAAAGGACGCATTGATGTAACCACTGACATTCACACGCAAAACAACAATCTTACGTGCCAACAGTTGATGTGATTTTGATGTTATGGAATTGAAAAAGAGAAATAAAAAAAACAAAAATAAATCGAAATAGATATAAAAAAATGATAGATATCATGACGCATCAATCATAATCATATCAATGTCTCCTCCCCAAAACTTTTTCTTATTTTGTTTCTCCTTTGATTAATAAGAGAAAGACTTTTTTTTGGGTCACAAAGCTACATGATCTTTCTAGGCCGATGCTTGTGGGTTTTGTTTTTTTCATGGTCCTAAAAATGAAACCTAAAGGGCAAAAAACAAAAAGAAAGGTTGGAAAAAGGGAGTCGGGCATCTTTTCTTTATTTGTTTCTTTCTTCTCTTAATCCCAAAAGTAATTATTCAGACAGCTGCGTTGACTTTTAGGGTTTCTTTCTTCATGTGCTTTGAGGAGGATTCTTTGTGTGTGGCGGGGTTGGAACAGAACTCCACTTTTTCATACACAGCGTGTCCATTCTGTTTTGATTGATGGAAACATCTGCTATTACTTTTATATTCTCATGAATTCCCAAGTAGTGTTTTTGTTTTTGTTTTTTTGGGTCGGATGATTTCAGAACTCTAACATTGAGGAGAGTTCGGAACTGATTGGTAAAAAAGAAAATCAGGGGTGGGGCGAGAGCAGAAGTTTGCACGCATGCCTCTGCTGGGAAGACATTCAAAGCGAGTGACTGAGGGAGGGAGAGGCTGAGAGAGATGGACAAGAGTGGGGGGATGATAAGAAAGAAGACATTTGTTGTCTTCTGTGTGAGTGAATGTAATGAAAGCAAATCTAAGGAGGAAGAGAAAGACAGAGAAAAAAGATGTGAGTAGAAAAAGTCAGAAACACTGTTGTTCGTAAAGATACTTGAATGATCTCCCCCTCCCCCATTTCTCAAATCCCTTCTCCATCTTTCTCCACAGTTCTTATTCCCATCTCTTTCCCAACACACAACCAACCGAACCGACTCGCGTACTCTATTTGACGTGGCAAAATATATTAATGATAAGGATGTGATATACATTAGAAGGAATGGTAACCGATTCGTTACGACAACATTAAACACGGACCGGAGAACAGGGGTGTGGTAGTTCTAGAGGGACAGGGAAAAGACAACTCTCCCCCTCACCTGCTATTTGTACCACTACAAACTACACAACCTCATTACACAACACATACATTCATCGTCACGTGTGTGGACATGCAATTGTGATGTGTAGTAGCAGTGGTCTGCTTTAGCCGCGGGCTCCCTGCAAAAACCCTTGTTGGCATTTACTTCACTAGAACATCACTGGGAAGAAAGATAAAAAAGCACACTTCGTGGCTAAGCTTGTGATCATGTGTGCTGACTATCGCATGCATCCCCTCCCCCTCTTGTAGGGGTGGATTGGAGCTTGAACGAAATGTCCTAGGGGTCATCCAATAATGTCACACGCAAACAGACACGCATATTTATGAAGGCAATAGGCCAAAAAGTAGCCAAGAACGAGGTCCAACAATTGACGTAAAAAACATGGGTGTGGGGATGGAGAAGAGGCTGATCCAGATTGAGTGGGACTACCCTCTCCCCAACACACCACTCCCCCACCCCAGATGGAATAATATATAGAATCTCGAGGAGATGCGCCCCCCCCCCCTCACTATACCAAACACCTACCACCACCACCACCACCCTCCATCAATCCCCCCCTAATTTCATGAAGATGTAGCATATTAAATAGGAGGAATATCCTGGGGGGGCGGCAGCCAACCCATTTTTCAAAATAAAAGCATAAACAAAATGAGCAACCCTACTTTTCTTTCATACTCGAAGGATCATTCGAGCGATTGGGTATAAGTGGGAAAGGGGAAAGAATATTAATTTCAAAAGAAAAAGGCAAATTCTTTCTTGTGGGCAGATCTAAAGATGCCTCCCCCTCACCAAAAGGCAAATTCTTTCTTGTGGGCAGATCTAAAGATGCCTCCCCCTCACCTCACCCCCACCCATTATCCTCCTATAATTGGAGATTTCACTTCAATTAAACAATCATATATATTTATACCCGCTGCAGTGCAAATCCCCTCATCATGCCCCACTAATCTCCCCCCCCCTAAACATGATTCTTTTCCCCTAATAAGAAACAAAAAAAGATCACTTTTCATGATTCAAGATTATATGTGGATGGAATCGTTTCTTTGCTGTTGATGCATTCTCCTTTTTCTTACTTTTCGGTGTGTTGAGATCCCATCAATCTACATCCCTTCTTTTTTTTTCTTTTTGGTAATTGCATCCCTTCGTTTCACTCCCTAGTAAATTCCCCATTTTACGGCTCGAGTATGAACACACACAAACGAGAGAAAAAGGGAAAAGGAGGAGGAGAAGAAGATTTAGAAATTTGTGTTTTGTTTTTTGGGGACGAAGGAGGGAGTTTTATTTACCAAAAAAAGGAGGGAGTTTGTGTGGTAATGATTATATTGTCTGAAAGTAAGACTGCATGAGGGGTGCAAAAGGAAAGGGGGGCGGGGGAGGCAAGGGTTGAGCAGTCATTAGCTGTGTTTCGTGAACTTTCATGGTTTTGTTGAGGGGACAAATGAGCAGGAATTAAGTGAGGATGTTGAGTGAACTCATTTCCCACACGCACACACCATTATATATAAATATATTATACGGCGAAATGTTCCAATATGTCCACACATGAGAACCAAAACATTCGGCGACAGAACAAACTGCGAGAGCATGAGCATGTTTCGATGAGGAAATAAAAAAAAAAAAAATTGATCCGCCGAGGAACAAGAAGAAGAAGATGAGGAGGAAGACGATGAATGTTGTGGGCATGCCCTAAATTTAAAAGAAAAACAAAAGTAGAAGAAACCCATTTAATAGAAAATTGATAATCATCGTTTAATTTTACCAGTAATCATGGGACAGAGATTCCATTGTAGAAAAAAGAAAGGATAAAAGACAATCATCATCGACCCCATTAATTCAACTTCACTTAAAATACATCCGAAAAGGAATAATAATGTGATCCTTCCCCCCCGACCCCCTCTTTGTTCTGTCTGTGCGTGTTCAGAACATCACAATCACAGTCACAATCACACTCAAAAAGATCGAAACAAAAAGTGCTCCCACGAAAAACAAAGACCCATTAGCCCCCCCATTGAACTTTCGAATCATATGGTGGAGAGGGACACACTATCTAAAATATAAAAAAGGGAACAAAAGATGGGATTTTTAGTGATTAAGTTTGGACTAGAATAGAACTCAAACATGGGAATGATATGATGATATATAGGTAGATGTTCTTCTATAGTTGTCTCCGAGAATTTATAGACTACTTACCGCTTGCCCCCCATGTCCTTAATTAGGGTTATTAGTAGAAGAAGTAGTAGTAGGATACAAACTTTTACGATTACAAAGATGCTTTCGCGCGCCTTGGGATCCATCTGCGGGAACAAGGCATTCCACGTTTAGCCGTCAACGCCACGAGGAGACCGAGAAGAGCGGCCGCGCTTGCCACCCCAGGAAGGCCGCGTTCTTCCTGAATTGGAGCTGGTAACCCTCAGACGGGTAGTGGAGTCGGAGCAGAAGCTTGGCCTGGGACGAGGCGAAGGGGCTGAGCGGTACGTTGCTGAAACCTGAGCTACGGAGGAACGACTCCCAGCATTCGAATCGTTCGTGACGTTCCTTCCTGAGGGCGCCTTCCTCGGCCACTATGTCGCGAATCTCCCTCCCGAACCAGACCTCCTCTACCTCAAGCCTCTCCCTGCTACTTGGCGGGAGGGTGGCCTCCAGGGACTCGAACAAGGCCGTGTAGTGCTCGACGGCCTCGGCGAACCTTCTGAGGAACGAGGGGCTATTGTGGTTTCCCTCACGCTCTGACACAGTAACAACCCTCGGCCGCAGAGACTTGATCCTCCGGAGGAATATGCAGAGATCCCTCGAGTCGTCCCTCAATTGCCTGTGCAGGCACATGGGGCAGTTCACGGCTAGGGCTTGACCAGGGACGGACGAAATCTCCCTTAACAGGTTCGGATCGGTCTCACNCTCTTATACACATCTAGATGTGTATAAGAGACAGCTCCAGTTCTTCTCAGGACTCCAAGGTCGCGCCCGCACCCGGTTATCTGGATCGTCCTAGGCAACACCCGGGCTGAGGAATTATCATCGCTGCCGCCATCGCCCGACTCCTGTTCGGCTATTGCCTGCATTAGTGGAGGCCACTGGACGCCATGCATGATGTCCAAGTCCAAAATGTGCACTGAATTCTCGCCCTCGATTGCGTCCAGTATCGCCTGATTCGCCGTCAAGTGGCTAAACCTAATGAATGGCGTCACCTGATTAAGCGACAGGTAACATGACTGGAGCGAGTCCATGTCCATCCTTGGGCAAACGCGGTTCCCGGGCAAGGAGCAGCCGGGAACGCCTGGACCAAAACTAAAAACCCCAGCACTAATAATACTACTACCATTATTATTATCACTGTAATGAGGCAAGTAGCTCATGGTAGCGACCGTGGAGGAAAGCCGGTGGAGGCGGAGCGACAAGGCGCGGGAGAACTGATGTAGCAGCCGGTCAGTAGAGTCCCCAAACGGCGACGACGACGAGTTCAGGAGGGTAAGCAGCCGGTGCGCGGCCGAGAAGTTGGACCGCTCGAGCAGCTCCGCAGTCGTGACGAGAAGCTGCCGCATCTGCAACGAGGAAGGCTGAATAGCAGCAGCAGTAGTCATCATCGCCGTCGTGATAGTCGTAGGAGGAGGAGGAGGTGGGGTAACGAAGGCGGACGGGGAGTAATTATTAGCGACCGGCGGCGGTAGTGAAGAGGAGGACTGATGGAAGTGGAGGTAGAGGAGGTCGGAGGAGGAGGTCCGGTCGGGATCGTCGTGGTCATCATGGGGGGAACTGAAGGATCCCAACATGATGATGATGATGGTGATGATGATGGGGGATGGGGATCTTGGGTGGGGTGGGGGGATACCCTCACGGCAAAGCCTGTCTCTTATACACATCTAGATGTGTATAAGAGACAGGATCTTGGGTGGGGTGGGGGGATACCCTCACGGCAAAGCAAAAGACTGGCAGTGTAATAAATAGATCTACCCGGGCAAGTAAGTTGTGCGTGTGTGTGAGAGAGAGAGGGAGATCAGCCTAATTGACGAACATGTTCATGTTCATGTTCCGACATCAACCTTGGAGGAACAATTAAAAGTAGGGTTTGGTGGGTTTAGGGTTTGTGGGGATTGGGAATTGAAAGATGTGGGGGGAGGATTGAAAGATTTTTGTTTTGGTAAAGAAGTGAAGTGAAGTGAAGTGAAAGTGATCTGGGCGAAATTTGTATGGGGATGTGAGTGATGGTGGTGGTGGTGGTGGTGGTGGTGGCGTTTAATCTCCTTACCTTTTTATAAAAAAAAAAAGAAACAGAAATATTTGTTGGGTGTGATCTGATACCTCCTTTCCACACGACCAAGAGTGCAGATTTGTTTGATTGGGGAATTTTCCCACGAGTGTCACGCAAAAAAAGCGTTTCTGGATCAAAAATTGGGTTTAAATTTGTTTAAGCCGGTTCAAAATTAATATTAATATTTATCTTAGATGCTCGATGATATGGATTAGTGGTTTATTATTACATGTGGAGTAAATAAATAGAGGTGGTCCTTAGGGGGCATACGCACACCTATGAATTATATAGATTGAGAGAAGGAGAGGGTTTGTTGTATGTTTTCTCGGAGAAGACACTCGAAATCAATTTACGTGACACAACGAAAGAATAGAAATTATTGCGTACGTCGATGTCTAAATTAAGGAGTCGCATCACGCACTATGTAAGAGAGAGAGACGCGGTAAATATCTGAACGTTTATGTACAGGATGAAGGAGCATTCAATGCCCCCAACACCAAACAAACGACACGACATGTGCTCGTCTTTCTTTCTTTCTATTCTTTTTGTGGGAAGAGGAGTTTGTCGACATCTTTTATTATTATTGTTGTTGTTGTTGTTGTTGTTTTTCTTTATAATCAGACCGGCGACATCAATTCCCCGGAATTAATATCTCTCCTACAATGCGTGCATTCGCTTTATGCTTTTCTAGAGATATCGAAGACGTTCGGGCATTGGGTGAGACAGAGAGTATAATATCAAAACAAAGGAAAGAAAAAAAAACCAAAGAAGGAATCGGAAAAGAGGAGTCGTTGTCTTAACAAACGGACATCGAACGTGAGACCAAAAGAGGGTTAAGGAGAATATTCGTGATTTATTTTATTTATTTTATATATTTTACCAATGGCCAAGGAATAAGGGAGACTACTTGCACGTATCACGACACACAGGATGAGGACTAATATATATTGACTTTGTAATACGAGGCCGACATTGATTTAATATATAAATGAATCGGCAAGAAAGGTAATCACATCGGTGTACTGTCGAGGGGATGCAGGATTTGCATGAAACCTTGGTGAGACCCCAGATAAATAATAATAATAATAATATCTCAACCACGCATTCGATTCGAACTTATTGGGATTTGGAAACCCTGCCATGTTATGTTATTGATGCTATTTGAAAATAAACAAACAATAATTATTATAAAAAATGAGAAAGAGTCCTCCTCCCCTCCATCTTTATCATTCCCATGAGACACATTTTCTTGTTCCCATTATCCTAGTGATCTGTGATCTGTTCATATTTGTCGGCCTTGGCCAGAGTCAAACTCGAACTAACCCGAGTTCTGCGTTCAAGGGTTTATATATGTATGTGTACACGCACGCATACAATGGAACGAAACATGGATGGGGATGTCTTGGATTATTGGACCTAACTGCTCTGTCGATCAGGGAATTATTAATAAGAGTTGTTTAATTAGAGACAAGATGCTTATCAAATTCCCATGCAGGGGGGAGACCGTCTCCTTTTACTTTTGTTTCTGATCTTATGAATATATCGGGTTGGTCAACACATTGAACACGGGATGGAGGGTAGAGTTTACCGGTTCCGGGTTTATCTACTGGCAGTAGGAGCCGCCGGCGAAGGGAGAAATAACACGTTATCGGCCGCCTGCCGCCTGCCGGCCGTTGGGTAAAATAAACAATAAGATGGATGGGAGGCTTGAACTTTTTGCAACAAAGGGTATCGGGGAAATAACCGGCATTGCTTCGACTGAGGGAGGAATTGAGGAGAGGTTGGGCGAACGTGGGATATTGTTGTTTTTTAGCTACTGACCGTGCTCTTTGCTGGTGCAGGAAGAAGGGCTTCATTTCATTGTTTACCCCTCCCCTCCATGAAAGACTTTTTCCACGTTTCCGATGTCCTTTTTCTCTTTTTCTTTATTTTTATTTAGAGGGTTCAGGGATTCTGGTTCCTGCTCTCTTCTTTGGCTTTTCAATTCATGAGATGGGATTGATAATGAATGGATGGATGGATGGATTCTACAAGCTTTTCTTTCACTTTCCCTCCACTCACTCGCACGTGAGCCCCCCCGGGAAGTAAATAAGAAAGAAAAAGGACAAAACTTCATGAAATAACACACACACACACACAACAAACAAATAAATATAGAGTTCTGTTCAACTCTCTCTGATTTACGAAAACCCCATGTTGGAAACACCTCATAATGCCTCGTTAGGACAGACCGATGTCCGAACGAAGAGAGCCGAGAGAGTTAAAACACCAACCCCCCTCCCCCCTTTCAGAAATGAACGCCTATGATTGATTCCAATGGTGGGGAGAGAAGGGAATAGCATTTAATTTTCGTTTCGAGGGGAGGGGGGTTGTTCGTGTGTGGTTGCTCTTTCTTTCTTTTCAATCTTTCTTTTTTGTACATGGTGTTTGTGTGTGTGAGGGATGCAATAAGTGCAATGCAAAGGAAGTGGGGAAGGAGGGGTTGCTTGTTGTCAGAATTGTCCTTTCCAAACAATGTACATATACATATAATGGAGAAAGAGTAAGAGGAAAATAACATTAAAAAAAAAACAAATATGAAACGAAGAAGAAGAAGAAGAAGATGATGCAAATGCATTCTCACAAGCAATCCCCCCTCGGGTCCTGACACTCATGCACGTGTGCCCCAAAATGGCTGCTTTCCTATTCATGGTTTTAGGGGATAAAGGGATTTGGCTTTGCCCCCCTCCCCCCAGTGAGACATCTCTCATGATCTCCAATCTCCTCCTCCTCCCTCCTCTTACATTGCACAACCTTAACCATGCAATCTCTACCCCCACAACCTTCATGTAAGAAAACAATAACCCAAATTCCTAACTCATCAAACTATCCAAGGTGTGTGGCGATGGTTATGTATATCGATCGTTTCGATACAATTCAGGAAAAAGGGGAGGCATATTATTTGTCATAAATAACGAATGATGTCGTGTGGCAAGAAATCTCGCATTGAATACACCAACACCCAATTCGTACACTAAAAAAAAGAAAACAAATGGCTACAAGACAATCAGAATTTGCTCATGTGTGTATGTGGAGTGCCATTTTCCCCAACTTTTTTCTTTGTGATGAAGTTAGTGAATGATTCGCATCATTGATCCTGTTTTCTGTTCCTGGGTTTCCCACAAGACAGGGTTTTAACTGGGTTCTTCTGCAATTGCTCCATTAGAATCTTATCTTTCAAAACCCATGGATCTCTTTATCTACTAGTTCTACACAACTACTTACCAAGAGCTGCACGTATATCAGCAAGCAAACACACGTTAGATTTTTTTTAGAAAAAGGGGGAGATTGAGATTTGGATAGAATCTGGGCGATTCATCTTCCCCCGAAAAGAAGCATTAAATGGAGGAGGGTGGAGTCAGGCCGAAGTGGAAGAAGAGAAGTGTAGAAAAAAAACAGGACCTAAAACATTTAATGCGCCTCTATGAAGAAGATGTAGGGGAGATGAGAAGGTCAAACCCCACAATTCCTAAACCAATCTATACCAAACGATTATTTCTAGTGAATTATTTCGTTTAGAAAACTCTGTCCGGTAGCAAGGCGGAGGTTTTGTCTGTCTCCTTTAGCTTCTGTCCAAATATCATCTGCCAAATTTTCTTTGTTTTTATCTTTGAGTTATTGTTGTTACAGGCTTATGATGAGAATGTATAAGGGAGCTGCCATTGAGACTGACTATAGCCGCTATTATTATTACATGCTTAAGAAACCGAATTCGATATTTCTGACATTGAGTTACGAGTATTATTTAATGAGATTCGAAAATCTTCTACGCGTCGAACATAGAGCTGCGTGGAGGGAATAGGGAATGGACCTTTCCTTTTTACTGGTGGAGTGCAAGTATTAAAAAGCTGCATCTGTCTTCTTCTTCCTCTTCTTCTTGTTTTTATATAAAAGAATGCTTTCCTTCTCCCTCTTTGCTTGGCACTAATCCTGGAAAGAGGAGGGATCTCGTTCCCATCTCTTGAATGAGGAGGCACCGAGGAGATGAATGATGAGATCATATTTCTATCATATCCAATTCCCAAGTTATTAGTGTTATAGTCAAAAATATATTTGAGAACATGTTTATGGGACACACCCTGTCATAACTGAGGATGGGAGATGACATAAAAGGGAAGACTAGGGATGAAAAACTTCTGGAACAGAAATTAAGGACATGAGGAAAGCAATGTTTGTGACCACTGCCTTGGGACTTATACAGGAGGATTGCAACTTTAGAAAGAACAGATGCTATGCTCTAATTCCCAGTATCCTCCATCTCCAATGAAAATCTATATATAAGCCAAAAGGGAATTTACACATTTTCAAGTTTTTCATCTCCAAAAATTTTTGTTTTCCTTGGCTTTCTTCCCTCCCAGACTCCCATTCAGTCATCACAGCCATTTCCTCCGGCTACCGGCCGTCCTGGAATCGCCCGACAAGAACCTCGGTATGCTCAGGAGGCTGTTGGCCCTCGTTACGCCTTCCAGAGCCGACCACTCCTCTTCCTCCGCGGTGGAAAGGCAATCCGCCAGTCTCCTCTTCGACTGCCCCCGAGGGATCCCCACGGACTTATTATTATTATCCTCCATCTCGGAAGCCGGCATGATCTCGTCGGATCCCTGAGTATTTAGGTCCAGGACGATGTCCTGCAGGCCTGGGTCCTTTTCTGTGGGATTTCCCTTTTCGTGTCCTAGCGAGGTGGATTCTTCTTTCGGGGAATTCACATCGACGGTCTCCACAGGGGGTACCGGCTTCTCCTCGTCCTTCGAGGGAACGGCCTCCGGAGACGATTGTTCCAAGAAAAGGCAGACAACCGCGCAATCATCGGTCTTTGAAGTAGGGTACTTGAGTCTCCATGCGCGAACTGCACAGTCGACGAGTGCCCTGGCGGCCGTGGAACGCCCAGGAGCAGAAGAGACAATATCCACGGCCTCTTTGTTTGAGAGCACATCCCAAACCTGAGAATAACAGTAACCAAATCATTAAACCCCCGGAAACAACACCAAACAAAGTATTGTGTGCCCACACATCGATCTTTTTCCCGTTTGGGGCCAAGGAAAACAACGCGTACCCCATCAGTGGCCAAGATGATGAACTCGTCTCTTTCTGTGAGGCGGCAATAGTATATTTCGGGCACTGATATTAGGCCGAAATCCTTTAGACAGAAGTCGCCGAATGCTCTGGCCATCGCTAAACCAGGGGAGTCGCTGTTGGGCAACCACACTCGTGCAACCTCCGGTTCATCCTGGAGAGCGAAAACTCTTCCCTTGCACTCTTGAATCCTGGCAGCCTCCCCTGAAGATAAAAGAACAGCGTTGAACACAAAGTACTCAAAAAGCTTTCGAAGGTTGTGAACATATGCAAGTAGAGAAAGAGACAGACTAGGAAGATCCGGCTTCAGATCAATGGTGAGTTGGACAGCTATCAACGAATTGCCCTCGTCTCTTGTCCCTAATACTGCCCTGGAATCGCCAACATTCCCAAGCACGAGGTCCTGACCCTGAAAGCGAGACAAAGAATGCTCCATCGACTTAAATCGAGAAAAGAAAGTACCGGTTTTTGCGTCAAGGATCTCCAAAACCATTGTGAAATAAAGCTAAATACTTATCTATAACCATTCTCGAGAGTTACAGTTTGGTTCATTATCAAGGATGCTTCCGTAACCATTTTATCAACCAATTTCGCCAAAGGGGAAATGGAAAAATCATATAAGGTATCAAAATAGTGCCAGTGTACCTTTTTTTCTCCACAAAACTATGCAAAGCATATTAAAAAGAGTAAAATTGGAAACAGAAAGAAGGACTTAACATGCAATACCTGCTTTACTAAAGTAACTGCTGTTGCCCCGCTGCAGAAACTATCTATGGTTGGGTGCAACTTCAGTTCCTTGTCCGTCAAGCTAAAGGCCTTCAAAATAGATTGTTTCAACGGAAGGTATTTCTCTGGAAATTTCTCATTCTCTTCCAATGCAATTGTATCATATAGTTGATCCGCCGAGGAAACAGTAACAGGTTCGACAAGAGTCGTCCCTTCAGGAGCATGGTCATTACTGGAGTCAACGACGCTTATCTGGTCAGGATTAGAGGCAGCATTCCATTGGCTGCAGAGGATAGTGGGCAGAGAATCTCTAACTTTCCTGGCGACGAAGTGGCCAAAAGGACCATGGCCATCAAACACACCACAGAATATGGTATCGCCTCTTGAACGGAAATTCTACAGACAGGGAGAAATAGACCTAATCAGACAGCAATTCACACACACGAGAAGAAAGATTACGACCCCAGGTCAGAGCACTCATAGAAAGGATAATATCACATTTCAGGAGAGGAAGATCTCAGGAGTCGAGAAGGATACTGAATTGAAGCAACAGTAAAGTGCACAAGCAATGTTCAACTAGAAATCATCATCCATCAAGCAAAGAATTAATAAAATGCAGATATCCCTTTTACTTAAAGTCGGAAAAAGGCATAACCGTATGTTTACCCTTCTTCAGAATTCAACCCCACCAAAATCCATCCCCTTTTACTCATCAAAGAACAAAAGCCCATCATCATTCTCATATAAAGGGGTTATTTTATATATCAGCCAGCTTGGAAATGTTACATTTGATACCCTTGTTCTCCCGGAATTTTGTTCTCAAACTATTGGAAGCATCTCATCTGCCAAACGCCTCCCATTTCAAGGCAAAACAAACTAAACAACTGTGCCCCTAGGATTACCATCCTATTTGTACAACATTTCCTCACCAATGGACCATTAAATATCTTTGAGACTCGAGTAATCCATTCTCAAATTCAAAAAACGAGTTGGGATCCCAGCTGCAACAATCAAATAAGCTGATGATCCTACATCGAAATCAAATCGAACAAACTCGAAGGATATGGTTGGGTAGTCATGGTCATAACATGAGACAAGACAGAGCACCTGACCTCCCAAACAACCATGGCATCCTGATTGGTGCCCTTCTTTCCTTGCTGAGTATACAAGCTAGCAACGTTGCTTGCCCCATTCATGAACATCCTCCCGGCAACATTGACCTGCCTGTTGATAGGCAGGTCATTATCCTCGTAGTAGTACCCAGAAGTGTTCCTCTTCCTCAGACTCCCTAACTTCATCCACCTCCCGGAAGACGCCGACAGGGAGAACGAGTTCTGCCTAACCCCCACAGCAGCCCCCGTGGAACCCACCATCGTGGCGTCGCCGTCTCCCGAAACACCGACGAAGTTCCGACCCTGCACATCACTCTTAGAACAACAAGCACCCATTTCTGCGACCCAAAAATCCCACGAAACCTCGCCTCCCTTCAGAACAAAAGAAAAACCCAAACTTCCCAAAAAAATTAACAAAACCGGATGATGCCTCGAGCCATAAAAACAAACCACAACCACCACCCACTTCCTAAATTCCTAATTATCCAAAAAAACAAAACCCACTTCCCCTCTTCCGTTAAAGGACCTGACTCGATCACAAAAAGGTCGGTTCTTTGGCCGCCCCAAGCTCGAAAAGGAAAAGGGGAAGCGGTGGGAGTAAACGCAAGATTCGTCCGAAGTGTTGGGCGAAGGGAGGAGACTACAACGATGAAGGCAGGACAGGGCCAGGAGGAAAGCAAATGAAAAGAGGTGGGGCGGGGCCGGGGTAGGTGAACATGAGAGAATAAATGTCAAAAACTTTGCATCGACAAAGTCCAAAAACGCAGACCGTGGGTGGGGAGGCTGGATCGGTATTCGGTGGTGGATTCACATCACGGGCGCCATTAAAATCTTCAACGAAATAAAAAAGAAAATACAGTAAACTGGGGGAAACCCAAAAAAACAAGAAGAGCAAGTTGTTTGTTTATGTGTGGGGTGGCGTTGGGTGAGGAAAAGGTTTAAATGCAGGGTGGGGGGAGGGGGAAAGGGGAGAAGGGAAAGGACCACCTACGTGATGTAACAAAAAGCTTTAAGACAAGATCACAAAAACAGACTAATCTCGGATTGGGGACTTGTTTGGACGGAGGTTTCTTGCTCTACGCAAGCCGAAATCATTTGAGAAATAAGTAGATCTAATAAAAATTCGAAGTTTATTTTTTAAAGATTTTGAATTTAATTTTCACTTCGAACCCATCCTGATTTCTAAACTCAGTGTTAATGTTATATGTCTTGTTTCTAAACTTTTTGGGACTTAATGCTTGATTGAAATTTCTGTCAAGTTGCTGGAAACTCTGAGTTTAAAAACTCATACTTCACTTTAGAATGATTGCTCTCACTCGTATTAAGGTAACTCCGAGTTTTCAAAGTTCACTTTGAGAAAACACAAAATATTCGTTCGGAATTTTCTTTATAAATTCTGAGTTGGTAACTTTAAGTACTTTGAAAACTGAACTAAAAAATTACAAACTCAAAATCCTAAAAAATTTAAATTTGATCTATTTTATAAATTATTTTGTCACATCCGGAACAAAGCGTTGGAGGCAGAGACAGACAGAGGGTGTCGAAGCTTTCGAACCCCATCATTGTTACCACCTTAAAAATTCAATTAATAATAATAATAATAAGGATTTCGTTTTGTAACGCTCTTAATACACTCGTCAAGAATATAAATAATAAATAAAAAACATAATTTAATAATCATATTAAATGTAGAAAAATACAATCTACTAAATCCAATGGACCATCTATTAACAAAATCCTATTATTTTTTAGGAACTTAATTTGGCTTGTTTCGTGTCCGAAAGAATATATATATATTATATATATAAAAGAAGCAACGTGGGACGGACTTGGCGAGGAATTGACGTAAATATGTCCTCCTTATCCTACTAATACTACTACTACTACTAGGTGAGGAGGGTGTAGCCCCCGAATGAATTTCGTCATAAAAACACACACCCACACCCCACCCAACCCATTTCGGATAAGGTGTTACGAAAAATGAATGAATCCCACCGCATTAAATTCGGATAGACGGTCGAATGTCGGGGTAAAAAAACCCTAAATCCCATTCCCACACCGTGAACATTGATTGATGGATGGATGGATGGAGGCAAAGCTTCATGTTCCAAAGCTATAGCCAGTCACTCCTACACCTGTCTCTTATACACATCTAGATGTGTATAAGAGACAGGCCGTTAGCCGCGTCCGAAGAGGAACGGGCAACCGACCGATGCAATTATTATTGTTTTTGTTGGTTTTATAAAGTGGGAACCAAATGATTTTTATTACCTCTTCGTTTTGATTACACTAACAATCATCACATCCCCTCCTCCTCTTCTAGAGATATATTGATTAATGGTGGCTGGCGGCATCGATATCCCCTATGCCTTTTTTAATTTAGGCCAGGACGAGTCAAAGAGAAATAAAGCTCCTCCGAGTATTATTTATTATTATAAGAAGGTGACGACGACGTGGGAGGTGTGTGAGTCACCACCCTCTCCTCGCTGTATTCATATCATCCCCTGATGTTAATTTTAATGAGACATAATTTGTGGAAGAACCTGCCATTTGACTTTTTATATTTTATATGATTTAACTAAGCATCATTGGCCTTTTTGCCTACCCGAGAGAGGGTCGTAGTTCAACAACTCTTAGGGGTAGTACTTTTTCAACGTTAGCTTTTTCTTTTTTAATATGGTTAAAAATTTTTTAACCTGGCCATTCCACATGTTGCTGCTGCTTCAGTCCAATCAATCAATCGTCCAGTTGCACTTCTCACCATCATGGATGGGACCGACTGAGGGACGAACTAATCTATCAAGAGAATGAATGTCCGACCCGATGAGCTGAGTTGCTCTATTTGCACAGTGGATCCAGCAAAATGTTCAGCATGAGTTGTCTCGTCCTCCCAGAGAACCGAGCCTCCCCCCAAAACGTGTAATGTAATTGGCGATTATTGAGTACATAACCATCTCTTTCATTTGCAATAGGTGCACGAACATGCGGACATTGTTACTCGATATCAACTTCCACACCATCAGACTCATAGATGATGATGATGATCATTGTATCAGCAGGTAAGAGAGGGGGGGGGGGGGGGGGCATCCAGATGTCCGAAATCCCCACGTGAAAATGAACGATCTTTGTAATAAAAGCCTAACAACAACTCCGGTATCGTAAATACAGCAATTTATTACAACCTATTATTATTAACTTTGAGTGGGACTGGGTGTGTGTGTGTGTGGGGACGCGAGTCGGTTTCGGGGGAATTAAACGCAAAACGCCCCCCGCCAGACCACTCTCTTTTTCTCGCTACGTCGGACCAACCAAAGCCGAAGGGAGAAGACTCCCCCCCCCCCCCAGCCCTGAGATCTTCTCCCTCCACGTGATCCCCAACGGCTATGATCCCCATCTCCATCGCCTTCCCTCCTCCCCTCCCTCCTCCTGGCTGCCGGCTCTCTGTCGGCGGAGTTAGATGTAGAGTCACCGCCAGGGTGACCTCACCGGACTACGCCCGGGCCCGGGCTGCCGACATCCAAGCCGAGGCCAGGGCCATGGCCCGGGCCGCTAATGCTCCCGTCTATGACCCCGGCGTCCTGGCCAGCAAGTGCCGATCGCGCCCCCTGAAGGTACCTCTCCCCTGCAAACTGCATTCTCTTGCGTTGGCTGCCGTCGGAACTGATCGGCCGGCCCGATCCTTAATGGACTCAACGCGAGTGGACTGGGAGTTGTTTAGGAACTCCGTAGGACTGGGAAGTTAGGTGGATGGTGGAGGCGAAGGAGATTGTGAAGCCTGTGTTCGTTGTTGCTTTTGCTGATGATTGTTGATCGTTTTATATGTGGCTGAGTTGGTTGAGGTTGTGTGATTAGGTACTGAGGAGGGCTTTGAAACTGATGATTGGGTTATGCGCCATGGGGATAAAGCTGTGGTTGGATCGGCTGTTTGGGGTCATTGATCAGAACAAGAGGAAGCGAGCTCGAGAGTTGAGAGCCATGCTCACGCAGTTCGGGCCTACTTTCGTCAAAATAGGGCAGGCGCTGTCGACCCGGCCGGATCTCTGCCCTCCCGAGTATATCGAAGAACTTTCTCAGCTTCAGGTATTTTGGGTTGTCATTGCGTGTTCATGCGAGAGAACTCGTCTACATTTAATCCTTTCTAGCTCACTTACGGTCATTCATTGATTGTAAGCAAGTACTGTTCGCGAGGTCGGTTTATTACCTGAACTCTAAAAGCATACTGCGTGTTTTATTGTGACTAGGATGCTCTGCCATCGGTCCCAAATGCAGAGGCATTTGACCGTATAGAGAAAGAGTTAGGTCAGCCGCTGGATTCCATATTCTCGACAATATCCCCATCACCTGTTGCAGCAGCAAGTTTAGGGCAAGTTTACAAAGCTCGTCTGAAAAGCGGTGGCAAGTTAGTTGCCGTGAAAGTGCAGCGCCCTGGTATTGAAGAGGTTATAGGACTTGATTTTTTCCTCATGAGAGGCGTTGGACTCCTTGTCGATAAATATTTTGACCACTTCTCGACCGATATCGTTCCCCTGATTGATGAATTTGCGCGAAGAGTTTATCAAGAGCTAAACTATGTCCAGGTTAGTCTACTCTTGGAGATTCTAGCTTGAACTGCGAGAATGTTCGGCAAAACTCATGGGCTCCAAACTTCATGTAATTAACTAGGCATCTTAAGAGTCGCGCGAGATTGTTTGGAATTGATTGTTAATTTTGACAGGTCTCTGCAGGAGGCGCACCATGCCAGGAAGTTTAAGAAACTGTATGCAGACAAGGAAAGAATCGTCGTCCCTGATATATTCTGGGATTACACCAGTGGAAAAGTATTGACCATGGAATGGATTCAGGGGTTGAAGTTGAGCGAGTTCGATGCAATCGAGAAACAAGGCTTGAACTTATTGGACTTAGTTAACACAGGGATACAATGCACCCTCAGGCAGCTGCTCGAGAGTGGGTTTTTCCACGCAGATCCTCATCCTGGTAATCTTTTGGCGACGCACGAGGGAAAACTAGCATTCATTGATTTCGGAATGATGAGCGAAACCCCGGAGAAAGCTAGATACGCGCTTGTCGGGCATGTGGTGCACCTTGTCAATCGAGACTATGAAGCTATGGCTCGTGATTATAATGCTCTGGGCTTCCTTCCGCCGGAGGTCGACGTTACGCCAATTGTTCCTGCCCTGCAAGGATACTTTGATGACAAACTCAACGCCACCGTGAGCGAACTAAATTTCAAGTCATTAGTGGACAGCCTGGGAGCCGTCTTCTACCAATTTCCATTCAATGGTGAGTAAAGCTTGTGTTGGCTTGACAGTTCCAAGATGTTTTTGTTTGTTTTGCGTTCCTCATCCTCTTCTTTCGATGGCCTTTTAAGACTGGTTGATTCAAAATGGTCTCTTCTTGCAGTCCCGCCATACTATGTGCTGATTCTGAGATCGCTCACCGTGCTAGAAGGTTTAGCACTGAGTGTGGATCCGAATTTCAAGGTCCTGGAATCATCGTATCCATACTTCGCTAAAAGGCTTCTCACCGATACAAGCCCTTACCTCAGGGATGCTCTCATCGAGGTCTTATTCAAGGATGGGAGGTTCAGGTATGTCCAACTACTGCTGCTACGTATTACACGCTACGGCGTCACTTTACTTCATATACCTGCAATTGATAACCCTTTCTCTTTGTCTCCTTTTAAAGGTGGAACAGGCTCGAAAATTTACTCATTCAAGGCAGTAAGGACAGGGACTTTGTGGCAAAAGACGCTCTGCAACCTGTCCTGAAGTTATTGTTGGACCCAGATGGCAATGAGCTCCGGCTCCTGGTAATTAAGGAGGCCGTGCTCGTCACAGAAGCTGTCGTTCTTTGCTCAGTTGTCGACACATACCACTCTTTGCCTACCTTCGTACGAAGTCTGACATCCAATGGTAATGCAAGTGGACTCCTTAGTTTGAGCAAGGAGGAACTTCAAAGTGTTGCCGATCTTCGAGACCAGGTTTATAGAATATGGGGACTCTGGCAAACCTCGGAGAATTTTGATCCCACGATTCTTCTGCCTATAGTACAGGTGAAAAAGATGGTCTGGCATTTTTCCATGGATTCCTTCCTGGTTCGGCTTGAATGTATTCCTCTCCAGTGATTGTTTCCAGTTGATGACTCACTCACACGGTGGCCTTCTTGTAGGTACTTCAACAACGCGAGGTGCGGATCCTGGGCATGGGAGTCGCTATTGGTGTCTCGCAACGACTTGCTGCAAGAATGCTCCAACAGCTCATTCTGTCGTCATTTGCAGGTTCCTCAGCCTCCTTCAACACGTGAAAAGTTCTTTCAGAGGCCGCATTGTCATGACCCTCCAGATTCAGCTTAAATCGTTGATTTTTTTTTTTCTCAAACGTGGAGGAGATGCTTTGGTTTTGGTCTAAGTGTTGTCAAACTATCAAATGTAATAAAGCAGCGGAATTTCTGCGCACGTTAATGTCAGCCACGCTCCATTTTATATGTCCTGGCATATGCCTATGTCATGATAAAAGTGAAAAATGCTTTCATTCTTTGCTAAAGACCAAAAGGGACGCAGGAACGAGGAACTACCTGCAGTCCAGCGACATGTCATTTGAGACAATAGCGGATGTGGAACTTAGGATTCCTCTTTCATTCCCACAGCCATAGTCTGCCAAAATACATGGCTCCCACGCACAACCTGCAACCCGACAGCAAATAGCAGAGGGTGTAATCCCCAACAAACGAGTCGAGCCAACAACAATCAGAACTTCAAACAGCCATCGGATGTCAATTAGTGATCTAACATCTGGATATTATTAAAAAAAACAGCCACTCTCACAAGACACAGGGAATCCCGGGAGATGATGATGCCCGGGTGAACACTTAACAATACTAAAATATGCATCCATCCATCCATCAATCAAGGGCGACGACGACGACACACTGATAGAGACGCCAAACCACAGCATGATGCATTGCTTAACAATCTGCCGGCCTGACCAAAAATAAAAAGGAAAAAAGACAATAACAGCTCTGATAAACAATTATTCGAACGACTCCTGTAGGAGACAACATAGCCATCAGCATAACCAACCAAGATTAGCCGGCCTGTGTTTCTAATGGTTATTGACCTTTTTCTCCTTTCTCAAATGCGGAAAGGGAAAGACTTATCATATCCATGACAAACAAAACAACATAGGTGAGCGAGTGCATGCACTTTACCAATAGAAGGCCCAAGTGGAAGTATGAGCGTTGAAGGCTGTGCTGCGGCAGAAATACTTGGCAGAGTGGAAAGTAAAAGTAGGCGGAGATCCATGAGCTCTTTCTCAGGCTACCTCGATGATCTTTCACATGAGCATACGTCCAGTTCGGGTCAGTTCCCCCAGGGTTCCACCCTGTCGGCTTCCGAAGAGTGTACAAGGGAAAAAACAGGGTCCATCTACAAGTCTAAACGGGGAGGAGGCTGGATGGCTGCCTGGAGATGGTCGAGGATACGGAGAAACTATAGGAAAAGGACAGTTGCGGTCGTCAGCAGAAGGCAGTCTACGAGTAAGCAGATATCTACAGCAGGAAATGTAACAGATGAAGCAGTGGCAACATCAGGGGATCATTCAAATAAAGAGATCAAACATGTCGATCTGGGAAAATGTGTTGTCTCGGGGGCTCAGATGGATGAACTCATTGTCAGGTATGCCAGTGAACAAAGCAGCAGAGATAGAATCAGACGAAATGAGAAAGAGAAGTACTCAGCAGCAAGTCTCAGCCTTAAGTACCAACCAAAGTGCTTCCAAGACATTGTCGGGCATGAAACCATCATCAGGGCAATGATTAATACGATACAGAAGAACAAGGTGGTTTCTCTTTATCTGTTTCACGGCCCCATCGGCACCGGGAAGAGCTCCACAGCAAGAATACTAACCATGGCACTAAATTGCGAGGCTGATCCAGATTCTCGGCCATGTTGGAACTGTAGGGAGTGCTTGAGAAGTCTATATGTCATGGACATGTGTTCTGGAAGCAGGTCTTCAGGATTCGAGAAGATAAAGACTCTCATACACAGCACATCATTTACGCATACTCTTGTAGGGTATAAGGTCTTCATCATTGAAGAATGCAACCTTCTTACTCCCGAAGCATGGAACGAACTCCTGGGAATTATAGAAGGATCCTATAGTTCATCCATCATATTCATCCTGATCACCATGGATATCGATGTTTTACCTGTGACAGTGTCATCAAGGTGTCAGAAATACTGCTTTCCAAAACTGAAGGACTCGGACGTTAAAAACAAGCTGGAAAGAATTGCTGTTCAGGAAGGGATATCAATCGAGCCAGGAGCTATGCAACTCATAACGGCAAAGGCTGACGGATCCCTCCGTGAAGCTGAGAACATCTTAGACCAGCTGACCTTGCTAGGAACACGAATCACGACTCCAATTGTTGAAGAAATTGTGAGTACTAACATAGCAAGTAACACTTTCCCCCGTTTCATATGCCTTCTAGCAGCTCCCAATAACAAATAATTTTCTGTGAAGGTATGTCTGGTTCCTAGGGAAAAGCTCAAAGACTTACTCATGGCAGCCCTTGCGGGGGAGACGATGAAAACCATCAGATTTGCAATGGAACTTCTTAGAACAGGTGTTGAAATACAGTCACTGGTTTCTCAGCTGGCGTCTCTCATCAAAGACATCCTTTCACATGCTGATATTTCAATTTCAGGACCTTCATTATTGGTAACATCAGGTAATAGAATTAGATGTTGAAACAAAAATCACGTCACCTTTTTGACGCAATGCAACTCCCAGACAATCATATGAAATCTTGACACCTTACGTGAGAAGTTTTTGCAGAGAATGGGACCACAGAGAGGTTATGCCATGCACTGAAAGTCTTACTTAGCATAGAGAAGAAATCGAAGTCAAGCTCAGATCAAAGCACGCGATTGTTCGCAGCTCTTCTACAAATTTCTCCACAAGATTCCTCGAGTAGAACCTCACCAAGAGTCGCTAAGCCCGAAACAGGTTGGCTATCAGGTACTTAAACCTTGATGAACTGACTTTATATAGCTTATAAATCACACGTTTTAATTCTTGCAGGTAAAAGTGACGAGCCTAGTAAAGAGACTGTAGTTGTACAGCAGCAAACAAAGAACCATAGGAAACAGTTCAGGCATGACAGACCAAGAGAATCTGACCATAAACAAGACAAGTATGTTGATACTTACACGTTGATGACCACAAAAGAAGACCAAGGAAGTGATGGGAAAATATGCACCGGGAAGAAACCGGAGCTAGCACCCATTAGTGGCATTGATGAAATATGGCTGAAGATTGTGGAAAAGGTACAGGACAGAAAGGTCACAGAATTTCTCCTTAGTCAAGTAAAGCTCGCATCGCTGACAATATCCAGTGGTAAGATTGCGTTTCTTGCAAAATCAAATTTCCCTAATCCAGTTTATACTGCTGGCCGTAATAAAATATCTCTCTGGCACCTTTATTGGTTGCAGCCAATGCAACCACACATTTGATATTAAGAAGACTTCGGGACAGGAAGGCTGCTGAAATGTCGGAAGAAAGCATTGCTAAAGCCCTGCAAGAAGTTTTAGGTTGCCCTGTTACGGTGAATATGAGCCGGGAACCACTTGACCTGCAGATAATGGAAAGTGAAGGACATGCCACCAGGAAAGAACCTGGAGAAAGTAGTGAATTCAGAAGGCATCCTAAGAGGTCTACTCATCCAACAGCTATATATTCTCCCAAACAGGGGCAGCTTAACTATTCACGGCGGAGTAAATTACTGTCTCCACTCCCGGAAAGTAAGCAAGATGAATCCAACAATTCATCAACCACATCCCTAGTGCAGTGCAGATCTTCTGCAGCAGAAAAGGCAACTACACCTTTATCCAACAGTATACCATCCTTTCGACATCAAGCTCAGCAACAACACACAAATGCCTCTATAGAACTGGGGATGAATCATCAACAATCACTAGCAGATGCAAGCCTCGTCACAAGAAATAAAAACAGAAGGCATCACCTCCTGTCATTGTCCAATATACCCCAAAGTGATGTGAGCATTGAGCCATACAGTCAAGACATACTGTACGAAAAAACCAATATCAACAATCAGACCAGAGCAAGAAGAGAATCCATTTTGAAGAAGGGGGAGTTAAATGGTCAAGCTGAACAACAATCCACTGTCGAGGCTACAATTGGGTATGTACGTGCAACTAAGAGACATATAATTTTCTGGAGTACACAAAGTAACGAGTTCAACTTTTTTCTGTGTAGAAACTTTCAACGATCTTGGAGCTGCAGGGAGAAATTCTGTCATCAGAAAATTTTAAGCTAGATACAGTGCAGGGTTTTCTCATGCCACAGAAGCATTAAGACACAAATGGTGGAATCAAAAGCCTTGGTCTTCTCATCAAGGCTATTCATCATATCATATGTAATTGTGCTGAGAGTTGAAGTTTCCCCTCAGTTCTTCAATTTATAAAGTGAATCAAAAGGATGACGAGTAGCCTGACAAGCTTCAGAGATCAATCCCATCACATCTTGATCTTGCTACTCGAGACAAGTACTTTCAGCCAAGCATTAGCAACACAAGCATCGAGACAATAAAACCTATATTAACGGGTGAAAGACCATCAACACCTTATAAATGGAAGGAAATGTGAAGCTAATCACAGAAGCAACTTACAATTTGATGCTCAATTCATTCATTAGGCCAAGTGTGTTATGAAAGTTGTGGGGCTATTTCTGGGCAGTATCCAGCTGGAACAAAGAACTCATACCGAGATGCCAAAACAGGCTATCAAACTGCTAATCCAGCAGCATAATTGAGTTTATGGAACAAAGTCCATGGATGCCAGCTTTTGGATGGAACGACAACCACAGGCGAAGTAAAAATTCAACTAAGACTGGTGCAACATCAAACTGAACTACGATTATCATACTTAATCATCAAGCATCTTCATGAATTCCAATAATCATCTGTGAAATTATTACAGGGATGTTTGGTTGTACAGCACCTGAAACAGAACACGGTTTCTTATCCCCCTAGCGAAATGTCCGTAAACAAATGTGAATAACGTTTACATGCAACCAGTATCATCCTGAATGAGTATAGCTTACGAGTCAAGGTATCCAATAAGGAATATTCATCCAATTATCTGTGAACAGTAATCCGTTTGATGTTATTGGACATAACCTTCGGGCCTCTATCAGCCAGAAGCATGTAGGCCTTCACAAGCTCTTCCTTGAGCATGAACAGGACAGAAGCAGCAAAAACACTCTGTACTATCTTTGTGCTCATACCCTTATAAAATCCTGCCAATCCTTCGTAGCGTATCATCTTGATTATCGCATCAAATGTCCCTGTAAACCACATAAAGTATTAGTAACCTGCATTGGCAATCCATAAAAGATAATGGATAGCAACTACAGCTCATTAAGGAGGGCTTGTTAAGATGGAAAATGGACCTGTATATCTCAATGCGACATTCCCGCCAATTTCCTGCTTTGCTTGTAGCCTCGACTGCAAACACATGAAGGAAAAATCCTTTTTTGTTATGGACCACGGGGCTTGTAAATTTGTAGGACAACATGGTAGAACAACGAGAAAAGCAAGTGATCATAATAAGATCATTGCTTGTGTCGTCAAATTCACTACAATGATTCAACGCTACTTTAGGTTTGGTACTATGGCACACTGCTGTCTTACAAGAGGGGAAATGCAACCGAGGGCATGGAAATACAAGGCTACCTTCACAACTAAGAGAGGATATGTTGCGATAGTTGCTCCCAGTTTTGCCAAGGCACCTAACAGAAAGACCTGCAGAAAGAACCCAGAAAAGTTGAGACATGGAATGCCAATTCAAAGAGTTCATAAGAGAAACTGGATCTTATGCTAATTTACAGGGAAGTAACCGTAAGCAAGATTCGAACCTCCCAAGCAGAAACATCCTTCGCATTCTTCTTGTTAGTAGCACGCCTTGCTTTCAAATTTTTTAAGGATGTTTCATAGATCATAAACTGGATTGATGGATTACAGACCTGGGACAATTTTACTAATTAAACAAGGATCGCAGCATGATCTGTTACGGAGTTATTCAACAGGACACACCATTATTAATGTCGGAATAATTCCCTTCCAGAATCCAGCAAGTCCAGCTTCACCATACACCTCTCGAGCCTACAAAAAGGAATGCTGTCAAAAACATGGATAATTTGGCCTGAAGAGTGTCTGGATGATGATATGATTAAAGAACACACTAACAAAGTTACATGAGACAGACAGATACCAAATGCATGAAACATAGAAATGACAAATATATGTTGCAAGAAGTATCTCAAAATATGTCTTACTACTAACTTAAAAATTAAAACTACAAAGAGAACATATTTCACTTGGCATGCCTCGGCATGGACTTTTTTTCAAGAAAATGTTATGCAATGACTTGAAGTAGTAATCAATGTTACTTTTGCTCCCCAGAATAAAGACACCGAGGTTGCTTCCTAAAAACATATCTGGGATGTCAATTTGTATCATATATCCACATTACATGGTCACTGAGATAAAACATTAAGCTGCTAAAAATCATGATTCTAGTAGGTAAAAATGTTAACAGAAAGATGCTAGAATAAAAGGAGAAGCAGGACAATAGAAAGACATGTATACAGATAGTACCAACCGCATGAAGAGTACCATAGGGTCGAGGTTTAACAGATTCAAGTTCAGCTAATTTAGCTTCCAAAGTAGAATCATCCCAACCACTTTCAGAAGCTTTTATCAAAAGAGCCTCCTTCTTCCTCTCCGTGATTTTTCTTTCTGCTTGTGTTTGAGTCTACCACAAACAAAACAAGACTATAACAGCAGTGTCATAAACTTTTGAAAGCCCAGAAACTGCTCTGGGCCATTAATTTCTTGCAGTTCATAGCTGAAGCAATGGAGGAGTTTTAGAGAATTCAGGGTTAAGTTTTGCATCAGAAAGAATGTGAGCTAGCTAAAAAATTTATATTAACAATGTCATCACTGGTGGGGACGATCAAGAAAATTACAAATATGTGAGATATGCCATAAGTTACCTGCATGCGTGTTACAAGTACCCAAATAGGATTAGTCAGTAGTACATTCAAGGACCTGAGAAAAATGGCAACATATCCAGACAAGTCAGAGGTGATCTGTGACGTGGTTGTGCATCTGACGGTACATGACAATGATAAGCACAGTAGAAGGATTCAAGGATTGAATTGATAACATAGTTTTCCAGGCAACTTCAATATAAAATCCATGATTTGATAACACACTAGAGGAAAATGAGAGAGCCATTTACCCAGCAAGTGCAGCCACAACAAGCCAAGAAAACATGCCAACTGTTCCATCCCCACGTCCTTTTAGCTTGCGAGAAGCAGCAATCGCCTCCGCTCTATTTTTGAAAACCTGATAAAAGTAGTAATATACGCCCTGGAAATGAATCAAATCATTAGACTGAGACCAGAGTTTGAGCAATAATATTTGTTAAATATAAAACTCCTCTCAGAGAAATGATGAAATGCATCTCTCCATGACAGTAACAAACACATACTACGTCTAACACAACTAAATTAGGGTAGTAGAGTAACACTCGGAATTTAAATAACAGGGGACAATAGATTTCCTATATAACCCGGACCATTGCCTGCTTGTAGCCATGCCACGTACATCAAGCCTTCCTCCACTTGTAACCACTACAGACTCGTGACCACCGTCGTAAACCTCCTAACAAGATTGACACACATAATACCTGCGAAGCAGCAGTTCCGAGTAGCGAAGGCTTCAGTCCGCTGTAAAGTCCTCCCCAACCTTCCGTCTTAATCACCTGCAAATAATCCGCAGTCAATCCCCCTCCTCATCTTCATACAAGGAAGAAAACCGATATTCAACAATTCCGGACATCGCAGACCTGGAGGATCTGCAAGATCGTCCCCCCCGCAGGTCTCTTTACAACGGACGAATCATTCTTGCCACTCCCGTCAAGATCCTTCAGACCTTTCTTGGCCACTCTCTCCGTTTGCTGCCGCGTGTTTACCTGTTTCGGCAGGAACGCATAAAAAACTCGCCTCCACCCCGATCGCATATAAAAAATAAACAGAGCAGAAGTGATTCGGGGAAGGGGGGAGCCGCAACCGTCTGGAGAGGATAGGTGATGATCTGAGCGATGATGCCGCCTCCGGCGCCGGCCAGTCCGTTGGCGACGGCGTTGGACATCGTGGTCGGTAGGAGAGACGGAGGGTGGGGGGGAGTGTAAAATATCTCCTTGCTGTCGCGACTTTCGAGGACTTCTGGTTTAATCGACTATTGATTATTTATTAATCAAGCCGAAAGCAATTTGACCCGCCGCCGCTTTGTTTTGTGATTAGCTGTTTATAACAAATTTTCGCATCTGGGCCGGCCCATCGGGCCTTATCTTTAATACCTTAATGGGCCTCATATTATGACGGGGTTCACTCATTCGTCATTGACTCATCGACATGACCCAACCCAATCAATCTAAATGAAGCAAACGAATGTCTTACACAATCTCTTTTTTCCAGTAATAATGACACGTCCGACGCATGAAGTCGACGAAGGCTACATTACTTTGAAAAATAAGGCAAAAAGAAATAATAATTCCTAGAGAGAAATGGAGGTCTTGTTGAATCGGGTTTCGTTTGTGTTGCTGCCATGCACTTGTTTGGAGTTTCGATAAAAATGGAAAATTGTGTTTACGGAGCAAACTGAATTTGGGTTTATGGACTTGAGTCCAGAAAGTTTAGGCTAGGGATGGTTTAGTAGATTTTGGTAGGCTGTGTTACTGTGGATGTAATGTAGTTTATTATTAGGATTTTATTAACTAGTGCATTATAGCACTAGAGTCATTTAATTTACTTTAAGTTCGGTTGTTCTTTTACCTTTCTCAAAATTAGAATTTGGGTTTCGTAGAAAAGTCACCCCATTTTGTTATCACAGTTTCGTTCGTATTTTCAAAACCATAATTCCTTTCTTTGTTGTTGATGTATTGTTGTGTTTTTTGTTTGAGTTAGGATCAAGGATCGAGAGCTTAAAACGAGTTCGAACGCCATACTCCCATACGAGCTTTAGAAAAACGGCGTCGTGGTGGCGATTTTGCATTTTTTGATGAAGCCAAAAAAGCTACTATTTTTTTTTTTGGANATCTAGCTAAACAGAGCACGGATCATTGTCGCCAAACTCAATCTATCATCACAAGGCCATAAAGAACAAATCTTTAATACTCAAAAGACGCAAGTTGGGTTCAACATCTCTTGCTAATTGTTTAATTAAGGACAGGACCAGATAGTATAATTACCTGCCATTGCCCCATGTTAAGCTTCCCATTGGTGATCGGTATCCTTTATGACAACAAAGGCCATATTACGTGAGAAAAACAATGACGATTAGTTAACAAATTATAATATTTGATGCAACGAGTGCTCTTACGCTGTCTCTTATACACATCTAGATGTGTATAAGAGACAGACCTTAAACCACGTCACTGGACGACCCGAATCATACCCTATAAAAATTAAGCCCTCGGAACTGCAGGCAGCGAAAAAGGTCGTGGCTCTGCTTCCTTACACCTGTCTCTTATACACATCTAGATGTGTATAAGAGACAGCTGTTGAGCGACGTGGAATAATTAGGACGATTTTGGGCTTGATTCAGCTGGATCAGTTAACTTGTAGCATCTTAGACTGTTATTTGACTGTCGGTTTACTCTTTCGCGTCTAACAGCCACCACTTTAACCGGCTTTCACTTTCTCGTCACGGCGCTCGTTGGTCTTGCCTCGAATGCGGCTGGCTACTCTGCTTCAAAGGATGTTCCTCTATGGGAGCTTCTTTGGTTCTCCATAGTCGCGAACATGTCCATCACCGGAATGAACCTCAGGCTCATGCTGAATTCTGTCGGATTTTACCAGGTACAGACCGCTTTCGTGATTGGGATGAATGCGCCTTTTCCCAGTGACTAGATCGCTGATTTGTGATGGATTTCATTGCAGATTTCAAAAATTGAGCATGATTCCGGTTGTGTGCGTGATGGAGTGGATCCTTCATCATAAGCCCTACAGCAGAGAGGTTAAATTGGCAGTCGTGGTTGTTGTTATAGGGGTTGGTGTCTGCACGGTGACGGATGTGAAAGTCAACGCCAAGGGTTTTCTTTGTGCATGCGTTGCGGTTTTGTGTACTTCTTTGCAGCAAATCGTTAGTACCTTTTCCCATCTTCTATGTTATGCTGTGGATTCTCATGAAATTTCCATTCGCCTCTTGGAGGTGTTTACCATCTTGGTTGATAGGTGAGCATATGACCTTTAGTTCAAGTTTTCAACTTTTTCTTTTACTTTTGTGAGATGATGTTCGTCTTTCCTTCATGACACAAAGTCATGGTAGAAGCAGTCCACTTAGTTACTCTGAGCTTATGACATTGGACCAGTGGCTGTAGAGGAGGTGATCTGATTGTCAGGGCTCCATTTATTTGCCTGACAGAAATCATTAGCAAAATCCTCACAGTAAATGTTAACTTTTCTTTTCTGATTGCAGTTTATTCACAGCAAAATGTCATCTCTGCTGACGACGTGGTCATAGATATCATTTGTACTCACTCATCTTCTGTGTTTTTTGTTGCCCCATTGAACAGTCAACAGGTTCCTTGCAGAAAAAGTATTCCATTGGATCTTTTGAGCTCTTAAGCAAGACGGCTCCTATTCAAGTGATCTCTCTTCTTCTTTTAGGACCATTCGTTGATTACTTCCTCGGTGGCAAATCAGTAGCCAAGTATCACATGTCCTATGGTGCAATCGTAGGAATCAACCGTCTTTATTTTCCTCCAGATAACAAATCAAAGAAAGAAGGAACCTACTCACGTCTTTCCCGATGGCCACATTGTTTATTTGCAGCTGTTCATCTTGCTTTCATGCTCACTGGCAGTCTTCTGCAACGTGAGCCAATACCTCTGCATCAGAAGATTCTCCGCCGTCTCCTTCCAGGTTCTCGGGCACATGAAAACGGTTTGTGTCCTCACATTAGGTTGGCTACTCTTTGGTTCTGAACTTACTTTCAAAAACATCATGGGGATGGTCATCACCGTCGTCGGCATGATCATCTACAGTTGGGCTGTGGAGCTGGAAAAGCAGTCAAATGCAAAAACCAGTATAACCGAAGAGGACATTAGGCTTCTCAAGGAGGTAGCGCCGCCCACCCCTCAGGTAAAAGATTTCGAACTCAGAGAAACCAAAGTATAAATCCCACTGTCACCACTATTTCCTTTTTGTTTTCCTCACAGTTAAGAAGCAATTCCTTTGATTGGTTAAATCTACGTACGTGTGGTATATGATTGACGATGTTAATGAAATTCATTGTGGCATGAATCGTTGCACATTTTCTTTTGTTGTCCAATTTTGGCCGAGACTTTGTGTTCTTGTCTTGATTAGCTCAACCCCAGCACGGCAATTCCCAGACGAAAGAATCTTTTCCAATAATGTCTTCTTTAATTGTCGGTTTCGTTCGTACTTTCTTGCACATGAATCTATTTTCCCAACAGCCGATCGCCCTGGCCATGTTAATTCTCATTGCTGCACTTGGGATGTCGTAGTTCCAAAACACAAGACTTGTCCGTTGTTTTGTCTGGTTTGTCATGTGCCTCGGCCTCCCCAATCTGTCGTTAGCGATGAGCCGAAAGGGGCGAAGGAAGGACGCAGCAACCACCACGCAATGATTATGTCCATGTCCTCCTTCAATTGACACTGTTCTAACACGAGCATAGATTCGCGTCCAAGGATAAAGCTCCCATTCCAAACCATGTTCTGTCGTCGGATGAACCTTAAACCACGTCACTGGACGACACCAAATCATACCATACGGTATTAACCTATAAAAATTAAGCCCTCGGAACTGCAGGCAGCGAAAAAGGTCGTGGCTCTGCTTCCTTACACTGCAACTCTCCGACCTCCGAGGAGAGAATTCATCGCAACGCCATCGACATTGCTGTCAATCACGAGGGGTGACAATGGCAATGCGAGAGTGACTGGTGTCTAAAGGGTATCAGCCACCAGCAAACAACGATGACGGAGAGGGTGGATTGGTTTGGTTTTGGGGAAAAGACATGCATCAAATGATGCAAATGTCGTGGGATGTTGTTGGGTCCGGTCATAATGACCCAAAAGGCCCAAACCACCCCCACCAACCAATGCTCTCTTTTATTAGGACATAAAATAAAAACATTCACTTCCCTAAAAAATATAACATTAATTATTTAATACAGATAAATTAACTCTAAATGGATATCTAATCCTTACTCTATCTCCATTTTTTTCCATATTTTTTTCCATGCCTCTGATTGCTTGCTTTCTTTCTTTCTCTTTTCACTTTCTAGAACAGCACAACACGCCCACCACCCCAAACTTTTCTCAATAATTTGCCGGGAAAACAAACAACCACCCCAAAAGAGAGAGACCAAAAGCATTTTTTTGTTTAAAAAAAAAGGAGGAAACAAAACTAGGAAAACGTCTACAATTGGCCAGCATTTGGTTGCATGAAATGAAACTGAAACCCATTAGAGGGTTTGGGACCGATTTTACTTCCATTCCCATTGTTA
Source organism: Melastoma sanguineum (assembly GCA_029817735.1). Classification (NCBI taxonomy): domain Eukaryota; kingdom Viridiplantae; phylum Streptophyta; class Magnoliopsida; order Myrtales; family Melastomataceae; genus Melastoma; species Melastoma sanguineum. Next base: position 169,638 of record JARUPW010000089.1, on the reverse strand, counting down.
AATTTCTTTTTTTGATTTGTTGTAAACCACACTACTCCAAATCCCATAAAAGGTTGGTTTAAGGCCACTAATTGTGGTTTAACCCTGACATTTTTATTCCACTTCTTCCCAACATCCAAATAAACTAGAACAAATGAACGCATCAAAGGGGAAAAAGAGTAGCACCACAACACAACACACCAATTCACCCATCAATCATCACCTCTGTCTCTGTATGTCTCTCAATCCAAACATAAGTTGTACCCTTACAACATAAGTGCACGGTAGATGTGTGTTCTTAGAACACTTGCTTTAAAGTAAATATGATGTATCATACAAATAAGTTAATATGTACTTTTTAAGTTTGATGTATATATATTTTTCTGTTGGCTTTCTCCCATGTCGAACTCTCTTCACTCACAAAGCACAAACTCTCCAATCCCTTCCCTTTTATTTCTCCGCTTTTGTTTTTCTACTTAGTTCGTCTTCCCTTTTGTCTCCTCCCCCAGCACCTCTCTTCTTTTCATCAGCGAGCAGCAACAAAGCAGGAAAATCAGTGCCCCCTGTTTGCAAAATGTTATTGGGATTGGGGTTGGAGTGAAGCCGGGGGAGGAGAAAAATGGGTTCATTTGGTTTCAGATGGTTTAAGGCCGGGATAACCAAGCCGGCTTAAGTTTTCAGGTCAAAGAGTTTCTACTTGTAATCCCTGAAACCTGTTAACCTCTCGACCGAAAGATTGTATCTTTGATCTCGCCCTGGGTTTCAATGGGATCCCATCAGAATAGATTCCCCCAGCAGCATCGTCAGGAATCGGTAACCTCCGACTTCTAATCATTTTTTTCCCTTTTGAGCGAATGATTTTGATTTTTCATTCATGGGATTGGTCCTAGTGTTGATTCATTTTGTGGGTTTTGTTGCACGCGACACTCTGGTTGTTTGCTTTTATCTGGGATTGCTTTTGTTTGTGGGACGGGGGGTTATCTGAATGGGGAGGGGGGTGTTTCCTTACGACTAGGTTTCGGGATCAGATCTGGCGGTCGTAGCTTACCTGAGTGCTGAGTAGGGGGTGGGATGATTGTGGGTTGAAAGGAACGTGTTGTGGGTATGAGTGTGTTTGTTTTCTGGTTTAATATTCGGACATGATGATTCTTGGTGCGGTCATTGTCTGAACTTTGGGGGGGGTGGGGGGGAGTAGCTTAACCGAAACTTATTATTATTTTTATGGGACAGTAAGACAAGCTGGTCGTGATGGCAGTTGAGAAGTTCTGGGGAATCTTCCATAGATTAAACTAAAACATGATGGAAGCAAAACTAATGATGATAAAACGCCAGGATGTTTGAACTCCATGAACTGCTAACTCTGTTGTTGCAAGGAGGCGGTTTCTTAAGTAGATGGCAGCGCGCCTGTTGCATTATGTTCAAGTATCTACATTGTTTTATGTTTTACTTGGATATGGCATCTTTACGTCGTTCTTGTTGTTTCATCTGCCAGTCGCGAGATTTCTGTGTGTCCAAGAACAGTTTCCATTTGTCTTTTGGGCATGAAAAGAACAATTTTGTTCGTCTGATCTCCTTGTTTTACGACACAACTTTGCTGAAAGATTGGTTTGGTTTGACAGAGGAAGAGATGGGGCGGCTGTTGGGGTGCCCTCTCGTGCTTTGGGTCTCAGAAAGGCGGTGGAAAGCGTATCGTTCCGGCATCTCGTATTCCCGAAGGCAATGGACCAGTACCCCAACCAAACGGACTTCCGCCTGTAGCATTGGTCAACCAAGCAACAGCGATCCATCCCTCTCTTTTAGCTCCCCCGTCTTCCCCTGCATCTTTTACTCACTCTGCTCTCCCTTCAACAGTTCTGTCACCTAACTGTCAGCCTATGTCGGCCAACTCCCCGGGCGGTCCTTCATCCACAATGTTTGTGACCGGACCGTATGCGAATGAGACGCAACTGGTCTCTCCTCCTGTTTTCTCAGCCTTCACTACCGAGCCATCAACCGCACCTTTCACTCCCCCACCTGAGTCGGCTCACATGACAACCCCTTCATCCCCTGATGTCCCTTATGCTCAATTCCTCTCATCTACGCGGGGAATAAGAGTTGCCGACAAGAATGCTGGTTATTCATATTTCCCTGGAAGTCCTGCCAGTAGCGTGATTTCTCCAATTTCAAGGATGTCTGGGGACGGGCTTCCCTCGTCATTTCAGAAGCGTGAGTACCCTCTCCAATGGGATCATGCGGTTTCTCCGCAAAGTGATGGGTATGTATCGAGTGATACCAACGGTGGCCCCGGAGGGTCTCATGACACGAATTTCTTCTGCCCTGCCACATTTGCCAAATTCTATCTGGACCACAACCCACCTTTCCCGCATACTGGTGGGCGACTCAGCGTCTCCAAGGATTCTGATACCTACTCGACTAATGATAATGTGTACCAGAACCGGCAGAACAACCGGAGCCCCAAGCAAGACCCAGAAGAGATGGAAGCCTATAGAGCTTCCTTTGGTTTCAGCGCGGATGAAATAATAGCTGCTAATTATGTTGATATCACTGATGAAGCCAACGAGTCGTTTACCATGCAACCTCCAGGCTCCAGTGGCATGCACTTCAATGACAGTTTAGGCAACTCTTTCTACGGTGAAGTCCATAACGTTGATAAATCACATGCGGAGTTTGTCCGCTCCAGCAGCCGCAGGGTTAATTCAGGTCTTGCGAGCAATTGTTCCCGCAATGAGACATGTTCTTGGCTGAATCAGAAAGGTGACGTTTCATGACTTGCTCTGCTTAGCGATAACAAGTTTGATTTATCCCTAAACAACTCACTGCCATCTGCATGTGTTTGGATTAGGGAGAGATTTATGTTGCATATTCTGAGCATGCTAGGACTGCTGACTTAGCTGAAGATGTGTTCTGCTTGAAACTGTTCTTTTCGAGCTTCTGACCGTGGCCTTGTAATGTCATGACTGATGATTCAGGGGCACGGCCATATAATGGATTGGGGTATGGTACTCCTGTTATCCATGCCATGACCGATGACGAAAGGAAATTGTTCTCAAGGACTCGATCGCTCAAGAACGGTCGTAAATATGACCTCGGGTCGTCCAAGTCGGACGCAGAAGTGGAATACAGGAGAGGAAGGAGCTTGAGAGAGAACAGAGAGGGGTTCGGGTCCCATGCCTGAGAGATTTTATAGGTTTTAGTTTGCGAATCATTTGCTTGTTTGGTCGTTTCAGAAGTTCTTGTCGATAAGTAGAGCAACGAGGGTCTTTAGACATAAGCTTTCTTAGATGCACGGTTAATTGTGATCTGCTATGTATCATCTTTGGGCAAAAATGTCATGTAATTTAAGATGTTTCCTTCTCCAACTGATAGTAGGCCAGTGAGACTGAGAATCGAAAGACACGTTTAGGAGAAGATTGCACTCACTAATGCGAGAGGAGGTGTTTCTTGCTTAGTAGGTTTACATTCCGACATGGGGTTTCAAAAATATGTCCTCAAGACACTGCATCTTCATGTATTGAACGGCTAGGGCATTGATGTTCCCAGTTACATTATAGCATTTCCATTTCAGATCCCATTAAGGGTGACCACAATGCTTCTTGGAGTGGCGATGTCCCGGTGTTCGCATAGCCATATGCCCTGGATTAGGCAAAGCCAGTATTGTTTATAAGCTACGACTAAACACAACACGGATCACTATCGCCAAACTCAATCTAGCTGAACACAGCACAAATCACTATTGCCAAACTCAATCTAGCTAAACAGAGCACGGATCATTGTCGCCAAACTCAATCTATCATCACAAGGCCATAAAGAACAAATCTTTAATACTCAAAAGACGCAAGTGGGGTTCAACATCTCTTGCTAATTGTTTAATTAAGGACAGGACCAGATACCCTATGGCCCCACCAGTAGCATTGGAACCTTTGGCAGCCCAATCCCGAGAACTTTCCACTGCCATATTCAGCTCCAGCTAATACGATGGTGTCATGCCCAGCCTCTTGTATTTCTGAATACATAAAATACCTTCTTTTTAGTCGCCCAGGGTAGAGGAATCGGACTTCACAATCCATCAGCTTGTTAAACAGATGAAACAAAATTAAGACAACAAAACAGAATAAAGCTTACCTGTGCGGCATCAAACCAATAAAGCTTCTCTCCACTAGGAATATGAACTGTCTTCGGACCAACTTCGCCATTCAAAAGTTTGTTAACAAGGCGGATATTGGCAAGTCCTCTTGCCATGACTTCATCAATTTCCACGGCCGACTCCCGTAAGAGTTGAGTCTTTTGGTTTGGCTCCGCGTTGCATCAGAAACTTGGCAAGCTGGACTGTTCCTTGTGGTGCTACCAGCAGGAGAAAATAATGATTCTGTTGTGGATTGCTATCACCAAAGTTTCAGCAAAGCAAAACTAAGCATCGCAACTTAACAAATCTGTTTCCTCAGAGCATTACCTCGTAGATGGAGACAGGCAAGAAGTAAGATATGCCACGACAACACGCTCCCGACAGTCCGGCCTCAGAAGGCACAAAAGCGCAGTTGAAACACGTTTTTAGCAGAGACCCAACACAAACCGACGAAGAACAGGAAGCTTCTCCCGAGTTTCAGGTCAACAAGGAATGTATAAATCACTGTCTGGTCGATGCAAGAGAAGACAAGACAGTGGGTTAAGAAAACAAGGGGCCGAGAAGATTCAGTAGAGTAAGTAAAGTAAATGTCAACCGAAGCAACATCCCAAACAAAATCTACCCACCAAATGCAATTGCCCACCCAATTCAACTAAAGCAAATCCATTGACAATGAACCAAACCAACGCCAAGAACAAGATAAACCCAGCAAGAATTCCAGGGACAGAAACTTCCCCCCCCCCCCCCTCTCAAGTACAAAAACTAAACTGCTGTCCGCAGGCAGGCCACTGATTATTGTTAGAGTGGGGGTTTTTTTGCCCTTTTTTTTGTGTGGATTAAACAAGACGAATAATGATGACAATGAATCATCATGGATCATCATTACATACTTCACAATTTCTAAGTAAACCCTCCTCCCTCAGAACCCAGAACCCACACACCTCATTAGATTAGGTGGGTGGAAAGTAGAGAAACTGCCTTGATTACGATTCCACCCCAAAGCTACCCTCAGAAACGGGACAATAAAACAAAAACCTTACCATGAAAGAACTCAATGATTCCCGTCCTTTCCCCCCACAACATGCACCACAACACAAACACCCCCAACCCATCACATTTTTAGACAACAAAGAAGACATAAGAAAGTTAAACCAACTCGCACACCCACAATCCTCCTCCCTCGGCATTGCATCTGAAGAACACGGCAACGGGGAATGTAAGAACGAGTGCCCGGAAACAAAGGAAAAATGGAGTTGGGTATGGAGGAAAACAATGAACCTGTTCTGGGAAAGCATGACACAACTGTGTGGAGGTGGGAAATGAGAGAATAATATAATGATGGGAAATGAACAACCTGTAAATATGGGAAATTCAACAATTTCCAGGAGGAGGGGGGCATTAAATGGATTGTGTGTATGTGTGTTTGTGGGGGTGTCTCTTTGTTTCCTTTGGATTCTTTGTATGTCTGCGTGGCTTCTTTTGCCTACTATCCTCGTTTAGCAGCAGCTGCTACTGTGTTGTTCATTCAATAATCAATAGCTCCTCCTATTGCCCCCCCCCCCA
>JARUPW010000089.1:0-146467 GCA_029817735.1 Melastoma sanguineum | reverse complement strand
ATCCGTGATATCAGAGAAAACAATACAATGAGCACCTCCATTTGCCTTTCTGGCGATTAGCAGGCACAGCACACCCTTCGGAACTGGCGTACTATCGTTCCATTGAGGCCAAATAGTCATCCTCTAACATTATCCAAAAACTTTGCACTTGTACATTATCTTATTTTCACATCAGACTTCTGCTAGGCGATCCGTAAAATTATGGTCATAACGACGCGAAGAATAAATGAAAAGGCAATCTCGCTTAGAATCCTAACACATGCATATTTAAGGAGCATATACTATGGTTCTCGAACTGCATCAAACCCTTTACACTTCTCTCCAGAAACAAACCTTTCTCGCATTTGGCTATGAGATATGGTCCATCCTCTTCATCCCATCTGTCTTTACTCATCCCCCTCGATCGACGATCATGTTGCCGAATCCAAGCCAGAGAATTGCCTGGGCCAGAGTAGGACCATGGAGAATGATTTCATCCCGAGTAGTTCTGCTGCTCAGACGACCGAGAATGATTTCTTCCCGAGTAGTTCTGTTGCTCAGACCACGGATAATGATTTCAACTCAAGTAGTTCTGCCGCTCAGGGGCAAAGATTTGAACTTGCCCAAGAGACTAACATAGGATAGAATGCTTCCTCTTCTGCATTGCCACATAATATAACTATATTGTGCCAAAGTCGAGATTTTCCCATATAAAGGGCTCTAGCACACCGATTTTAGGGGCAGTTCTATTCAAGAGGCAGACACAAACACAGACAGATGCAATGAGGAGTATTGAGTACATAAAAGGACGATGGAGCAACCCATGAGAAGCAGGCACTCCGTTAGCATACTTCACAGACTTAGCTGCACACCTAGCACAAGACCGAATTTCCAAACCAAGAGGTAAATTTGAGCCCTGATCTTGCATGTCTTCACTAACAGTCAGAGAAATCTGACCAATTTGTTTGTCATTGAGTTTACAAGCCACCAATTCATTGTAGGAATGATGGTTCCTCATCTTAGCATAAGCATGTGGCGACATGCCGTTTGCATCTAGAAGAAAACTCCAGCCGTTCAATCCAATCTACGAGGAGGGATAAGTCAGATATGCCACTTAATTTAGATGGAGTGATAAAAGAAATCATAATTCTGAGTTAATTATTCGTGCCTAGTTGACTCCAAACTGACGCATATTGCATTTCCGTACCTCTTGAGGATCATTGGTAAGTGCATCAACAATGTCAATTGAACCCGATGTAGATGCCGCGACATGCAAAGGAGTGACACCACCCGGTCCAGTAGCGGCCGGAGAAAACAAGTACTTCGGCGATGAATCTCCATCACGTTCCACACAGAAGTGTACAAGGAGGTCGACCATTTTTCTGCACCGTCTTCTGACAGCTCTATTCAACAGCTGAATCTCTGACAACATCTCCAATGACTCAATGAGTGGAATTTCACCATAAAAACAGTCCTCTACCGACATATCAAGGATTTTCTTAACCAATGCACAGTAGTCCCTCTCGACTGAAAAAGCCAGCAGAAATTTATAACGCCCGATAGAGACCTCAGGATTCGGAAACACTGGAGCAACTGGCTTCCTTTGAAATAGCCACCCAAGTTCATTCAAGAAGTGAAGCACTAGGGCTCTCTGGTTACCACGCAGACCAAAATCGGGCATCTCACCAGCTACTTCTCTCAATGGGGAGTCTTCCTCGAGTTCAGATTCGAGCAGCCTCAGTTCCTTGCATATCATGGCATCCGCGACTATAACGGGAAAACTACTGCCCCGGAAACCATTCTCCACCTGTTCCCAACAACCATCAACCAATACAAGGATGTCATTTGAGGGCTCAACAATTAAAGAGAAATCAAGGTAAGTAAATGCAAAGAAGTACGACCTCGATGAAACATCGCCCTGAATCAGTGGGCATGTCAGTCAGAACTTTAAAGTTGCAAACAACAACTTCGTCAAAGGTGGACGCATGACTGTTCACTCTATTAACTTCCAAAGCCATATATCCACCCCTTAATGTGCAATATATACTGCATAATTTATTTTTTTTTTCAAAAAAAAAAACAAAAGAGTAAGGCACAATTTTGATAAAGAAAGGACCAAAAGATCAAAAACATGTTACTGAATCTGCAAATTATGTTTACTTGGTCTCAGGATTATTCATATTTCTTCCACGTAAGACGAGTGAAGTTTCCTGTCCACCAGCAACTGCCAAAGGGGACACTGATATCAACTCAGGAAGAGATGCTCTGCCTGACTTGAATTCATGAATCCTCCCTGGAAAAAACGATTATTGATTTCAGCATCATACTCTTCCCATGAGAAAGTCAGGTGGACCCACTTAGGTAGCATCGTTAACAGCAGAAAGTAAATTTCTTACCCGGCTTACCCGAGTATTACAAGTTGACTCACCATCTTTATGTGAAGCCAATTTTCTGCTAGCATGAACCAGAAACCTTCCACTTCTCCAGAAGTCACAGTTAGATGACTGGAGGAGCATACAGAGGCTCTCTAGAAAGTTTGATTCAAGCTGAGGAATGGATAGCAACTAATTAGCACATGCCATTTCGCATAAATTCCAAGGTAACGCAAGTATCTACCTGTTCCCAAGAAGCGGATGGCATTGAGACATAGACTGACAGAACAACACATCCAGGCCTTATGTAGCTCTCCATATCCAAGGGACTGTTAGAAAGCCAATTAAAGATCTGCCACGAAGGCCACTACCAGTAAGACACCTGATTTTGGGCATTATATTGACTACAATGTGACCCATAAAGGACCTAGCTTTGACGAAGATAAAAAATACCTGTGATCTCAGTGATCCAGGCAGCTGGCTTGGATCCTTGTCAAACAATTTGAACATTATTCTACCGGTATGATTCTGTTAGCAATTCAAAGAACCTTCGTTGTGATCGAAAGGCAGGAAATTACCAGGAAGGACGGATACAGTGACGAAAAATGTAATAATAACCTGACTTACAGGGGCAAAGGCAATTCCTGTGGACAGAGAAATAGAACCAGCACGATAAGGACTGCTCTGATGAGAAGCATCATCGGAAGCTCTTCCGAAGTCTCTGAATAGGTCGAGTGGCTTTGTGTGTCCATGGGACCTAACGTCGTGGTTTCCGTTAACCTCCCTAATTATGCTTCTCTCAGATTCTGCCACTTCTTTCAAGCTCCGCATTGGAAATAACTCCTGGACAACTGGAGAGGATGAGCGAGATGGTTCTTCAAAGGGATTACTGCCGTCAGAAGATAAATACTTTGACACTGATTTCGGTGGACTAACATCCTCTGAAGAGGAGCTAAACAATTGCAAATGCAAACTAGGCCGAGTCTGCTGTATTTGACCGTCTGAATCCTCAACGAGTGACTGATAACTTGTACTGCTCCTCTCTCCTCCGACAGAAGACCGATTCACTGCAGAACCCTTTTGCGAAACCGTGTCGATCGATTCGTCAGCACCTTTTGACTTACTAGTTCCATCCATATCACTGCCTTCACTACTTGGAGAATGAACTGCAACTGCGGTGGTATTAGGAGCCGATGTCGGCAGTGGGGATGAAAGCACTGTGAGTAAATCCGCAGTTGAAGGAATGACATTGAATCTCTCCTGATGAGTTGATGTGGCTTTTCCTGAAGCCACATCATCGCTTTTGTAGGAATGCAAATTTGAAGCCACATCATCGCTTTTGTAGGAATGCAAATTTTGAATGCAATCTGTAGGCATTTTAAGGGAGTTTATCTTGCTTAAAAATTGAACAATTTGCTCCCTGCCAAGTCCAGCTGACACATTGACTTCTGCTTTCCCTGTGAGTTTCAAGAAATTCATCAGTATTCACGTTGTTCAAAGCATTTACCAACTAGCGAGGGTAGGGGGTGGATTGGCATATATATCAATATTATTAAAGGCGCAAGGCGCCCCAAGGAGCCAGGGCTGTTTATCGCCCGAGGCACAAGGCACGGGGTGAGACACGCGCCTCATCGAATCAAGGCTGGTGTTATAAAATCTAGGACAATTTACAAATTTAAGAATGAAAATTTCAGAAATGTAAAAGAAAAAATTTAAATTGACATTGACATAATGTTTCGAAAGCTAATTGCAAAACAAAGAAACGTGTTAATAATCAATAGGGAAGATCCGGGATGGAAGAAGGGAGTTCATCTCCAAATCCCAAATCAAAACAAAAAAAGAGGAGGAAAAAATAAGGGGCGACAGGATTGACAACTAAAGGTGGGAAGGGGCAGCAAGATAGGAGAAAACGGCTGAAGAATAAGGTTGTTTATAGTTTTTAGGGCAACAAAAGACAAGCAAAAAGGTGAATCACCTTTGTGCTTCTTTGTTGTCGCTTGGGCCATTGTTTAAAGGCGAGCCCTCTCACCTCGCCTTGGCCCTTGAGGCGAGCGCATTTAATAACACTGATATGTATCCAGAACCATATCCTAGCAGCTAATTGTAAAGTGTTTGCTTTCCTCCTCGAACTTATAATAATTTTTTTCTTCTTGACTACCAATATTTATCTCATAGATATGGGAGGCCAAAGCAGTTCCAGGTTATTTTGATGCAATTCCGTCAGAATGTTTAGCTTACCAAATAAATGGACATCAATGAAATTTCAATAACAATAAGACCAAAGGGATTGCATCTTATCATATGAATACCTTGCCCACGAGTTAAAGAGCTCCACAAGTGGATGATATCGACATTCTTGTCGGCATTGCTGGCTTTATTGCCTTGGCCTGGAATTCCTGAATTGACATCTTCTGATTGGGTCTTTCTCCTTCTCCGATTGTGGCCAGCAAGCCGACGCCTGCAACTCCTTTTTCCCTCATCAAACTCAGAGAGAAGGTGGAATCTGAAAGAATGCAGCAATTCCTCAGTTTAAGATATAAAGTTAACGTGCAAAAACTTAAATAAAGAGCGCCTCCAAAGCAGGATTTAAGCGTCCACCAATATCCAGCCGCCAACAAATAAGCAACTTGTAAAGCCACATCTCGGTTTGTTATAATCGAAAAATAAACTATACCTGCTGCACTGCTGGCAGAACCTCTGCATCTGCTTTCCAACTAAAGCATTGACAGCCTTACTGTGAGCCTCGCAAACTTTGTGACGACGATGATAATCCTTAACATTTGAAAGGTCTTCTCTACAGTCGTCCACCTGGCACATCGGGTAGTTATCACCAGCTGATTCTGGCCGAATTCTCTTACGGGGTCTTGACACAGGCTCTTCTGCAATCTTCATCCCACCACCTAAATTCAACCTCAACCTATCGTCATTGTCCTCACCTTCGCTAACGTCACAAGCACCCTGTTCTGACACCCCAGGGACCTTATCCATACCATCCATCACATTATTTTCTGCATGTCCCTTTCCAGGCTGAGAGGTCCCTGATTCCAGAGCCCTGACCACAAATCTCGAACTGTCCCAATGCCAGGAACTCGGGTTCCAATCTTTTCTCACACCTTCGAAAGGGGGCTGAACTGCTTGTTTTTTCCGCTGACCCAGAGACTGGTGATAGAGATAATCCCTCTTTTTGGCCGAGAAGGGCGGTCCATGGTATGGATAATCAACGTCAAGCTGTGCAAACATAGGTACTGCAACTTGCGCACCCACCTCCTCCATCTCTCCAACACAAAAGATCAGTCACCCTCTTTAGCTCACTAACCTAACTAAAAAGAACAGTCGTAACTCAATACAGTCCACAAAAGCCAGTCAACATCTTAAGAAATCAAGCTCGAGCTCAAAAACAAAAATCAGAATTCAGAAGGCAAAACCCCAGACCGCAGAAGCAAGTCGAGCAACCACAGACCCCCCCAAAATGAACATAAATTTCAACTCCCGACATCAAAGTTCATCAAGAAACCAATCAGATTCAGGCAGCTTCAGTCATTCGGTTTGTCCGACCACCGAATTAATCATGCCCCAACGCGAAAACCCAGCACCGAAAGGACACAGAGCAAGAAAAACAAAAGAAGAAGATCAAAACAAATACCTCGGACGATCAAAATGAAGACTGGGGCGCATCTCCTTACGCCGGCAGAGCTAACCGATCCTTTGTCGTACAGATCTAAAAACCCACTAAAGAACCCAAAAATCTCAATACCCCCAGAAAGGACGCCAGTCGCCTATAAAGACCCAAACTTTCGGTTCAACCACGGAGGAAAGATCCAGGGATGACCAGGAATCGAATCGGGGGTGGACGGAGACAGAGACCCGGAAAGAACAAAGAACCTACACACCCCAAGTCCTAGTGCTCAAGCATAAAGGCTCGACGAACTTGAGGAGAACCCCAGGATGTGGATGTCTGAAAGAGAAAGAACCAATACTGCCACCGCCAACCCCCGAACCCAACTTTTGGATTCTTCTCCCTTTCACTCGAAACTGTTCTTTCCCACCACTCTCTTGGTGTTTGTCCGTCTGTCCTTCCGTCCTGTCTCCTGTCCAAGGTGGGCCGGATGGCAATCGGGCGTAAATTCCCACCAAATCGGAGGTTTAAGAAAAAAAAAAAAAAACCCAAGTCTCGGCCCGCCCTCGATGACTTGTTTGGACGTAGTAATCGAGGCAATGGCAACCGGGCTTAAATTCCGACCAGCTCCGAGGTTAAGACAAACCAAGTGTTGCTTCGTTTGGCTGACTAATTACAATTACATTTTTTGAAAAAATGAATTACAAAATCATTAGTAAGGATGAAATCGATAATCTTTAATTTCGGGTAGAGTTTGGTCCATGTCCTTTCCATTACTTTATTATTTTTTGTACGAAAAAGAAATGATAAAGACGGAAAAAAAACAAGAAAGTGGTCGACCGATCACGTGTGCGGTGGACCTTATCATTTCTCATGGCTAATACTGTTCATTGTACCCATCCTGGCTTCCTTTTTCTTTTTGTTGGGTTCTTTTGGACTTCCCAAATTTAGGAAATTAAATAATTTAGAGATTTTATCTCATGGGATGTTTCTTTGTCAATACATTGAATACGAATCAATCGTTTGTTGTCTTTTTTTTGTTTGTTCTCTTGTTATCACTTTCCATCTTGGTTGTAGATTTCCTATTCGTTGCCTCAGTAGAATAAAAACATTTAGGTTCGACAAGGGTGAGGTGAACATATGACAAATGGAAGACATCCATTTCGATCCACTATTTTATTTCAAAGGACATGCGATTGAAAACATAAACCCTAAGCCCTAAGGGGAAATCCCGGGGGCCGATTTCCAGTTGAAACAATTTTCATCTTGTCCTAAGATGTAACAGGGGCCGGTGGGTTTCAACCTCCAAGAGACGACTTTGAACCCGAAATCACGGGAACCCTGGTACACGTTGAAGTAGCGAACCTGACCGTCCCATTGGAAGCTGCTGTAAAACAAGGTCTTAAAGAAGACATCAGGACTGAAGCTGAAATTCCACGACTGGCCCTGTTGGAGAACGTGGATGCCGAGGTCGTCGTCCTTGGACCGGCAGTGATGTGTGACCGCCGCGCCGAGATGGTTATACAGGATTACCGTGGTTCGCTCCCAAAGACCCCCGAAACTGTTTGATGCCAGGTCCCGGGCGACGGCCGAGGAATCGCCTCGGAGCAAAACTAGGACGACGACTAAGACGGCCGAGATGCCGAGCTTGGTAGAAGGAGTCATTTTTGTTTTCTTTTTTTGGATAGAAAATATTCTTGATCAGCCATATTTATATAGGTATGAAAGTAATAACTAGGGTAAGAAGATATACTAATAATCAGGACCAAAAATGCGCCAAAGTGCCCATGTTTATATTTAGAAACGTCTTTAATGTCATTATATTTAATTGAATGTATTTAATTTTCACTACTAATACGAAATAATTATTGTCATCCGTTAAAAAAATGTGACGTCGTGTGTCTCACCCTAAACACAAATCCATTTTAAACTGTGTGTCTATGTTTTACTTCTTTTTAGGGCCTTTTCTCTTCCTTTTTGGCATGTTTATCTTCCTTTCAAACTCCTCTGCCTTGTTTTACTTTTGAATTGAAAAGCCGCCCTTGATCAGATTTCCTTATTAGCCACACTATGTTAGTAAGGACGAAAGAGGACGCGGGAGAAAGCAGTTACATAGCGTGGAGTGGCTGGCGGCGTTCCTGCTAAATATCCCCGTACGAGCAAGTTCGTCAGCAAGACGGCGATGAAGGGGTTCGACGGCGAGTTTTGTATGACCGAGTTACTGAAATTTTAATTCTGAAAAAGTCATTTGAAAGATGGGACGACCTTCGTCATCCCAATTCGTGTACAATGCAATGCTTAAAATTATCTTATAAACCGAGGAAACTAACGTGCACGCTGCTGGCGATGAGGATCAAAAATCGGTCACAAACATCGGCATCTCAACCGGTTGAGGATCTGGCGACACAGTCACTTTGGACAGTTTGTCCATAGGAGGATGCTCTTGAAGAACACAATGTGAGTAATACTCAGCCCCAACGGGAGTAACAATCCGCTCGTAGGTGAACGCAAATTATATGTCTCAAGATATAATCAGCGTAATCAAATTTATAAAACGACATTAAGGAATAAATATATAGATTTTTATTAATTTGTTTATTACTTGCCAAATATAATTCGAGGAATTCGATCGACAGAATGAATTAGTAGGACTTAGAAATATGATATCGATCTGAAATTAATTTGTTGCATTGTTTGATAACGTTGTTGTTGCTTGGCTACGCTACTCGAACACGTTGAAGTTAATTCGTTGTTACGCCTTCGTAATAAATTATGCTAAATACAACATTAAAGATGTTTAAAGAGGGAGTTGGTCGTCCACGCTATTGAGGTTTTTTATTAGGAACAACAACATGCGTAGGACGTGCGATAAAACCCTAAGCCAACGGCGACGATGTCTCGGATCAGTTCCAGGGGAAGCAGAATAAACCTTCGGTTACACGAGAACAGACGCCGTCGATCTTAACTTGCCACCAAATCTTCTTGTACCTGTAGTCCCTCGTCTGCTTGTACACGTCAAAGTAGTGAGTCTCCCCGCCCCATTGGAAGCTACAGTAGAACAAAGTCCTGAAAAAGAAATTCGGGTCGAAGCTGAACTCCCAGGACTCCCCCTTCTGGAGTACGTGGACGCCGAGGTCGTCGTCCTTTGACTTGCAATGAAGGGTGAGCACATCATCGACCCTGTTTATCAGGACTATGGTGGTTCGATCCCAGAACCGCTTGGGACCAATGGACGACGGAACCCGAGCGGGCAGGGAATAGCACTGAAGCAATGACAGTACCGTGACGAATGTCGGGATGGCGAGCTTCATTGAAGTTGTCATTTCTCTGCTCGAGTTTCTTCTTCTTTGGTAGGTGCTAAATTGTTATCTTACACAGATTATATAGAGGAGGAGGGGACGAATCCTAAATTACAACTAGTGTCGGCGCTTAATTAATGACAAATATGATTTGGATTCGCACATTCAATACATTTATGATGTGTTTGGTGAGGAGAATGGGAACCACAGATTTTTTTAAATTACGTGTCTAAACTTATTACCTTTTTAATAAATTTAATTACATTCCTTATGAAAAATGTCTTCCCCTTCTCACGTTTGAAAAACAATAATAGTTAATACCCAAACGGCTACATGCCGGAAAAAAGGTACAAAATTCATACCCACCAATAACATTTAAATTTCCCTTTAGCATATTAATTTCACGATATAATATTTTCAGGTCCTTTTAATAACACGGGGGCGACGGAAACGAGTATACGTAGAAGTTTAGCGAAATGGAACTTCCTGGCTGTTGCACCATGAAGCGGACAACATCATCGCCTCGTGCATTGCCGGCGAAAACTTCGTTGCCGCAATCCTCTGGAACGCGAACGTGAACTAATTCACCTTATTGCTGCCGAAGTTACTGTGGATGTGTGCGTGCGTGCTCATTATTTAACAACTTGTGCAATCAAAGTGCAACAAATAGTAATTAAAAAAAAAATTACTAGAAATTATCCCAGAATTTCAGGTGACGTTTTTGCTTTGCAAAGGACAATTTGCCTTTAAATTGTCGTGTGCGAGAAATCAGAACAAATTTCTTTTAATATTTTGGAAAATGGGAAGTTTTTTCATTTTTTTGGAAAATGGAATATTTTCTTTTTTTTTTTAGTTTTCATGTCGTTTTGGAAATATGATATTGAGCTGTGTGTTACATTGTCTGATAATGTTACTTGTTGCTTGGTTACACAACGTTGAAGTTCACTCGAGTACAACAGTAACGATAACAGAAAACGGAGCTGTGGTCGACCACTTTCATTAGGAACACAGCACGCGATTAAAACCCTAAGCCAAAGGCGACGACGAAGCTGTGGATCAGTGCCAAGGGTAGCATTTTAAACCTCTGTACTCACGAATGCAAAGGCCGGTGGTCTTAACTAGCCACGGAATCTTACTGTAGCCAAAGTCCCTCGACTGCTTGTACACGTCGAAGTAGCGCGTCGCTCCCCCTCCCCATTGGAAGCTACAGTAGTACAAAGTCGTGGAAAGGAAATTCGGGGAGAAGCTGAACTCCCAGGACTGCCCCTTCAGGACGACATGGAGGCCGAGGTCGTCTTCCTTTGACTGGCAATGAAGGGTGATCAAATCATTGACCCCGTTTATCAGGACTACGGTGGTTCGAGCCCAGATCCCCTCGGTGCCAGTCGAGGTTGGGACCCGAGCGGCAAGGGAATAGCGCTGAAGCAATACAAGTACAGCGATGAACGTCGGGATGAGGAGCTTCCTCGAAGAAGTCATTTTTTCTGCCGGAGTTTCTTCTTCTTTGGTCGGTGCTAAATTGTTAAGCTTACAGGGGATTATAAAGGGCGAAAATCCCTAAATTCTATAAATATCGTTGCCTAGTTAATTCCATTTATGGTGGGATGTTTCGATAACTCAGGGATGATGGTGAAGGTAAAAAAAATCCTAAAATTCTAATAATATCGTTGGAATTCATCTAGATGTGTATAAGAGACAGGTTGGGACCCGAGCGGCAAGGGAATAGCGCTGAAGCAATACAAGTACAGCGATGAACGTCGGGATGGGGAGCTTCCTAGAAGAAGTCATTTTTTCTGCCGGAGTTTCTTCTTCTTTGGTCGGTGCTAAATTGTTAAGCTTACAGGGGATTATAAAGGGCGAAAGTCCCTAAATTCTATAAATATCGTTGCCTAGTTAATTCCATTTATGGCTTGCTTGGTGGAAATTATAATTGGAATAAAATAAACCCCCCAATTCAATTCATTACCTCATTAATTAATACCTTCCGGTCGTTTCGATAACTCGGGGATGATGGTGAAGGTAAAAAAAATCTTAAAATTCTTATAATAATTTTTAAGATGAATAATAATATCTTAAATCTTATTCAAGAAATAGCGCGCGACTCCGCTAGCGATATCGAATTTATCCTCCTCGTGGAACATCAGTTCAGTTCCAAGGGAAGCATTCTTCCGTTTTGTCCACGATCCTGCAAAGACCGTTGGTCCCCACAAACCAGTAAAGCTCGGACAGCCGCGCGTCCCGTGTCTGCTTGTACACGTCAAAGTCCTGAACCCGCCCAGGCCACAGGAAGCTGCAGGTCATCATATTAATCCAGTCGAACTTCGGTTGGAAGCTGTGCTCCCAGGTTTGGAAAGCTGGAAGAGCATGGGAGCCGAGGTCTTCTCCGTAATTCAACTCACAGTGAATGGTGAGAACGGCGTCGATTTGGTTTACCAGCACCACCTTAGTTGGATTTGCCGGTTGCACAGGAACAGGCGGCTCCGGAGCTTCTCGAGCAGCAAGGTTATGGCTTTGAATCAACATTAAAGCGATGACGATGGTGACGCCCACGGATTTAGGCTCATTATATCATCGGGACACTCATTTAAGCGTCTTAACTATTTATTAAGACACGATGAGGACTCGGAAATATGATATCGACCTGAAATTAATGTGCTCCATTGTTTGATAATGTTGTTGTTGCTTGGTTACACTAATTGAACACGTCGAAGATACTTCGAGGACAACATTAACGATAACAAAAGAAAACGGACTTTGTCGTCGACTTTATCGAGCTTTCATTAGGAATACAGCATGTGTCGGACACGCGATTTAAAACACTAAGCCAGAGGCGACGAAGTCGCGGATCAGTTCCAATTGTAACAGAATAAACCTCCGGTTGCACCAGTGCAAACGCCAATGGTCCTAACTTGCCACCAAATCTTTTTGTACCTGAAGTCCCTCGACTGCTTGTACGCGTCGAAGTAGTGCGTCTCCCCTCCCCATTGGAAGCTACAGTAGTAGAGAGTTGTGAAAAAGAAATTCGGGTCGAAGCTGAACTCCCAGGACTTCCCCTTCTGGAGGACGTGGATGCCGAGGTCGTCTTCCTTCGACTTGCAATGAAGGGTGAGCAGATCATCGACCTGTTTATCAGGACTATGGTGGTTCGATCCCAGAACTGCTCGGTACCACTCGACGTTGGGACCCGAGCAGCAAGGGAATAGCGCTGAAGCAATAGAAGTCCAGCGATGAACGTC
The DNA here is from genome assembly GCA_029817735.1 of Melastoma sanguineum. NCBI lineage: Eukaryota > Viridiplantae > Streptophyta > Magnoliopsida > Myrtales > Melastomataceae > Melastoma > Melastoma sanguineum. The sequence continues at coordinate 133,965 of JARUPW010000089.1, read as the reverse complement.
GGGATGGGGAGCTTCCTCGAAGAAGTCATTTTTTCTGCCGGAGTTTCCTCTCTTTTGGTCGGTGCAAAATTGTTAAGCTTACAGGGGATTATAAAGGGCGAAAATCCTAAATTCTATTGATATCGTTGCCTAGTGAATAACAAATACTCCGCACATCAATCCATTTATGGTTTGCTTGGTGGGAATTAGAATTGGATCGATAGATTTTCGTCAAATAACCCGATTCAATTCATTACCTTATTAATTAACTTAATTACATTCCTTACCTTCCGGTCGTTTTGATAACTCGGGGATGATGGTAACGTATATACACGTAAAAGTTTGTAACTAGTATAATAAAATTTTAATTTTCCTATATAATATTTTTCAGTCTTTTTAATAACACGGGGGCGACGGAAACGAGTATACGTAGAAGTTTAGCGAAATGGAACTTCCTGGGTTGTTGCACCATGAAGCGGACTACATCATCGTATCCCCGCGTGCTTTGCCGGCGAAAACTCCGTTGCCGCAATCCTTTCCGTAATCGGCTGCATCCTGGAACGCGGACGTGAACTAATCCGCCTTATCACTGCCGGAGTTACTGTGGATGTGTGCGTGTGTGCCCATTATTTAACAACTTGTGCAATCAAAGTGCAACGAATACTAATAAAACAAAATACTAAAAATGATCCCCGAATTTCACGTCACGTTTTTATTTTGCAAAGGACTTTTTGCCTTTAAATTTTCGTGTGCGATTCTTATGAAATTAATGAAATCGGAAGAAAATTCTTTTAATTTCGAGATGGGAAATTTTTTTATTTTTTGAAAAATGGAATATTTTCTTTTTAAAATTTTCATGTTGTTTTGGAAATATGATATCGAGCTGTGTGTTAGATTGTCTGATAATGTTGTTTGTTGCTTGGTTACACAACGTTGAATTTCACTCGAGTACAACATTAACGATAACAGAAAACGGAGCTGTGGTCGTCGACTTCATCGAGCTTTCATTAGGAATACAGCACGCGATTAAAACCGTAAGCCAAAGGCGACGACGAAGTTGTGGATCAGTGCCAAGGGTAGCAGGTTTGTTACACTAAGAGGGGGGGTGAATTAGTGTTAATCTCCAAAATTGGATTTTAACCCTTTTTCGTTTTACCCCGCAGCGGAATGAAAAGCTTCTGTTAAACAGAGCCTGTAAGTTTCTGTAAGACAGAACGTTTGATTGTGTACGCAAATTTGTTTGATGGACACAAGGATTTTTATAGTGGTTCAGCAAATTGCTTACGTCCACTCTTCACCCAGATATTTGGATGGTTTCCACTCAAATGTATCTCAGTACAAATTACACAAGTGATAGCAACCAAAAGCAAACCCGTAGGGTTCTGTACAATAGAGGCTTGAGTGGCAGAACACAGACCAGAAGGTTCTGTGCCGTAGAGGCTCGTTATGTAGCACAAACCCGAAGGTTCTGTACTATAGTAACTTAGGCTCAATACAGACCAGAAGGTTCTGTATCGTAGAGGGTAAGGCACAACACAGACCCGAGGGTTCTGTGTCGAAGAGACGTAGGCACAACACAGACCAGAGGGTTCTGTGTCGAAGAAGGTAGGCACAACACAGAGGGTTCTGTGTCGAAGAAGGTAGGCACAACACAGAGGGTTCTGTGTCGAAGAAGGTAGGCACAACACAGAGGGTTCTGTGTCGAAGAAGGTAGGCACAACACAGAGGGTTCTGTGTCGAAGAAGGTAGGCACAACACAGAGGGTTCTGTGTCGAAGAAGGTAGGCACAACACAGAGGGTTCTGTGTCGAAGAAGGTAGGCACAACACAGAGGGTTCTGTGTCGAAGAAGGTAGGCACAACACAGAGGGTTCTGTGTCGAAGAAGGTAGGCACAACACAGAGGGTTCTGTGTCGAAGAAGGTAGGCACAACACAGAGGGTTCTGTGTCGAAGAAGGTAGGCACAACACAGAGGGTTCTGTGTCGAAGAAGGTAGGCACAACACAGAGGGTTCTGTGTCGAAGAAGGTAGGCACAACACAGAGGGTTCTGTGTCGAAGAAGGTAGGCACAACACAGAGGGTTCTGTGTCGAAGAAGGTAGGCACAACACAGAGGGTTCTGTGTCGAAGAAGGTAGGCACAACACAGAGGGTTCTGTGTCGAAGAAGGTAGGCACAACACAGAGGGTTCTGTGTCGAAGAAGGTAGGCACAACACAGAGGGTTCTGTGTCGAAGAAGGTAGGCACAACACAGAGGGTTCTGTGTCGAAGAAGGTAGGCACAACACAGAGGGTTCTGTGTCGAAGAAGGTAGGCACAACACAGAGGGTTCTGTGTCGAAGAAGGTAGGCACAACACAGAGGGTTCTGTGTCGAAGAAGGTAGGCACAACACAGAGGGTTCTGTGTCGAAGAAGGTAGGCACAACACAGAGGGTTCTGTGTCGAATATGTTAACCTTCTATAGCACAGATCAAGTGATTCTGTACTAGAGACGTCAACCTTCTATAGAACAGATCCAAGGATTCTGTATCACAGAAGGTATAGCACAGACCGTAAGGTTCTGTACCGAGTATGTCAATCCACAACAGAAGGTTCTGTATAGGAAAATGACTTAGTTGAGAAGCACAGATCTGAAAGATTCTGTACCAAGGGTAGTCGACCTTCTACTGAACAGACCGTGAGGTTCTGTAGCAAAAGTGACAAGGAAAATGTATGCACAGACCCGTAGGGTTCTGTACTACAGAGGGTTGTACAGACCGTAAGGTTCTGCACTAAAGTAGATTCAGACCTGAAGGTTCTGCTCTACAGGAGGTTATACAGATCCGAAGATTCTGCACAACAGAAGGTTGCACGCGTTAACGTGACTAACAAGGTAACCAAATGCGCAATCCTCTTAAGGAAAACGACTTCGTGGCGTACCCCACGCGAGCACGTAGCGGACCCTACGCAAGCGAACAGCAACCCCTGTTCAAGGATGGATTTTCCCTCCGGCGGCTCCACACGACCTGCACGATCTCCTCGAGATAGCGACTATGTGGCGTACCCCACACAAGCACGTAGCATACCCTACGCAAGCACGCAGCAGACCCTGCGCAAGCACGCGGCAAACCCCACGCAAGCAGACGGCAGCCTCCGTCCTAGGTTCCTGCACACAGAGTTCTACACAACAGAAGCTGGTCAGTCCCTCACCTTCTGTGCTCCCGAGGTTCAGCCCTTCTCTCCGGCCCGCTGCACGTTGCCCACGTACACACGCTTCCAACAACGTCTCCTGCAGCTTCCAGCCGAGTCCCTCGAGCCCCCGAGTCACTCTCCCAGAAGGCTTCACCAACGATGCAGCCGTCCGTTGCTAGTGCTCCTCGTGTGACTAACTCGAACGAATGAAAGAATGAAAGAACTCAAGCACACGCTCTCTCTGGACAGAATGGGATGGATGGATTCGTTGTTGTTACAATGGAAGAGGGCGTGGCTATTTATACACAAAATTCTAAGAAGAAAATGCAAGAAGGAAAATATAAAACGTAATCTGCAAAATAAGAAATTAAAAGTTAGTTTACATAATAAACAGAATGATATACACGTGCAAGCATTCAGAAAATAAATCAGAATAAGATTATGATATATTTTCCATGAATAGTGCACCACAGAAGGTATCGCAGAAGGTTCTGCTCGATAACCTTCTACAGGTGGAAACAATCGTTGATTTGTTTCCAAATGACTTGAAGTCAATTCCATCCTGATAAAGATACATAGGAGGACGCATCTAGACAGGTGGTAGTGATAGGTTTGCAAATAACGGTCGTATAGTGGTCAATTAAGCTTACAGAAGCCTGTAGACCGTCTAGTAGAACCTTTCCATAAGTAGAAGATATATTTCCTTTACAAGAATTATTATCTCCAACATGATTATTTGGAAACCAAATCGTGGTAATTTGATCAGATAAATATCTTAATCAAATTAAGCATATTTCGTAATTAAATAATTGAAAACTAATCATTTAATTACAAAAATAATTCTTACAAGAAGTCCTTAATAATAGAAGCTTCTGTAGAATAGAATGTTCGACCTTCTGTAGTACAGAGGGTCAGGCTCATCATCAAAGCCAAGAATGTTCGACCGACCTTCTGTGGTACAGAGGTCTGGCTCATCATCAAAACCTTTTCCAACAAGGTTAAACCTCCGATTCCATCAATGCAAACGCCGGTGGTCCTAACTAGCCACGGAATCCTCTTGTAGCTCAAATCCCTCGACTGCTTGTACGCGTCGAAGTAGCGCGCCTCCTCCCCGCCCCAATGGAAGCTACAATAGTACAAAGTCGTGGAAAAGAAATTCGGGTCGAAGCTGAACTGCCAGGACTGCCCCTTCGGGACGACGTGGATGCCAAGGTCGTCTTCCTTTGATTTGCAATGAAGGGTGAGCAAATCATTGACCTCGTTTATCAGGACTACGGTGGTTCGAGGCCAGATCCCCCCCTCGGTGCCAGTCGAAGTTTGGACCCGAGCGGCAAGGGAATAGCGCTGAAGCAATACAAGTACAGCGATGAACGTCGGGATGGGGAGCTTCCTAGAAGAAGTCATTTTTTCTGCCGGAGTTTCTTCTTCTTTGGTCGGTGCTAAATTGTTAAGCTTACAGGGGATTATAAAGGGCGAAAATCCCTAAATTCTATAAATATCGTTGCCTAGTTAATTCCATTTATGGCTTGCTTGGTGGGAATTATAATTGGAATAAAATAACCCCCCCAATTCAATTCATTACCTCATTAATTAATACCTTCCGGTCGTTTCGATAACTCGGGGATGATGGTGAATGTAAAAAAAATCCTAAAATTCTTATAATAATTTTTAAGATGAATAATAATATCTTTAAGATGAATAATAACAAATAAATCTTATTCAAGAAATAGCGCGCGACTCCGCTAGCGATATCGAATTTATCCTCCTCGTGGAACATCAGTTCAGTTCCAAGGGAAGCATTCTTCCGTTTTGTCCACGATCCTGCAAAGACCGTTGGTCCCCACAAACCAGTAAAGCTCGGACAGCCGCGCGTCCCGTGTCTGCTTGTACACGTCAAAGTCCTGAACCCGCCCAGGCCACAGGAAGCTGCAGGTCATCATATTAATCCAGTCGAACTTCGGTTGGAAGCTGTGCTCCTAGGTTTGGAAAGCTGGAAGAGCATGGGAGCCGAGGTCTTCTCAGTAATTCAACTCACAGTGAATGGTGAGAACGGCGTCGATTTGGTTTACCAGCACCACCTTAGTTGGATTCACCGGTTGCACAGGAACAGGCGGCTCCGGAGCTTCTCGAGCAGCAAGGTTATGGCTTTGAATCAACATTAAGGCGACGACGATGGTGACGCAAACCCTCGTCGAAGACGCCATTTCCGAGCCTGAGGGTGAAAATCGTTCGAGCACAAAAATTTTTTGGGCAGGGGAAGGCCTTAGGCCAAGTTATTTATTGGGGAAACATACGATGAATTTAGTGTTGAGGAAGTCTTTGGAAATCAATCGGGTGAAATATTCTTACCAATGATTGACTGCAGGGATTTACATGCCTCAAATGTTGATGCGTGGAACAACTTACTTTCTATTGAGAGATCAAAATCAAGAAAGAAGACGACAATATCTAACTGGGTTGTGAGTTAGGCCAAGTCCGACGGGGATGTTCTGGGAAAAAGCTTAGATACTAGCGATGATGCAGCCAAGTCATGCCTGGTAAACAGAGTATTCATCCCTGTGTATATCGATAACAAAAGGCCGAAGTTTGCCGTGCTCTCATCAGATCTGTTGACCCGAATATCGTTCTTCTGCTATTACATATGGAAGTAGTGAAGCTGCCTGTGTAGTTGGCCTCAAATTAACGCAGAAGGTTTTGACGATAACTCTTCTTTCTTATAGGGAACACAGATGTTTTACGACGAAGGCGATGTCAGACCCAGCTGAGCGCATGATTGTTTATATGATAAGATCAAAGAATTAGGATGTATGTTTCGGAAAAAAAAAGGCGGAAGAAAATCGCATCACTGATAGTTGCAAGCCTTAAATTTTCTTGAGCGATTCTTATGAGATTAGCGATTGGAACAAATTCCTCTTTCAGTTGAGGGGCAGGGGGATGCTCTGCAGAAGAAATGCAAAATAGATAACGGAGAAATTGTTTTTACAAGATGCAAAATAGATAACGGCGAAATTGTTTTTACAGGATATTCTTAGCAGAAACATAGTACACAGACGGAGCAGATCATTGTACGCAGATCAGATCGCTCTCTGGCTAGAGTTAATCATGTAAGAAAAGCTTAGGAATCTGTAACATCGTCTTCGCTTACGTGGCACTCGTCGGTTTCGGGGTTATCGTTGCAGAACGGCTCAAGAGGATCCCGGTACTTCTCCAGCTTCTCCCTAAGATGGGCTCTCGCCTCGCTAACTTCCTCCACCTCGTCCCACGCGACCCTACACTCATCGGACAGGTCATCCCCTACGCAAACCTCCTTCGCTTCAGTCACCTTCTTCTCTATCATCTCCTTCAGGTGCTTCTCCTTCATCCGTGTCCCCTTGTACTTTGCTGGGGACATTGCCTGCACTCTCAAGCGCGATGGCTTCCTTGTAGTACTTATTCCCTCCCGGTGATTGGCCTTTGGTACCGCCTTGGGAGCTTCCAGCGAGCTCGTGATCGGGGTAATGATAGATGCCATATCATGGAGGGATGATCGTTAGCAATCACAGTGGGGGATTTTTGTAGGCCGGCACAGCCTTGTTTTCTCTCCTTCCTTGTTCGTCCCACCCCTTTTGCCTCGTTTTCATCTCCAGCCGGACAGACACTTTGTAATGGACAAGATTACCCGGCCAGACTGTTCAACACATTTTCATCCTAATCCAAACCTTAACCTTAAACTCTTCTCAAGAACTGTAAATTTTACGGTGGAAACCAAGCAGGTCCTTTATGATCATTGTAAATGTTATTCTGTGCCGCTGCTGGGGAATCCGAAGAAATGTTAGCACACTGCCACAAGGAGACGACAAGCTCCATCGAGGAAGCCATTTCTCGTACTTAGTTTTCAAGGCACTGGCAACTAACTGTTAGAGGACAGTAACCAGAAATAATAATGACGATAACATATTCATATTATACTGGTACTACTAGTATCTAGGAGAGTAGTTCAATACAATGCGCAATAACACGAAACTCAAATATTAGTAAGATCAACTATCAACGATAAATCGATTTGAGTTGCAGGTACTAACTATCACAAATAACAACAGGCCAAGACGAAGTCCCTGTGAGAATGAAGAAAATGGTGTGCTCTGTTCTGTTTGGTAAGAAAAGAGGCAGGCGGCGGAAAACCCCAACTCTGTCACTTGGATTTTTGTTCTTCCAGTTCCCAGACAACATGCAGCACAAGGTTAACAACTGATCTTTGATCTGTTCCAAGGGAAGCATCTTAGCCTTTGGTCTTCATCCCTGCAATAAAACCTTGTCGGGCCTATCTACGATCATTTCTACTATCATTCCAAGGGTACGATTCTTAGGTGTCGCCTTCAACCCTACAAACACCGGTGGTCCAGACTTTCCAGTAAATCCCAGACAACCGGACATCCCTTGTCTACTCGTAAGCGTGGAAGTCCTCAGCCCACTCGGACCACTGGAAGTAGCAGGTCATCTCATTAATCCAGTCAAACTTCGGGATGCAATTCGAGTTGCCAGGCTTGCCCCGTTGGAAGAACATGGGAGTTCGAGGTCTTCTTCATAATTTAACCTTCAATGAACGGTGAGACTGGTGTCAATTTCCTTTAGCAGATATACCTTAGCTTGATTAGGTGGTTGCGATCTCCGACGCCATTTCCCGCTGCCTCGAGGTATAAATAGTTTGAGGACAAAAATATCTGGTGAAATTGAGCATGACAAGATCACCTTGTTTAGTGCGGAGGATGTCTTTGGAAATTAAATATCGTGGTAAATAATATCAACAACGATTTTGATTGCAATGATATTCTTTTTCCTTAAATTGAATGATCTCACTATTAGGAACGATGATAATGATGAAAGCGATATGGTTGATTCCCTCCGCCGGCCTTTTTCTTACAATTCCCAGAAAACGAAATGAAGCACGAGGCTAACAACAACCAGTTTATTCTTGCTAACATGAGACTGCATTATGCCCTCGCCAGGCCGCTCGACGATCATTTCCAATGGTAGCATTGTTTACTTGAATCCTCTAGAGTCCTACAAGCACCATCGGTCCCGAAAGTCCAGTATATAGCAATAAAGCGCACATCCCTCGTCTGGTCGTACGCGTCGAAGTCGTGAACCTGCCCGAGCCACTGGAAACTGCAGGTCATCACATTAATCCAGTCATACCTCGGTTTGAAGCTGTATTCCCAGCCTTGGCCGTTTGAAAGTGCATGGGAGCCGAGGTCTTCTCCAAAATTTAACTGGCAATGGAAGGTGAGGTCGGTCCCGACCTGGTTTATCAGCGCCACCTTCATTGGATTATGAGGTTGTCTGGGAACTGGCGGCTCGGGAACTTCACGAGCAGCAAGGGGATGGCTTTGAAGCAGTATTAAGGCGACTGCCATCGCGACGCCAATCCAAATAGAAGAAGACGCCATCTCGCCTGAGGTGGTAATAGTTTTGAGCACAAAAAAATGTTTGGTGAGGATGAATGAGAGAAGGTCTCGTTATTTATAGGGTAAAGATTCAATGGATAGGTTGCCGAGGATGTTTGTCAGAAATCATAGTTTTGTGCTTGAATTGATAGTATCATCATCGATAGGATTGGATTCGATATAATTAGATATGGACTATCGTTAGTTTTAAGTTTGGATTGATAAGATTACGTATAATTAAATTAAATACGTAGAATTGGAATATAGTTTTTTTTAGCTTGAATTGATATGATTTCGGTATAATTAGATAGAAAACGAAGGTATCAATAAGATTGATAAAAAAAAATTGCTTTTCATTGGACGATCAAAATCAGGAAAGAAGCGGATATTATCTAACTGGGCTTTGAAATGGGCCTATTGATACATGTTGGGCCTCACCCGGGCCAAATCTCGGCCCAATAAGCCTACTAAAATGTCCGGTCCCATTTCTCGCCTCAAGGTATAAATATTTTGAGCACAAAAATGTTTGGTGAAATTGAGCATGAATTTAGTGCTGAGGATCTCTTTGGAAGGTTAACGCCAACGATTTTGATTCCAAGGATCCTTAAATTGAATGATCGCAAATAAGGGACGATGATAATGATGAAAGCGATATAGTTGGTTTCTGCGGCCAGGGCGTTTTCGTTACAATTCCCAGAAAAGATGCAGCACAAGGTTAACAAAACAACAACCAGTTCGTGGTTGGGTAAACGAGGCTGCATAAAAGCATCGCCAGGCTGCTGTCGACTATCAGTTCCAAGGGAACCATTTATTGCTAGGATTAATCACCCTTATGGAAAAAATTACTTTTAATTGGAAGATCAAAATCAGGAACGAAGCTGATAATGTCTAACTGGGCTTTTGAGCTGGGCCGAGTGATACATATTGGGCCTAACCCGGGACAAATCATCTATCGGCCCAATAAGCCTACTAAAATGTACGCCCGGGATCGGGATGCCTACATCCGACGGCCACCATCACTCCGCTATTAACCATCCCCCCCCCCCCCGGGTCTCGCTGTTTCTTCACCTTCTTCTGTCTGGAAGCTTCCATTCTACCTCCTCTCCCCTCGTCTGGGTACTTCTCAAACCCTCGATTGATCCCTCCCCAAGGCCCTGATTGTTATGTGCGATCGGTAGTCCGATCATTGGTCTCAGCTGATTTGTTTCTGACGAGGCGGCGATCGAGCGTTAGGCTGAGATGGCGGAGCACTTGGCGTCGATCTTCGGGACGGAGAAGGACAGGGTGAACTGTCCCTTCTACTTCAAGATCGGGGCGTGCCGTCACGGCGACCGGTGCTCTAGGCTTCACAACCGGCCGACCATCTCCCCAACGTTGTTGCTGTCCAACATGTACCAGCGTCCTGACATGATCACCCCCGGTGTTGATGCAAATGGACAGCCGATCGACCCAAGGAGGATACAGGAGCACTTTGAGAACTTTTATGAGGATATTTTCACCGAGCTTAGCAAGTTCGGGGAGATTGAGAGTCTTAACGTTTGCGATAACCTGGCTGATCACATGATCGGGAATGTTTACGTCCAGTTTAGGGAGGAGGATCAGGCCGCCGTTGCTTTGCAGGCCCTTCAGGTGTTTTTTAACTGTTTTTCGTTTATATCTAACTTTGTTCCTAACATTATCAACGTGGGGTGATGATTCTTTAATTGGTGTTTTAGGATTATTTGTAGAGCGTTTGAGTCTGAATACTTGATTATTGATTAGAAGCCGACAAACTTCAAAACTGATTTTACAGAAATCTGTTCGATTCTGAATTAAGGAAATTGTCTGTTGAGTTTGATTTGCTTCATATGTATATCTGAGAATTCTTCATCATTTATCTTATGTCCTTGAACATACGCTCAGTTAAATTCTACCTCTTGTTAGCAGTGTGATTGGAAATTATTGGCTATATATAGTTAATTGAAATGGTGCCTAATGGTGTGCGAGCTTTCTCTTATTTGTGTATTATTTGAGCAATACTGCGAGAATGGGATACACTTATTAGGCATTATCAGTGGACAAAATGTTTATGATCTTGTTGCTTTGCAGGGGCGGTTCTACTCTGGTCGGCCAATTATTGCAGACTTCTCACCTGTGACAGATTTTCGTGAGGCCACTTGTAGGCAATATGAGGAGAATAATTGCAATCGTGGTGGATACTGCAACTTTATGCATGTGAAGATGATTGGTAGGGAGCTGAGGAGGAAGCTTTTTGGTAGGTACCGTGGTTATAGAATTAGCAAGAGCAGGAGCCGGAGCCGGAGCCAGAGCCGTAGTGTGAGTCCGAGGGCTCATAAGAAGGACTATGATAGGCGTGAAAGGGATTATCGTGACCGTGACCGCCAAAATAGGAGCCGTGGGAGCAGGGAGAGATATGACAAGTATGAGAGAGATGGGGGGAGGAGAAGGCATGGCAGTCCTCGGCGTAGCAGGAGTCCTGGTAGAGAAGGGAGTGAGGAGCGTAGGGCAAGGATTGAGCAGTGGAATAGGGAGAGGGAGGAGTGCTAATGATTTGTCAGTTCAGTGAATCCTTGTTCCATTTCAGTTTTCAGAAATGGTAATTTCCAGTCAATACGTTGAACAATGCAAGTGTGCATCTTCTGTTTCATAGGTGCAGTTGAGCTGGCCTACAAGAGGAGCAGTCCTTTAATAATCTCATTAGGACAGTTTAGGCATCTGTGTGTTCCATCTCTGTAGTCATCCTAGTAATCTGGAAAAAACCGAACCCACTTTTATTGCGTGAATTTCATTTAGTTTCAGGTTTGATTTCTAAAGGAGGTTATTTTCATTATGTTCTTGCTTTCAGTCATGCACCCTTCTTTCATTGTCTCATTGATCATCATTTACTGTTTGTATTCATCCTCGTTCCCCGATGAGACATGATTGACAAGTTGATGATGCGACAATGATTTTGCATTTATGTGCTCTATATTCATTTAGGAAAGAATTTTAACGATATGGCTATGGCTTTGGTGTGTAGCTTCAGTTCTCATGTCCATTCTTTGGGAAACTCTTCAAATGCTGTCAGTGTTTCACTCTCCCTAATGGTAATGTTGATTTGAGTGGATGGATGTCAGGATTGTTTGTTGGATCCAGGTGTTCTCCAATTTCCTCTTTTTTTTTGTTTGTGAGGTCCTGATCAGATTACACAAATGTTGCAGCAAAAATGTAGGTATAATTGAAGAAATCACAGTTGCTGCTTAGATCTTTCTCCGATCTAATCAAACTTTCCTTTTCTTTTTAACTTCTTTTTTCCATTAAATAACCATACACTAATAAGTTTTTATTTGATTATAGGGTTCTCTTGAAGTGGGCTTTTGCACATCGAGGAGTAGACTAGGATACATACAGGCCAATGCATTTGCGTTTTTCTTATCTAATATCTCTCTCCAGGTTTAGCAGTTATTCAAAATGGGAGAGAAGCTAACGGGGTAACAACGGAAAGGAGTTTCTCTTTTTAAATTGTAACGCTTTCAGTGTCAGAAGTTTCATATAGCTGCAGAAATTCTTTTGAAAAATAATTGCAGGTATGGTATTAGAGAAATAAGGGGAACACGTTTTCCTTAGGGTTAGAAAATCCACATGATTGGGGGTAGATCCGGTGCTCGTTATCTGAGCAGGGAAGCATGTTGCTGGGTTTATGTTTATAGATCTCAGTGGTTGCGGCGATGAGTACTTCGAGATAGAAGCCAGGTGAAGTGGCCAGGTGTTCGGTTGCTGTTGATCTCTGGCTATCTATGGTGGTGGTTTATATGACTTACACCTTTCAATGTGTTGGTTTTTCTGCACTCTGGAGCTTCTTATTCCATCTGGTCGAGTCTCATCCATGTCTGGATTAAAACTGCCGCAGTTATGTATGGTTTGTGTAACTTCATAGCATGAGCAGAAGAGAACTAACTCAATAGAGATGTCGATTTCATTTAAGGGCCTTCTCGTGAATTCATCTGCCTTGGTAGATAAAATGGCTAATGGAAGAATGGATCAACCTCTCCGCTTTTCGTTGTTCCCTCAATACATACGGTAACCAAACTGAAAACATATCTCCCAACACAGCAAGAGCCACCCGTTGTGTGTCCTCCCTCGGGGGTAATATGCACGGATTGCGGATACCGTTACCAAATTCCGAAAGCTAAGGTGCCCTTGTTCTTGGTACGATCCTTTAATATCTTCTGATTTATGCTAAAGATTGACACGAGGAGAAGGGAAAGGTGGTTGGTTTTGGTTGGTGGTGGTGGTGTGGTGGTGTAGCGTAGGCGGTGGTTAGGTGGCTGACGAGGATATTCTCTGTAGTGGGATTTTGGTAAGAAATTGATTTGGACCGGGGGACTAGGTGCCTCAGTTCAGTTCACAGTATCAAGAATCGCCCACAGCTACAATATGCCACTCAATAACATCGATTAAAAAAATCAAACCAAAAAATTGGAATTTTTTTTTTCTATTGGCTAATTAACTCTTTCCAAATGTTAAGAAGTGGAGAAAAAAAGAAAAATCTTTTTTCTGATATACGAAGAAACAATAATTTTTTTAAAAATTTTCTCCGCTCTAAAGGGACAGAATTGTGGGCGACCAAACCTTAAAACCCCATTTCCTCCGCCCCCGCCGTTCTTGCAGCGGTTGGTCTTTCATCATCCCGGTATAAAATCCTTGGAAGACCCCCCCCNCACCCCACCAAAACCTCTGCTGACCAACTCTTTTTTTTTAACTTTAGATCTCGGCTCTTGCTTCCTTGTTTTCTCGGAAGAGTTGGGGAGAAGAGATGGACTCTGATTATGGGATCCCGAGGGAACTCTCCGATCTCCAGAAGCACCGCTCCCTCTACCAACCACAACTCCCCCCTTGCCTTCAGGTTGCATTCCCCCTCCCGGGGCTTATGGTTCTTGCATGGACTTGTTTATGTTCAAGTTCGCGCCTTTTCTGGTGTTGGATGTGATTTTTTGATCTGGGTCTGTGGGATATGATCACTTAGGATTGATAATGATGTAAATCGTTGGATCTCGAGATGCCAGGGGAGCTCTATCGTAATTTATTTATTTTTTCTGTGGGCGATTGGGATGCGGGGTGTGGTTGAATTCCTGTTGGCTCGATTGGCTGGGGGGTCGATTGTGTCTACGGTGAATGGGGTGCATGATCAGGATCTAGTTTTTGGCCTTGAGTAGAATTTTATTTAAATTTATTTTCTTAGGGTGGGGGGTTTTTTAGTGAGTTGATCAACATTTGATGATGGGCTTAATGTTTTACAGGGCACGACTGTTAGAGTTGAATTTGGTGACGCAACTGCAGCTGCTGACCCTGCTGGTGCGCACACTATTAGCCGGTTCTTCCCTCATACTTATGGCCAGCCTCTGGCTCATTTTCTTCGGGAGACAGCTAAAGTCCCAGATGCTCAGATCATCACTGAACTTCCTGCAATAAGGTATGCCTATGACTGATTCTCCGTGAAAACTAATGTCAATGCAGCTCTGGAATATTTTGGCCCTTCGATGACTTGGTTGAAATCGTTTCTGCATGGATCAAGATAGAGCCATTCGCTTCACTAGTAATCAAGTTGACGTGTTTGTTGATCTCGGTTCTTGACAGGGTTGGAGTTGTTTTCTGTGGGAGGCAGTCTCCTGGAGGACATAATGTCATATGGGGATTGTATGATGCGCTCAAAGCTCACAATCCCAAGAGTGTGCTTCTTGGTTTCCTGGGTAAATTTCTTTTCTGTGACGGTGTATTTTAATCTGGACATAATAATTGGATGCATGATCTTATCGTCGTGTTTATTTTAAAGACTGTATGGATTTGGGAATACTTCTGCATTAGCAAATCTCAATCATGATCACTGAGCAAGGCAGTGACATTATAAACTTCAGGATCACTGATTAATTAACTCTTTGGCTATTGTTTGAGACTTAGATCAGCCTAATATTTTACATCAGGAACCTGTAATTTCTGTCACAAGCTTCTTGTAGATATGAAGTCTCTCATTTTGATTGACTGAAAACTGTTTAAAGGTGGTTCTGAGGGACTTTTCGCCCAGAAGACCCTAGAGATCACAGATGAGGTTCTCTCAACCTACAAAAATCAAGGTATGCATTACAGAAACTGTCCTTTTCTGTAGTTATATTGTTCGTTTTATGTTTTTTTATTATTTGTAATTGTTGTTATGTACAGGTGGTTATGATCTTCTGGGCCGCACACAGGATCAAATAAGGACTACCGAACAAGTTAATGCAGCACTAACGACATGCAACAACTTGAAATTGGATGGTCTTGTCATTATTGGAGGTAATTATAACAAACGAGAATTTTGCACTGCCAATGTATTTATAAATCATTAATGTTCACCGGAACTGAATATTTTGAAGGTGTCACATCTAATACTGATGCCGCCCAGCTAGCAGAAACCTTTGCCGAAGCAAAATGCCCGACAAAGGTAATACTACGGGATATGATTTGCACGGAGTTATGCATGTCACTCTTCATGCTTGTGAAGTCTTATCAGGTCTCCTTTTTTAATTACTGCCATGTCAATATGACAGGTTGTCGGTGTGCCTGTGACCTTGAATGGAGATCTCAAGAACCAA
This sequence comes from Melastoma sanguineum, assembly GCA_029817735.1. Classification (NCBI taxonomy): domain Eukaryota; kingdom Viridiplantae; phylum Streptophyta; class Magnoliopsida; order Myrtales; family Melastomataceae; genus Melastoma; species Melastoma sanguineum. The sequence goes on along the minus strand of JARUPW010000089.1, from coordinate 118,789 downwards.
TTTGTGGAAACAAATGTCGGCTTTGATACTATTGCTAAGGTAAAGCACTTCCTCAAATAGTGTTGTAACAGAATGATTATGAAAAGGCACAGATTTGTTGTCAATTATTAACTCAAGCCACAATTTTTCTACCCAAGAATCAACAGTTTTGAAGTCAAGTAAGAAACTGAGTAACTAGGTCCATTAAGCATCTGAAACTACAAGATATACATCCATGTTTCTAGAATTATAGCCATGTGTTAAGGACTAATCCAATGGGGCAGAGTCTAAAGAAGGTATCCATAAATCATAGCATCTCGAATTGTAGAGAACGATTTTTATTGTTATTACCTTGTTTCTTGAATACAGGTTAATTCTCAGCTCATTAGCAATGTTTGCACCGATGCTCTCTCTGCAGAGAAGGTACTGATATACATTTTTCATTTTTAGAAAACACAAAATGTTTTTTTCTCTACTGTTCTCTGCTCAAATAATTCATATATCGCGGACGTTTATTTGAAATGAAGATAGAGAAGGGTGTCTAATAGCATGGCAAGTTACATTCCATGATAAGATGAATAAAAACTGCCAATTGTTCAATTAATAAGTGGTCTTTTTGCGTAATGCTTAACATTTTTTCTTTCAGATTCAGTTGATTAACCTCTTGACATGTTCGGTTTCAGTATTATTATTTTATCCGGCTCATGGGACGGAAGGCATCACATGTAGCTCTTGAATGCACTCTTCAGTCTCATCCAAATATGGTTAGTAACTCTTCTGATGCCTCATTGTTGCAGCAGCCCCATAGTATGATTAATTCAATTCGCGTACAGGTTATTCTTGCTGAAGAAGTTGCAGCATCAAAGCTCACTCTTTTTGACTTAACAAAGCAAGTCTGCGACGCTGTTCAAGCCCGAGCAGAGAAAGGTTTATACGATTTCCTATTAATCACTCCCTACATTCAATTTATGATGTTCGCTGACCAGACATGTTACTTTCCCTTGCATCAGATAAGTATCATGGTGTAATCCTCCTGCCAGAAGGTCTAATTGAGAGCATCCCTGAAGTTTATGCTCTCCTGAATGTAATTCCTCTCAAAATATTGATGCTTTCTTCCACTTTTAATCATCGATGGTTCTGATTGCTGTCTTATTTCAGGAAATTCACGGGTTGCTTAGACATGGTATTTCGGCTGACAAAGTTTCCTCCCAACTGTCCCCCTGGGCTTCAGCACTGTTTGAATTTTTGCCACCATTTATCAAAAAGCAGGTTTGTTCATAGCTACTTGATCTTTAGCCACCTTTTAATTATAGCTGATTCCTAAAGAAGGCGTTTCTCTTCCTGTCAGCTCCTCCTCTTCCCGGAATCGGATGACTCTGCCCAGCTATCCCAGGTAACTGACCATCTACCACATCCTTTCGAGAGGGCACAATGAAAACCTACACCATGATATATAACAAGATGCTTTATCTTCCAGATTGAGACTGAGAAGCTGTTGGCACATCTCGTGGAGGTAGAAATGAACAAGCGTCTGGTATGATGTTATTTCCTTGACTTCGAATGAAATCTCCCTAATGGAGGGGCTTCTGTGATATGTTAGCATGTGATTGCTAATTAATCTTTGGCTTCGACAGAAAGAGGGGACATACAAGGGAAAGAAGTTCAATGCTATATGCCACTTTTTTGGTTATCAGGCTCGAGGGTCCTTACCATCAAAATTCGACTGTGATTATGCTTATGTATGCCCTTCATGGAATCTTTCCCCAAGCATGTAGTTGGTATTTATAACTGCACTCACTTCTATGTCTTGTTTCGCGATATTCTAAAGGTTTTGGGCCACATTTGCTTTCACATCTTGGCTGCCGGTCTGAATGGATACATGGCCACCGTCACTAATTTGAAAAACCCTCTCAATAAGTGGAAATGCGGAGCTGCTCCGATCACGGTAAGCTTTCTGCTTCTGTATTCATGATCATGAGATTCAATTGCTGGCACATAAAATTTGTCTATAGAAACTCTCTGAAAGTATGCTAATGTGGGACTTCTAATGATCAACCCTAGGCAATGATGACGGTGAAGCGATGGGGTCATAATCCGCGTTCCTCATCGTTTGGTAAGCCTGCCATCCATCCTGCGGCAGTGGACTTGAAAGGCAAAGCATACGAGTACGTCTATACTTACATTTCCTTCCTATCCATGAGGCTCTTGACCATCAAATTTTCTGTAACTCCCTCGACAATATTCCGATCGCCGCATGCAGGTTGCTGCAGAAGAACGCATTCAACTTCTTAGTGCAAGATTTATATCGAAATCCGGGTCCTCTTCAGTTCGAAGGTCCTGGTGCCGATGCTAAGCCGGTAACCCTATGCGTGGAAGACCAGGACTACATGGGACGGATCAAGCTTCTGCAAGATTATCTGGAGAAGGTCCTCACTCTCTCACCTCCTTTGGCCATTGAACTAGTTACTGCAATGTGCAATCCGAGCACTCGGTTCACTCTTCTGACTCATTTTTCTCTTGTGGGTGCATTGCACAGGTCAGAACCATTGTAAAGCCAGGGTGCTCGCAGGATGTTCTCAAGGCGGCTTTGAGTGCCATGGCTTCCGTGACCGATGTCCTCTCCGTGCTGTCTGCTCCTACATCCATCGGCCAGTTCGGCATGAACCACTCTTAGTTCCAACTTTGCTCGATTTTAAACCGGAGACGTTCAAGCTGAAAAGCAGCTTGATGATAAAATAAGTGAAATCCTTCTCCATATATTTTTGAAAGTTTTCCTGCTGTTTTTACCGGATGAAGATTCTCTTTAAGATGATGAGCTTCTTTTTTTGTGGGCACTGTGAACTAATAAGATTAATCTAATGTTCCTAGATTGTGTTGAATCCCTTTTCGTTTGTATGGTCGTGCTTCTACGAGTTATGGACAAAGTTCGACTTTCTTCTTGGACAAAGTCGGATTTATAACCGTCTCAAATTAATTGAATGTTAAGGTTTCTATGAATGTTAAGGTTTCTAACCGCGACTCAAAACACTGTTGGAACCGAATATTTTGCAATGCCGAAAATGCCCTTGTGGCGCCCTTTCTTACACGCGATTTTTTGAAATTCAAACTCCTTTTCCCCAATCGAAGAGAGCCGTTGGCCCAACTCATCCCCGATCCTTTCAAAACCACCCACGATTTCCCACCAAACCCTAAAACCCCTTCCATTCGATCGTCTAGAGAGTGAGAAAGAGAAAACACAGGTTTGCAAAGGACGGAGATGGAGAAGGAGGCGGTTGTGAAGACGTTATCGGCGATGGATGCGTTCGAAAAGCTCGAGAAAGTCGGGGAAGGAACTTACGGGAAAGTTTACAGGGCCAGGGATAAGGCTACCGGCAAGATCGTCGCTTTGAAGAAGACCCGCCTCCATGAGGACGAGGAGGGCGTCCCCCCTACCACCCTCCGCGAGATCTCCATCCTCCGTATGCTGTCGAAGGATCCCCACGTCGTCAAGTTTGTTTTCTTTCTCGTGCACTCACCGCTTTGGTCTATCTTGTCTTTTTAATCCGATCACGTTGCCGTGGAGAGATTTCGATATCGACACAAGGGTTTGTGGAAAAATTCGATCTTTTGATGTTTCGTTGCGCAAGCTGAGTCGTGGTAAAATCACTAGATGTTGGGAACTGGGTACGAATGTGTTTTTGTGGTATAATTTGTGGAGAATCAGTTGTTATGACTGGTATTTTTCTGACATTTGTGGTAGAGGAATGTGGCGATATCTGTGAAGAATCTCGCTTGCTATATGTGATTCTTGTTGGTTTTTGTCTTTGACAGATTGATGGACGTGAAGCAAGGTGTGAACAAAGAAGGAAAGACAGTTCTCTACCTAGTTTTTGAGTACATGGACACTGATCTGAAGAAGTATATTCGCAGTTTCAGGGCAACTGGATCGAACATTCCCCCTGAAATCGTCAAGGTAAGTTTCCCTTCGGACACTCCAGTAACCTTGCAATTTCGAGTGGCCATTAAGAAACTTGACTTGGCCAAATGCAGAGTCTGATGTATCAACTTTGCAAAGGTGTTGCTTTCTGCCACGGGAGAGGAGTCTTACACAGGTGTGTGCTGCCGTAGACACTAAAGATATTCTAACTAATTCTTTAACTATCTGCACTTTCGATGTCCTATATCAATGCTTGTGTGTTTGTGGATGTCTGCATTTTCCAGGGACCTCAAGCCTCACAATCTACTCATGGACAAAAAGACAATGGCCCTCAAGATAGCGGATCTCGGTCTTGCTAGAGCGTACACCGTTCCAATCAAGAAGTACACTCACGAGGTCCCGCCTACTTCCGGAAATAAAATAATTTACCCACACTCCATAGACAACTGATTATTGTTCCATGTGACTGCAGATACTGACACTATGGTATAGGGCTCCTGAAGTTCTGCTGGGATCCACTTACTATTCAACTGCTGTGGATATGTGGTCCGTCGGTTGCATATTTGGTACACTTATTCTGCTTTTAACTCTAATTATCATCGAGGTTCTGTCCAATCAAACAGTTGCGTAATCTTATATGTTATCTTTTGTGGTTCGTAGCTGAGCTTGTCACTAATCAAGCCCTGTTTCCCGGGGATTCCGAGCTGCAACAGTTATTGCACATATTCAAGTGAGAGATATAGCTTTAGCTTGGATTTTCTTTGGGGAATATATTGTAACAACATTTCTTCATTGAATGTGTGGAAATTTGTTATATGCAGGCTTTTGGGTACTCCAGACGAGACGGTGTGGCCAGGGGTGAGAGCACTGATGAACTGGCACGAGTATCCTCAGTGGAAGCCTCAGTGCTTGTCGACATCCATTCCTAACCTCGACAAGGAAGGATTAGATCTCCTTGCAGTAAGATCTCGTGAAATAGTCATTCACTTTTTTGCCGAAGTGACACTAGTCGCTTGTCGAACAATCTTTCTCATTGTCATACACCACTTGAAATGCAGCAAATGTTGAGGTACGAGCCATCAAAGCGGATTTCTGCCAAGGTGGCCATGGAGCATCCTTACTTTGATGGCCTTAACAAGGCTGACCTTTGAAAAGTCACCTAACTTACTGTCCGTGTCTATGGTGATGCATGAATCTGCTTGGCTCAAGCAAATGGATGGGATTGTGTGTAATATTTTTTAATTTACTAAGGTTGTCTGTCCTAACTTTCTGAATTTGTCCAGTTGTCTTATACTGAAGACAATCTTCCGCACTTGCCAATTGTCATCGCAATTCTCTGCACCTACGGGTAACAGTGTGCAGTTGAAACATCGATTAATTATGTATTCTAACTTATCATCAAAGATTAGGAAGGTTTAAGATCTAGATAAATGGGTACTCTTTTCCGGGATGAAAGCATAGGCTGTTGCGGACATGGGAGATCCATTCTTCCTGGCCAGCAGAAAGCGCTGAATATTATCGGCTATCCGGGATAGGACGCGTCCAGCTATTTCTCTACCTCTGCCGGGGGAAGAGAACACTGCCGAAGAAAAGGCGCTAGGGCTCCAGCTCATGACGTGCGTAATATACAGTCTGCAGGTTTCATCGCATCAGCATCAGTAGGGCTTGTAGCCGTATGTGATCAATCATGAAGTTCTCTGTTATTTTAACTTTGAATGATCGAGTCAGACGACATCATCTGCATGCATTCAATTAGTCTGTAGGATGATGATGTATTGTGTAGATTGGGTCGCGGCACTTGATCTAGCAAGATGTTCCCCATGATGTTACTCGAATTCAAATATCCGTGGAACTACTTTATAGGATCGAATCTCACAGTTATTCCGATTTGCCTGTCAATGTTAACTCAAGCTTCTTCAGGTAAACCTCCGGCCATTCGAAAGACTGCAGCATTTTCCTATCGTTGTTGCAGAACAAAGTCGATGACATCACTCAAAGGAAGTTTTCTTTTTGACATGACTAAATGGTTCGGCTGAGTTTCCATATTGATAAGATTACTGTCTTGATTGATCATTTCGCATGATTTAGAATATGAAGACGTAAAATTGCATTTGGATTTCCCTTGGATTAAGGTTAAAATCATATTTTAAGACATTTTTCTGCAAGAAACTTTCCCCTACACCAACGCAGTCCCAACGCTCCAATGGACAGCAAACCTCCGACCAGGGAGGGAGGGGCCGCCGGTGACTACCCTCCCAAACCCGACACGTTTCCCACGCCGCCGGTGGCCACCACCCCGAAAATTACTTCTGTTCCGTTGAAGCCCGCTTCGTCCCTCGCCACTCCCTCTGCCACAGCTCTGACACCGCCGCCGCCGCCGGCGGATGCCACTCCTCCCGACGCCGACCTTTTCCCTGCTCCAAGTTACTCCCGTGAGTCAAAGTTCCTACCTTTTACATCCTCGACCTTCGAATCCCCCAAAGTTTCAAAATTTTCGTCATTCTCCAACGAAAATGTCGGGTTTCGATTCCGGATCAGCGATTCCAGGTCGCAGGTTGGTTGATTGCTTGATTCATGCGGTGCGGCGTAACGTTTGTTGCAGGTTGGTTCTCTTGGACGTCGATCCACGAGTGCGAGTCCAGGCTCCTGCCGGAATTCTTTGCCTCCAAGTCACCGTCCAAGACGCCTAGGGTTTACGTATACTATAGGAATTCGATTATTCGGGTTTACTTGAGGAACCCCAGCCGGAAGGTGACGTTTACGGATGCAAGGAAGACGGTTGTTGGGGATGTGGGCTCGATTAGGAGGGTCTTTGATTTCTTGGAGGCCTGGGGGTTGATCAATTATGGAGGTTCAGGGCAGAGCAAGGCTTTGAAGTGGGATGACAAGGAGACTGGTAAGAGTGGGAGTGGTGGTGATGGGAATGTGGTGGTGGAGGTTGCTGGGGGAAAGAAGGATGGGAGGAAGAGGATATGTGGAGGGTGTAAAAGCGTGTGTACCATTGCGTGCTTTTCTTGCGACAAGGTGTGTTCCCTGCCCTTGCAGATCTCGCGAGTATGAATAATTCAGATTGTGCAATTGTATTCTTCCTTTAGTTGCGGGCGATGAGCAAAAGAAACTTTTATGTCATTATTAATAACACCTCCTTCTTGAACATCTATTCAAGATTTTTGCCTATGGAACAAAATAATCAGCAGATGTCACCAGGATTGGATGTGATTTGTCTCCTTTTTTTTGTACTTGTACAGTATGATTTGACTCTCTGTGCAAGGTGCTATGTAAGAGGCAATTACCGTGTTGGCGTCAGTTCAACCGACTTCAGGCGGGTTGAGATTAGTGAAGATATGAAAGCTGATTGGACAGACAAGGAAACACTGCACCTTCTAGAAGCCATTATGCATTACGGTGATGACTGGAGGAGAGTTTCACATCATGTTGGTGGTAGAAGTGAGAAAGAATGTGTCGCTCGTTTTATAAAACTTCCTTTTGCAGAAGAGTTCGTTGACTTCCCTGATTCTGAAGAGAGAGGTGCTGCATTTAATTATGTCAAGGATCAGCATGATGGTGAATCTGTTTCGCCCTCAAACAAAAAAATGTGTCTGAACCCATTGGCAGATGCAAGCAATCCAATCATGGCTCAGGTATTGATTTAAAATTCTCTTTTCTGAGTATCATTCTTTGATAAACCTCCTTTCGAAGTCTGAGTTCATTCCTTTTCAACCCATTGGCAGCTACACTTGCTTTCTTTTTGTACTGATCGTTTGGATATTCCTTTACTTTCTCATTTCTCTGACAACAGTTTTGATTTCACATGGATTAATAGATTCACTTTCTAGTGGTGTTGTATTGGAGGAAATGTCATTTTATTGGTGTTGACTAGCAATGGGTCCTCTTTAGGCTGCCTTTTTATCTGCTTTGGCTGGAGTACGAGTTGCAGAAGCTGCCGCCCAAGCAGCTGTGACTACCCTAACTGAGGTGGAATATGGAATAGCTGGAGGCAGAGACAGAGGTGCTGTTGTATCCAACAGCAAAGATATGGGAAGCATTGGTAGGGTATTTTTCAGAAACCACCAGATCATTCGCTGTTTTGCTTCGTCTGGCCCGACTATTGTATCTTTTTATCTTAATATACTATTGGGTATCTTGTAGGAAGATCTCCACTCCTTGATTGACAACTTTTTTCTGTGAGAGATTGTGCCAACTGTGATATTAACAGATAACTCATTATGAAACTTGCTTGGCTCGTGATTAAAGATGCTAAGAATACTGCACTTATATTGTGCTTTTTCTTTACTCTTAGTAACGTAATTATAGAAATTGAAGAAGCCAATCATGGGTTTCCTCGATGGAGGAACAATGCCTATTAAAGTTGAGTGTCTGTCTCTGCTCATCGATGCTGGCTTTAGTTTTATCCAATATGTTTTGTTCTATCAGACGGGAAGTTGTCAGACGAGAGGGAAGCAACCCTGAATGAAGCAGAAACAGCTCTAATGGAAGCAAACTCAATGCTCAAGAAGGAAGAACTAGACATTGAGAAAGCAGTCTCGGAGATTGTTGAGGTGCAGGTATGTGCTACGCTCCCCCTCAAAATTCAACCTTCCCTCTGGTCTTTCTCTTGGCTTGTATGGAAAAGTCAACCGACGGAAACTTCTGCTTTGCTGCTATCTACGCAGCTGAAAGATATTCATGACAAGATAATTCGTTTCGAGGAGTTGGATTTGCTGATGGAGAAAGAGAGGCAGCAGTTTGATGAGATGAAGCATATGCTCTTTGTTGACCAGCTCGCACTCTTGTCTCATAGAAAATCTGCCCCTAAGATGGTTGATTCTTCAAAGAACCCTCAGGCAGCTCACTCGGACGAACCATTGATTACATAGCCCTACTTGATGTAGTTTTGTAAGCTTTTCAGGAATAGTTGTCAGGTGAACCAGTGGCTGGTATCTGCAAATTGTATTTCCAGGAAAATGTTAGTGAGTTTCTTTCGGGGGCGCTTTGTCCCATCTCAGGCAGGCGGGTTTAAGACCGAGAAATTGACCAGGAGGAAGGAGCTTCCACGGGAGAAAGCCTCCTGGGCTGTCCCCACCTTAGTTGAGGTATAGGATGAAACGGCGTTTGTCTTGACCTTTGACTGGTCGGAGTTGTTGGCGTGTGGACTAGTCCTCCGTGGATGATTCAACCTAAACGCATGTGGTCCAGGGAATAGCCCTGTCTATTCTTGCTCGTATGAAACATATCGGTGGCTAACTGCACCACAAGAAGAAGGTCAACAACTGGAGATGCTGTAGCCCAGTGATACTTTGTCTTGGGGAAACAAACCTCAAGGTCACCCAGTTTCTGAAAAGCTTTTAACTGGAGGTGATTCTGTACATTGGAATCACTGAGATTTTATCCTAGGAATGTTACCTTCTGAACAAAATGGCCTGAAATTCCAAAGTCTTCCAGCCAATCAGGGATGGTTTCTTCGTCTCTCGGTGGGTCTCACTCTCACCAAATCGAACTAGAAGTATCAGAAACTACTTCCCTGTTTCCTTGTCTGTCAAGGGTCAAACAAAAGGGAAGCCGAATTTGCTTCTTAGGAAAGGAGATTTGTTGAATACAAAGCATATTTAAGCAAGTAAAAACATCCTAGCAGTAAGGACCCCCATCAATAGCCTCCGGCAGGAAATGGCTCTCAAGGTTCTACGCGCTCTTGACCAGGCTAAAGTTCAATACTACCACTTCAAGGCCATCATCATCGCAGGTACCCTCCCTCGGAACATTCAACACTCCTGGTTCTGTAACTTCATGGTCTGTCCAATTTGATGTGTGGTTCTAACTTTCTCGCTCGTAGGTATGGGGATGTTCACCGATGCTTATGACCTGTTCTGTTTCCCCCCTGTTATGACTCTGATCGGGCGGATTTACTACGATAACGGTGATAGCAAGAAAGACAAGTACGAAGTCTCTCCCGTGGCTGCTTCGACCATTTTGGGGATTGCGTACCTCGGGACGGCGATTGGCCAGGTCGTGTTTGGGCTTCTGGGCGACAGGGTTGGACGGAAGAGGGTTTACGGGTTCGCCCTGGTGCTCATGGTGGCGGGTTCCATCGGATGCGGATTCTCAGTGGGTAAGAGCAGAAGTTATGTCCTGGCGAGCCTCGGGTTTTTCAGGTTCTTGATGGGGGTAGGCATAGGGGGTGACTACCCGCTCTCGGCAACCATCATGTCGGAGTTTGCGAATCAGAAGACCAGAGGGGCTTTCATAGCTGCTGTGTTCTCGATGCAAGGGTTTGGGATCTTGGCGAGCTCTGTCGTAACAATGGCAGTCTGCCAGGTATTTAATAAGCTAGCTCATAATCCATCCCCACATGATCAAGCACCAGGGGCGGCGGACCTTGCGTGGAGGGTGATACTCATGATGGGAGCAGTTCCGGCAGTCTTGACATTTTATTGGCGTATGATGATGCCGGAAACCGCCAGGTATACGGCCCTTGTCGCCCAAGACGCCCGGCAAGCTGCCAAAGACATGGAACGAGTCCTTGACGTGCCTCTTTACGAAATTGCAGAAGAGGACCCCTTTCCAAACACTCGCCCGACTTCAGCTCCCTCACTGCAACCACCATCACTTCCATTGCCACAGCTGCCCTCTTACCATCTCTTTTCCCAAACCTTCCTTCGTCGCCATGGCAGAGACCTATTTGCTTGCTCCATTTCCTGGTTACTCGTCGACGTGGTATTTTACAGCTCCAACCTCTTCCAATCCAGAGTATACGAAAGCTACCTTCCTAAACCAGAAAATCAGAATGCCTTCCTAGCAGCCTACCACGTGGCAAGGCTCCAGGCACTCGTCGCACTCTGCTCAACCATACCGGGTTACTTCTTCACAGTCGCACTCATCGATCGCATAGGGCGCATCAAGATACAGTCCATGGGTTTCCTCTTCATGGCCGTTGTCCTCTTCTCCATAGCTATACCTTACAACTATTATCGGAAGCACCACGATAATATAGCCTTCTTGTTGCTGTATGGCTCAGTGTTCTTCTTTGCCAACTTTGGCCCAAATACAACGACGTTCATCATACCTGCGGAGCTCTTTCCAGCAAGACTCCGGGCAAGTTGCCATGGCATCGCTGGGGCAATAGGGAAGCTTGGGGCCATCCTCGGGGCTATTGGATTCTTGTGGGCAACACGGAAGAAGGAGCATGATGGACATTATACAGAAAATGGTATGAAGACTGTTTTGTTAATACTGGGGTCTATATGCCTCGCAGGGTTACTGGTTACAATCATGTTCACAAAGGAAACCATGGGGAGATCACTGGAGGAAAATGAGACATGTGCCGAATAGGTCTGGTCGATGAGAATCGCCAGAATTGCTGCGTCTGTAAATAAAATGTCATGCAGGCACAATAGTGAGTTAAACAGGATGGCTTTTTCTGGCCTATAGGAAGGCCCGTGATCCCATGATGCCCGAAAGTAGTACAGTTCTCCACTTCTGTTTATATGTCGTATGGCCTTCCATCCTAACGCCAATCCTCATGCACGCAAGCCATGCGACAAGTAACTGCCCAAATTTGTTCTATCATTGTAGAGTACACCCGCTAAAAGAAAACAGAACCCAATTGTCCCAGTTCGACCTTTATACATGGCGCACAGCAGCAATTCATGTCAACCAATTATAATAACTCACAAGAATGAGTGCATTACAAGCGACTTTGACCGACTTCAGAACGGAAGAGCCGAATCCTCCAACAAAAAACATACAAAGAAGCCACGGCAACCTCCCATCACCTAAAGCAGTAGCCAAGTAACCTGAACTCAACAAGCACGTAATCTCGAATCAGATAAATCGGGCCAGCGTGATTCACACTCAAATGGAGAGTAAAAGCGAAACATCAATTAGAATGGAGTTTGGAAGCATCATCCACTAGAAATACCGGAAATCGAATCCTAAAACATCTACAACGAGAAATTGAAAGAAAAAAAGCTGAATCAAACCACATGCCTCAATAAACAGACCACTCGGATTCAGCTCACTATCCCATCCGCATCCCATCACAAATAGCTCCAACAGACATCCGATTTAAAAAAAAAAATCGACCCAATCGGTTCCACGAACAATCCGGGAAATCAATGCCAAAACGGAGGTGAATCGCTAGGCGCTTACCCTAGGGATCTACTTCGAAGACTTGGAGCCGCCCCCCTGTGAGGCATAATCAGGCGGGGAGTAGATGACGGCGGCGGCCATGGCTCCCGGAAGCACACCGTACTTCGCCAGCACTGCCAGCTTCGCCACCAGCGGCTCTCCCTTCATCCACATCGCGACTTCTTCAACCACCCCAACAAACTCCGACGAACAAATCGATCAGTCCAGCCACTTAAATGACTGATTTTTCTTCGTGTACTTCCTCGACGGTCCGCTTTGCGGGCTATACGGGCCCTCGTATAAGATTCTACAAATGGGCCTAGGCCTAATAAATCACAAAGAAGCCCTTTTGTATTGTGGGCCAAATGATGGCCTTCTAAGGCCCAACCCGATAAACAACGACTCACCCGGCCAATAAAAATCTCATAAACTGACGTTTATATCTCCAAACTCTTGTTTGAATTACTACCAGGACCACGCATGGATAGATATTTATTTATTCTTCAAAGACGTGGCCTTATGAATCGATCTCCCGACGAGGACAGCAACGATGGACTTCGAAGCAACTCCCCCCCCACCACCCAAAGGAGAATCAATCAGATCGACTTGTCTGCGTGCCTTGCTTGCTTGTATTCCGGATCTGAAAGCTCTAAAACCGTTTTTCCTCGTACTGGTGTCTGTCTTCACACACTTATCTTCTTACATTTACGGACAGCGTGAACGACGCTTGACTTCGAAAAGGGTCTCTCTCTCTCTCTGATCCCTGATCCACGTGACAAGAGGGCAAGCCCGGAAATCTACTGGTCCTTTTCCCTTTTGGGGAGGCGACTCACTTGACTAACCAGTGGCTTGTCGTTTTGGCGCGACTTGATCCCTCCAGCAGTGATTATTTTTAAAAGGAGAGGGTGGGGGGAGGGTGTGGTAGTAGTTTGGGTATCTTCTGATTGGAACAGATGGGGCGCGGGCGCCTGTCTTTTCTGGGTCATACAAGTTGTTGGGTGCGGGAAAGTAATAACCTTTGTTGACGATATCCGATGAGATTTTATCGCCGTGAGCTGAGGAGAAGTCGAAAGGGATGACGAAAGGCGAGGAGTTTCGTTGGTTGCCAAATGGCGGGACTGGAGGGGGAGTTAACACGTTGTTGCCCGTTCCTCGTTGCAGTGGGAGTTTGGAGTATAGTTTGTTTTGACTTGGGATGGGTTGAAAGTTGGTTGAGATGGAAGAGGAAGGAAGGGTCGATTGATTCTCTCTTCAGATTTGTTCGTTTTGTCATGTGTGATTTGCTCGATCTGGAAAGACGGATCGTGAGAAAAGAAAGGAAATTGGAAGTCATTTTCTTCTACTAGATCTTGCTTTTTTCTTTGGGAGGTCTAATTCAGTGGAGCGTGCTTCCCCCCCAACAATGATTTGTTGAAGAAAAAACATTGTACCACCATGCAGATAATATAATTCAAGATCACTTGCTCCTCCTCCTCCTCCTTCTCCTCCTTTCATCTCCGACCAACAACCCCTTTGCTATTCACATTCTTTCATTCATTACATCCTTCCCCCACCAGTAATGAAAGTAGATAATACGGCCAGACCCAATCATATCCCCACAAATACCCAGTAAGCTTTTTAGTCAGTTAGCGAGTCTCACGTCTTCCACTTGGGGCTCTCTCTTGGTGAGCCCTTGCCCTCTATCTTTTAACTCCCAGCCGGGTGTATGATCATATGCCTGTGAGAAAGTTGTTTAGTGATTCGTAGTAGTAGGTTGACGCAGTCGGTCTGCTGTTTTTTATTCCGTTTACTGTATATCTTCTTTTGGTAGAGCTTCAGTAGCGGATTTCGGTGCTTGATTCGCCCGGCGGTAAGATGAAGGGAGCTGTCCTCGTGGCACTTGCCGCCACTCTTGGCAATTTCTTGCAGGGGTGGGATAATGCCACCATTGCAGGTAACTTCTGGGGTCCCTGATCTGGTTTTGATTTGATTGTGGCGGTTTAAGAGCCTGATTTGCCAGCGTGTTTTAGGAGCCATCGTCTACATAAAGGAGGATCTCGATTTGCAAACCACGGTGGAGGGTCTAGTTGTGGCGATGTCATTGATTGGAGCCACTGTGATCACCACGTGTTCTGGCGCCATATCGGACTGGGTTGGTCGGCGGCCTATGCTAATAATCTCGTCAGTTCTCTATTTTGTAAGCGGTATAGTAATGCTGTGGTCGCCCAATGTGTACATCCTATGTCTTGCGCGGCTGCTTGATGGGTTTGGGATTGGCCTCGCTGTTACGCTCGTCCCGATCTACATATCGGAGACAGCCCCATCTGATATAAGGGGGCAGTTGAATACCCTCCCTCAGTTTACGGGGTCAGGGGGCATGTTCTTGTCATACTGCATGATCTTTGGTATGTCGTTGCAGACATCGCCAAGTTGGAGAGTAATGCTGGGGGTTCTTTCGATTCCTTCTATTCTTTACATTGTATTGACAGTATTTTACTTGCCTGAGTCGCCAAGATGGCTTGTGAGTAAGGGGAGAATGAATGAAGCCAAGAAGGTTCTTCAGAAGTTGCGTGGCATTGAGGATGTTTCTGGTTTTTTCCTAAACTAGTTAATTCCTCATTCCGATCGTCTCTGCACGACCATCTAAGGTCTGCAAGTTTCTGTTCTCTGATCTTCATTTTCGTGTTGACAGGTGAATTGGCATTGTTAGTGGAAGGCCTAGGAATCGGGGGTGAAACGTCTATTGAGGAGTATATCATTGGCCCCGATGATGAACTCGTCGATGGTGATGGGACTGAGGTTGAAAAAGACAAGATTAAGCTGTATGGTCCCCAGCAAGGACTGTCATGGGTGGCCAAACCAGTAACGGGACAGAGTTCTCTGGCACTTGCTTCTCGACAAGGAAGCATAGTCAACCAAAGCATGCCACTCATGGACCCTCTTGTAACTTTATTCGGGAGCATTCATGAAAAGGTTCCAGAGACCGGTGGAAGCACACTGTTTCCTAATTTCGGCAGCATGTTTAGTACGGCTGACCCGCACGGCAAGCATGAGCAGTGGGACGAAGAGAGTCTGCAGAGGGAAGGCGAAGGAGAGGATTTGGAGGCGGCTGGTGGTGGAGACTCTGATGATAACTTACATAGCCCATTGATATCTCGGCAGACGACCAGCATGGACAAGGACATGGTTCCACCGCCACCAGCTTCTCATGGGAGTATTCTTAGCATGAGATGCCGTAGCAGTTTGTTTGAGGGAGGCGGGGAGCCAGTTGGGGCCACTGGAATTGGTGGTGGTTGGCAGTTGGCATGGAAATGGTCGGAGCGAGAAAGTGAGGATGGGCAGAAGGAAGGAGGGTTCAAGAGGATTTATTTACGAGAGGGCGTCCCGGGATCTAGACAGGGATCAATTGTTTCGGTCCCTGGGGGTGATGTTGCAGGTGATGGCGATTATGTCGCGGCTGCAGCATTGGTTAGCCAGCCCGCTCTTTACTCGAAGGAGCTCATCGATCAGCACACTGTCGGACCTGCAATGGTTCACCCATCTGCAACCGCTTCAAAAGCTCCTATCTGGTCTGCATTACTGGAACCAGGCGTGAAACATGCGCTTTTTGTTGGTATCGGAATTCAAATACTTCAGCAGGTAATGGAAAGAACCATTTTTTCATGCTATGTTACATCATCGGTTTGATTAACGGAAGTAATCACGCAGTTCTCGGGAATTAACGGCGTCCTGTATTACACACCTCAAATTCTGGAAGAAGCTGGAGTAGAAGTGCTTCTAGCCGATTTAGGGCTGAGTACAAACTCTGCATCATTCCTTATCAGTGCATTCACGACTTTCCTGATGCTACCCTGTATCGCAGTCGGTATGCGGCTGATGGACAGCACTGGACGAAGGTATCTTAGTAGTCACAATCAAATGTCGCCCGAATCAAGTCTCTGAGCATGTGTATCACTTAAATGCATCCTTCCGTGAATTTTTCAGGATGTTGTTGCTCACCACGATTCCTATCCTCATCCTGACACTAGTGATTCTGGTCATCAGCGAATTTGTGACAATCAGCACTTTGGTGAACGCTATAATTTCCACTGTCTGCGTCATCGTCTACTTCTGCTGTTTCGTCACGGCATATGGACCTATCCCCAACATCCTCTGCTCTGAGATCTTCCCCACTCGGGTTCGTGGCCTGTGTATCGCGATAACTTCTCTTGTGTACTGGATCTGCGACATCATTGTCACGTATACTTTGCCCGTGATGCTCACCTCCATCGGCCTTGCTGGTATTTTCGGGATATACGCAGTAGTATGCGTCTTCTCCTGGATATTTGTCTTCCTAAAGGTGCCGGAGACGAAGGGCATGCCGCTTGAGGTCATTACCGAGTTCTTCTCTGTCGGCGCAAGGCAGGTTGCAGCTTCCAAGAGTGACTAGAGCCACGCTTCATGATAGACACGAAGTTTCGCCAACTTTCTCGAATGAAATTTTGCAGATTTTTGTCTCTTTTTTTTTTAATCATCTGGGCTACACTCTGATTTTGTTTTCATACTACTAGTTTTGAGTGACATTCTAAACTTGTACGAAACTATGATCGTTGATATGTTATTACATGATATATTATAACACTAGCACCGCTCGTCGCAGTTAAGAACTTGGCCAAGCAGATCATCCAGGAGTCGGACGAGGAGGTGAATACTGTAAGTTTGGGGAGCATCGGATGGTTTTCTTAAAATACTAAATTAACAAAAAAAACATACATTGGTGAGTAAACTTCGCATGGTATTCGTCTTTGATACTTACAAACACGAGACTAATTTGGGATTCTCGTAGTTTTCGATATAAAAACTCCGAGATCAAAGAACTCTCCTCTCTAACCTTGCCTGGCTGCGGAAGGTTCTACTTGCAGAAGCTCTATGTTCAGCTTGAAGGTGGCATCCGGCTGTACAAAGAAACCAAAAAAACGAATGTCAGGCGATGGTGTTATGTTGAATTCCTCAATGTAGACATATGGAGATAGCAAGAGGATAACTTAAGGGGCAGCATTTTCATTGCCAGAAGAGAATCTGAGTTTACCGGAATCTCGTTCATTCCTTTCTTGCCATAACCTGCTTCCGGGGGAACTATCACTGTTCTCTGAACAATCAAAAGTTAAAAGCAGATGGAGGATTTGAGATCCGACCTAAAAGACAGATGGAGAATTGAATTCTGAGCGAGACAAGGTGAAAAAATATTCACCTTGCCACCCACTTTCATGCCTTCCGTAATTGAGTACATGGCGGCAGGAGGCTTTGGCGCAGCTTGTGCTGAGAAAAGCCCATTTGGGTTATCCACAAATTCACGCTTACGCTCTTTCCCGGGGGGAGCTCCTACCTTGAACTCGTACGGCTACCAGAGGCCAGGACGGATTCAGATCAGCAACATAATGGACAGAAATAAGGCAAGACAGCCACATCAAAGATCGCTCAGCTAAAGACGGCAAATGCGAACGCCAGACATAGAAGCACAAGCCCAATATCTAAATCTAGGAACCTGAGCAATGGTACGGTTTCCAGCCAATATCTTGGACTCTCGGCTCGAGACAGCGGTAATACCTCGGTACAGACAATCAAAATGCACCTGTGAAGAAACACACCATATAGCCCACAAGGGCGATCTGATTCAATTCACTTCGCAAAGGGCACGATCCATATAATACAATACGGGGGGAAAGTACATATACCAGGACAGTTGATCCCTTTTCGGCAACCGGACCTTTACCCTCGACGATATCGTAGTACTTAAGCCCCTCAGCTAACTCAAAAATCACATCAACCACAAAGTCTTTCAAGGTCAGCTACGCGTCCATAATTCGACATTTCCAAGTAAATTTCAGAAAACTTGCGAAATTGCGGAAATGCACACAATACCCCATTTCATACACAATCCTTAAGTGTGAAAGTCAGGGAATGCCGCATTTCTTGGCTATGAGACTACGCATACGGCCCATTCAAAATCCACAACAAGAATCAGTAGCTCACACACAGAAACGAACTTACGACTGGTGGAGTACTCCTCCAGGGGAATCGCCTTCCTGTTCCGCCTCTCCCTCGCCTCCGCGGACCACGGTGGGGTGGACACGAGGCAAAACGGCAACGTCGCGAGGAGTACCGCCACTCTCCTACCGGAGCCCGCCTGTACAGGTCGGAGGAGGGGGAGCCGAAACGCCGCGTCATGCGGAGGCGGCTTCGGAGGGGGGACTCGGCCGTCGTCGATGACGACCACCGGCCGGTGCAAGCAGCATCGGGCGGCAGACATGGTAGTGGCCGGCTGTTATCGCCCACTCCCCGGGCAGCCAGCCGTTTTAGTCCCCTTCTATCCACAATTAACCGGGCCAGGAAGCCCACAAAACTCCGCCATCAGACCCATTAACATTAGGCCCAGTAACGGAGTTGCAACATCTCCTCAACGGGAGCCGACCGCCGACTCGTGCTTTTGCAGAAGCTGGTTTCTGTTTCCATGGCGTCCGTCCATCACGTTCGCGAATGCTGCAGGTCAGATGGTCGATTCCTGCATTTCACGTAAGACGCCGTTTTGTTCTTATTTTTGTTGACCGTTTGTTTTTTTGATAAAATATCGATTTATGATATTAAATTTAAGCTAATTTTATGTTTTTTCGTTAATTTAATTTGTTATATAATTTTATAAACTAAAATAACGAACAAAACAAAAAAAATAACACGGTTTAAGGCCATAAATTTACCTTTTTTTAGGAGGGGACGAAAGTATTCTTTAGCCGTCGATTTTTAATTTGATATTGTTTTAGTTTTGGATTCACTGACCTTTTGATCTGATATTGTTAGGATGTTCTCTTAAGCCATCCGACCGATGTTATCTTGGGAGCATTGGCCACACCAACCTGTCAATAAGATCACATCAGGCAGGACGCTTGTTGATTCGCTTCCCTAAGAGGCTTGTTATTCGCGCCGTGCGCAGGTGTAAATGGTGGAATTTGCGAGCTGTTGTTATCTCTTTGGTGATGTTAGTTTGATGTGTGAACTGGGGTCTTGCATTGGGTCGTTTGTGTGCTCGGCCGGTATAAGCTGACGCTGGCTATGGCATCACGCAGTGATTCGGGATGTCTTTATTGGTTGTAAGAACTGATTCTTTCCCTTTTGAAGTGAAAGGACAAGCAGTAGCAACCTATTTGTCAGTGGCTTCACCTTGGGAAGTACTGTCGTTGGAGCGCTTGGTTGCGTGTATGCTCCCCAGGTAGGACAGCCAACATGGATTTTTAACACGCTTGTCTCTAGTCGGGCTCTCTCCTATTAGCAGGATTCCTCTGCAGATCAGCCAGATGATTGTTGGAACTAAAAAGAAAGACATAATAAGGAAACTGCCAAATTTATCTACGAGGAGAAGGCTTTGGAGGTGAGATGTTTGCTCCCTTCTGTCATTTCGGCAGTTCTCATCGTAGTGGAGTCCTTGAATAGCCTTGAACGAGTGATAATCGATAAATTACTACCTCATGTGTTCTTTCATGTTCTTATTGGGAATAATCTACTATGAATGGTTATTCCTTCAATAGCTTGTTCAACTCGCTAGAGCCGAGTCTGCACAGTGCAAAGGATGCTGCATCTCTGTTAGTGCTTGTTTAATTGAGTTTACATCCACGAGAAGCAGCTGACCCACTCACTGGATTCGACAAATGTTGGTCTGTTTCCGTGAAGCCGCTGACTTTGGGGAGCTTTATGACTGCAGAGGAAAAGGAAAGAGCTGTCTAAGAAGATTGCACAGATTGACACGGCCATAGACGGCGCATCAGCCCAGATTCGGTCAGAAATGCCCGGGACGACGACGACTTTATGCAGTCTGAAGAAGTTACGGCGTGACATAGCTTCTTCCCCTGCATCTCTGTTTCCCCTCTTTTTTGTCTTCAAAGGGAGTAAAAACATGTAAACGATGAGATTCATTGTTATGCTGTAGTTACGGATATGGATGGATTCCCACGAAAAAAATTTCCAGTACGTTAAAAAACACAGACAGGCTTATCACGCCCAATACTCATGAATGAGTCCAGACGGAAATGGAACACCCATTGGTCTCCCTGCAGGTGCAGGAGAACGTGAAACCCGAGGTCGTTGCCTTTAGACCGGCAATGGAGAGTCCGCACATCATCCACGTTGGTTCGTTTTTCGAACAGCCATCCACTTGTAAAGGTCGTTCGACCCAAAAGTTCGAGACGTGGAGAAGTCGCCCCGATGCGCCAGAACCAAAGAAGATATGGCTTCTTCTTGGTTGCCCACCCAGACTGAAGCTTTGTCCCACTAATCCGTACTCGACCCACCAGGGGTGGTAGATTCGGCAGTAGATCTGGGATATTGCGAGATGAATGGGTTGTGAAATAGGTAGGATGATTACTGTCATTCAACGTTTCTACTTTGGGCACGGTGAATGTTTATGTATATTATCTAGAGAGCCCTGTAAATATTCTTGAGAACTCGGAGCACAAATGCATTCAAAATTGTTCTTTCTAACTTTCAGTTATGCGCCTTGTCTGCCGGCGAGGGATTCACGGCATGGACGGGCCGTATAACTGGTTCATAAGATGCTGAGATAATGAATCTAGCAGATCGACTGGGGATGAATGTAGAGGTGCATAACATCTCTTGAAGGGAGAGGTCTAGATGTGTATAAGAGACAGGTCTGGTCCCCCAACCAAGTCCACATCTTCCCACTGGAGGTCCATATTTTTCCAATCTCAAGTACTTGATCAATCGCTAATTGGGTTGTTTTTCTTGCTGTCATATGAATTGGTTGAATGAGGAGAGGAACACATTACGAACAGTACAAAATAGCAAACAATTTTCCCACCCACCAAAACTCAAAGTAAAGGAAGAACTCAAAGGAGGGGTTGGTGGAGGACATAATGAGCAGAGATAGTTGGAGGGGAGGGGGGCGAGCGAATTGAATAGCCACATAACAAAAAGGACTTTACAGGCAATGAAGGAGGGAGGCCCCCAGGCCCCAATGAGCGATGATGGCTCTCCCCCAATAGCAAATGTCAATCTCCCCCGCATCTAATCGTCCAACCTCTAACAATAGTTAAGGACAAAAACTCCCTCTTCCCTGTTCCCGACCAAATCCCACGACCTCCCTCGTTTCCCAGGAAACCTCAGTAATACCCCCCAAAGCCCCATGTGGTTGGTTGATCCTGTTCCCTCTGTCGCTCCCGATGTGAGTTGAGCACAAATATAAAAAAAAAAAAAGAAAACCCAAAACTGACGATGAAATCCCCATGATACCCCAGTTCAAGATTTCACCAGCTCTTGGTGCCCATTTGAGGAAATCGATGGTTTTTTAGTCTTGGGGGGACTAATTGATCTGGGTTTGGCTCCAAGGTTCGATTTTTGTGTTTTTTTTTTTATTTGTAGGTGGCTGGGTTGGATTTTGTTGTTTTTGTTAGGTATATGTATTTTGGGTTTCTTGGTTCGTTCCTGTTGGAAGTAAAAGGCTGGATTTTGGATTGGCTTGTGGTAGTTTTTTGGCTACTTTGACCTACGTCTCCTTGGGTGGGCTGCCGTGTTCATTTTTGTACTTGGCCTTTACTGGAACGGTTCGAAGATCTTGCGTAAGAGAGGAATTTTGACGTTGAGGAATGGTTCCTCTTTGTTGCCACTTGTCTGTTGCTGTGTTATCACTGCAAGAATAGAGGCTTGTCTGTTGCGCGGTGTGGAGTTTTATGAGGTGTTTGATGGGCGTTCCTTCCCTTGTTCTTCTAATTGATGTTCTTGGAATTCGATCGTGCAGTGTTTTTCCGCGATCTGTTGATTGCATCCTGCTGCTGGTCTGTCTTCTGGAACTTCCCAAAACCGATGGCGTAAGAAAATAATTTGAGGCAAGATTCTGAGGCCCTAAGCATGTCGAAACGTTTGGTGAGGACCATGAGCCAAAAGCTGAGGAAAAAAAATCAGAGAACTGAAGAGGACGACAATGACGATGATTTGAAAAGGGTTTCCATGAGATGTCTTACCTTGTATGGACGTGCAGGAGGTTGCAAGGTGGGTGCTGAGACTAGTGAGGAATTTGGGGATTCTAGTAATAGGAGACGCTCAAGTGCCAGTGAGGAAGCCAAAATGTATGGTACTGGCACGATATGCGGGGGAGATGAAACTATAATGGACTGCTTTTTTTCATATGGAGTGAAGGATAGGTTCTGGAGGAGGTATAACCGGAAGTACTTGTTACCGCCTGAAGATTTGACCTGTAGTAGCGGGATGCATGTGTTTCTTCCGGATGACATTTTGGAGATGTGCTTAATGAGGTTACCTCTACAAAGCCTGATGAATGCCCGATTGGTATGCAAGAAGTGGAGACACTTGACTTCATCAAATCGGTTCATGCAGATGAGACAAGAAGGATCGCATCAAAATCCGTGGCTGTTTCTTTTTGGTGCGGTCAAAGATGGTTTCTGCTCTGCTGAAATACATGCACTTGATGTATGCCAAGACCAATGGCATAAGATAGAAGCAGGTATTCTCAGAGGAAGATTCATGTTCTCTGCGACGAGCATTCTAGATGAGATTTACATTGTTGGAGGATGCTCTAGTTTGAGCAATTCGGGACGCATCGATAGGAGCTCCTTCAAGACGCATAAAGGAGCTCTGGTCTTCAGCCCCCTTACTAAATCCTGGCGCAAAATGGCTTCCATGAAGTACGCTAGGTCTCTGCCTATCTTGGGAACATTTGAGGTGCAGGCAGATTTTTCATTGGTCCATGGTCATCAATCCCGCCTAGAGAGACGTGTTCACAGATCCAGGAGTGGTGGTGTTTCTGATGTTTACGAGGATCCCCATCGGCTTTCTCTCAGGCGGCAGCAAAGGCACATTGTTGATGATGGCGAAACATCACTTGTATCCAGTAGAAAGCAGCATGGACAAGCTAGGCAAAAGATTGATCAATCTAGCACAAAAAATTCAAGAAGGTTCCTGCTAATCACGGTAGGGGGTCTCGGGTCATGGGACGAGCCTCTGGATTCTGCTGAGATTTATGATTCCGCATCGAATAAGTGGACCGAGATCCAGAAGCTGCCTGCAGATTTTGGGATAGCTTGCTCTGGAACATCTTGCAGTGGCATCTTCTATGTATATTCTGAGACCGACAAGCTTGCAGGATATGATGTGGAGAGAGGGTATTGGATCGGAATCCAGACCGACCCAATTCCTCCTCGGATCAATGAGTACTACCCGCAGCTTGTTTCTTGCCAGGGCAGGCTATTTATGCTCTCTGTTTCTTGGTGTGAAGGAGAAGGTCAAATAGGGCGGCGAAACAAGGCTGTGAGGAAGTTATGGGAATTGGATCTCCTGTATTTTAACTGGTGTGAGGCCTCTGTTCATCCCGATGCTCCAATGGACTGGAATGCCGCCTTTGTTGCAGATAAGAACTCGATATTTGGCGTTGAGATGTTCAAGATTTTTGGTCAGGTGTTGAATTTTATGACGGCGTGTGACGTGTCGGAGACGAGGGCGAACTGGCGACATATATCAAAGAATCAGATGGCTCATGACCTTGATGCCACATCCTGTATGACCAAGTCGTTGGCCTTGGTTTACTTGTAGCTAAACCTGTCTCTGGCACTGAAGACCTGCTAATGACGCGAGATGTCTATTCTTTTGCATTCTTTCGCCAAGGACCTGGCACCTGTGCACGACCATGGCTCCAGCTATTTCATGTCGCTTCATCGATTCGTCAGCCCGTGATGCTGACTTCTCACGTAAAGTTAATTTATGTCTAGGGGATTCGAACGATCATCACTGAACATGGAACCGCATTTGTCCATTTCCTGCATGTTAATTGACTGCGGCACCCAATTTCTCAGCTGATGTTTATTACATCTTGTTTCTCCACTGCAATCACTGCAGTAGCCATAGTTCTCCGGACCGCCGCCTTCGACGGCAATGAGCTTTCGACATATGTTGGCACTCTCCAAACAAATCATCCTTTAGATGTTTACTTTCTATCGTACGTCCACCCCTTGAGACAATCAAATCTGCAGCGGTGAGTTTCCGCTCTTATAGTTTTGTGGTTTGAAGCTTAGAATTTGGGTTTCAACAATAGTCGAATCGCTCCTTTTCCGTTGTACGGCAACAGAATGACTTCTTTTTCGGTCCAATACGTGTGGGCTTCAATTCGGGCTAATACTTTAATCTAAATATGGGCCTCTAAAATATTATCGGGCCCATGGTGGGCTTATATGATGTTCTTGAATGGGCCTTGCCTTTCTTTTGACCGGAGATGTTAAAAAATAATTTTAAAACGAACGAAATTCCGTACTGCAAAAGGCGCGATTTGTCTATTATTAAAACCCCAAATTCTAAGATCTAAACCACAAAATTATATTTCTTGTTTATCGTTGGTACTTCATTTATTCACAAATCTTTAAGTAATTTTTATTAAATTTCTTAATTATAAGACTACATCGTTATTTTGGAATCGCTAAACTTTTCGTAATTGAAAATTTTTAAACAGTGGTGTATATACCTAGAATTGTACTGTACTTTTGCTCCTGTTTATCATCCTTTGTCAATATCTCGGACGTGGTTTCATCTCCCTCCAGTATGAACTTCAAGGCGCTCTGATTGGCTTCCCCCAGAGCGTCGGTGTCCTCGACAACTAGTGAGATTAAGTGCTTCTTTGACAGTCATCTGGGAAGTGCCCCAGTTCTCGGTCACAGTTTTCCTGCTCTCGAGCTAACTTGAAGTAGACCGACCTCTCCCATCTCTGTCCACATGCGGCTCTTTATCATCTGGATCTTTATCTGGCTAGCCTTCAAGGCTTCAACCAACGTTGGACGCCTTCACCTTTTCCTTGGCTATGAGCGAAAGGAGAAACTCACCAAGTAAACATGGGAGTGATTCCGGCAGAGACCTCAGACAAGCACTATAAAGAAAAACAGAGAGGCAACGCAGTGACGAAAGACTCTTATTTTAGTATCTGAATGCAAACAAAGATCATCTCTTGCACCTTACATAGCTCAGCTCGCAAAGTATATATTGAACATCCCCTTCCTCCGTCACGAATCTACAGGAAACACCGGCAGTGAGACGACCATCCCTGTGAAATTCTGTCCCCGAAGCACTTGAAACATAATCCGCGATGCTCGGGACTTGAGCTGTTTGAGACATGGCCGACGATCGAAGTGAAGACGGTACAGATTTTTGTGGTTTGGAGCGCAGAATTTGGGGTTTGAAGAAGAGGCAAATCGCGCCTTTCCATAGAAGAATAGATAAGCCCACAATAGAAGAGGAGCAGGGCAAAAGGCCCAAATGGAACCCAGTCAATATTAATCCAGGCCCATATTCAAACTCATGTCTAAGCCCAAATACAGAAACTGGACTAGTCGAAGCCCAGCCTAACTTCTAGGTATTCTCTACAGGTACCCTTTTGTAAAAGAGGAAGATGAAGAAGGTGCGGTTTGACTATTATTTAGCTCGTGATCCTCTGGCATGTCCTTCCCACCTTTACTCCATTCTACCCGGTTGAACTGACACCGATTCAAATCCGAGTTCCTGTACTATATATACAATACACCTATTCTACATATGACTGGAAGCAGTTCGGATGCAGGAGGACCAGTGGCAACCAACATCTGGGAGTTCAATGCAAGACGAAAAGCTGGCATCTGATGGCGGCGGATTGGGAAGTAACGACCTTCTAAAGCAAAATAACGACAGACATAGGGCTGTGCAAGGGGCGATGCATCCCGTCCACAGATCTAGCTAGACCTGGGACCGGCGAAAGTGCCGAGACCCCTGTCGGATTCCCTGCCACGTCTTATGGAATGGGAAGAGAACGGAAGAGTAACTTATCAGTACGGTCACAACAGCAACAGGTAAAATAATACTACGCATATGTCCAGTTGGAAGACTGGCAAAGGAAAGCAAAAGCAAAGAACATGAAAGATCCCCTCTTGAATGGACAGACGAGACATTGGATCCGCAAATACCGGAAATGGAAGCTTAAAAAGGAGGTTGACAATGCTAAAGAATGGACTGAAAGAACAGAAAGATGAGAGAATGTTTTTTCAGGTTTTCCTCTCTTTCGTGGTCGGATAGTGAACGAGGAGGTTCAAGTGATATAAACCTACTTCCCACTTGCTTGCTTCCATATCCACAGATACAAACCCTCAGCAACTAAGAGAAATTTCCGTGACAACAAAAGCTAAATATCTATATATATATATATATTTATACCCAAATTTCAAGAATAGTTCACAGCCAAATCACTCATGACCATAGAAAAAACAGAAAATGTAAAATTGGATGTTGATTTTTTTGCATAGATTTAACGAGTCACTTACATACAGGGAAGTGAAGGGAAGGCCCCCTTGGCTTAGATGTTTGGGAAGATGCCGGAGAAGTTCGGGATCTTGTCAACGTGCTTCAGGGCCTTCTCGGCAATTTGTCTGGTCCTGTAATCGGCATGCTGGAAAGCGTCCACCAGTGCCGTGCTCACATTAGGGTCCCCGGATACCTCGTAGGCTATCTCATCTGTCCTCAACAGTCTCTCAATGGCCCACACCGCCCTCCTCCTCAAGTTGTCCGTTCGGTTCTCGAGTAACACGTTAAGGATAGGACGGACTCCCTCTGTCTCCAGCAATATCAGGACGCCCTGCTCGATATCGACCCCGTCATCCAACAAGGTACATAAGGCCGTGAGGGCTGCCTCCACCACCTTATCATTCGTATGGTCTAGGAGCGCAGCCAGCTGTTCCACTGCATTCCCTTCTATGAGACAAAATGTTTCTTTCAGCGAACATTCACCGCGGTGAAGCCGGCACAACCCAGTGATTACGGGCTGTTTGCTGAAGCATGGAAAGATCGAAGCGCAGAACCCAGGAGTGGGCATTTCAGGCAATCTTGTCAGGTTTCTTGATTGGCTCGACAGATTCTCCAGAGCAATAGCAGAAACAATCTGCACATTATCGAGCCCGTTCGACTGAAGCAGGTCAATGAATAGAGCAGTGACATTGTAACCGCGACAGAATTGAATCGCACCAGGCTCATCGGCAAGAATAAATGTTATCCTTGCGAGAATACGAACAAGGCCCTCGAGGTATGGTGTCACAAAACGAATCCCCCTGGTCTCTCCCTGTCGAATACGGTACACTCTTGAGATAATGAGCTGGAACGCATTTTCATCCAACATCTGCCGTGTAAGTCCCAAATCTCTCTCTGGTAGCTCGGCCAAAAGCCCTGCGGCTGCTGCTTGCTCTTCGGTAATGCCAATGTTCTCTGTCACAACCTTAATCAGGCTGCTAAGCTGGCCAACCGTGCCACGTAGTGCGTCGGCTAATTCCTGATACATGTGTGGTCCAAGATTTTGCAAAAGCTTCACGGAAGCCATGCGCAGATCCCTCTGTGGCGCCTCGATGAACTGAACTAAACTGATAATCGCCCCAGAGCTCTTGATAGCCGATACAACGCTCAAAACTGTAGAAGGAGAATTGGTTAGCCCAACCAGAACTTGCAGAAGCTTGCTCTCAATGGCTGGACCTGTGTTGCTGATCAACTGAAGCAGGTTATGTATAATATCTTCGGAAACTAGAGTCCGATTTTCAGGTCCTACGCGAATGACATCAAAATCGATACCCGAGGTGACAATGTTCGCAAGAATCGTTGCCAATACCTCTTTCAAGCGCATCGGAAGCAGATTAGTGCCGACAGTGAAGAGATCTCTCACCAAAGGAGGCAAAATTCCAGCTTCTATCAACACTTTAGCACTTGCCTCACATGAAATCTGGTTCAGAGCTCTTAAAGCAGCTTCTCTTGAGTGGATATCACCGCTTCTCATCAAACTGATCAATGAAGGGCCTGCCGTTTTGGCAACAAGGACTTTCACGTCATTGTTGATGGCAAGCTCACCGAGGTAACTAGCCATAGACAACTTCGTCTCTGGTGATCCTATGGCCATTAACAGACAACATAATGGTCATATTACAAAAGGGAACTAGAGTACCATGCCCTCTTAACCATGAGGAATGTTCAGGGCTCCCAGTCACATTATTTAAGACAACACAACCCAAATGTCTATTATTTCAGGCAGACTGCAAACTAGAAAAAGAAAAGAATTAAAGAAACCAGCAAAAGAGGAATCACCTTCGAGAAGTTGTGTCAAGAGAGGCTGTAGTCTTCCATTCTCTGCCATCTGCCTGACGTTGTTCTCACATCTTTCCAGATTCTCCAGGGTTTTCTCAGTCTTCTCAACAGTCAAGACATTTTCCGACTTGCTGGTGGACATTCCAACCAGAATCAGGATCGCGCCATTAACTGAACCGATCTTTTCAGACAAGGCTTCAGACTTGGAGAGCTCGTACAACAATGAAACGGCTTCTTCCCTTTCCTTGGATTGTTCATGAGATAAAAACTTCACTATTGTGCGCACGGTGTCTCCTTCAGCCATCACTATCTGAGAAATCAGATCAAGGACTCAATTTAACCAACAAAGTAATCAGTAGAGTACAATTTTCTATAGTTTATGAAACAAAATCAGGAGATTACTAAGCATAAACAACCTTAAGGTCCGGATCTTCCTCCACGGCGATTCGGAGGGTTTCCAAAGTTTTGCACTGAACTCGACGGCTGGTACTCTTCATCATTTCAATGATGATGGGAACCAAAGCTTCATTACGAACAGCGAACCTGTTATGTCTGCTCTTCTGACAAAGGTACTGTATGTACTTAAGTGCTTGCACGACATCACTCTCAGAACTGCTTAAATTTAGAGACCTACGAGCCAGATCAAGCTGAGCTGCCTCATTCCTAGCCGTCCACTCTTCAATGGTGTTCCGCAGGGCTATGCTAGGGTTCACATCAGTCGATTTCAGCTCCTTTTGTGTCACAGGGCAAACCAACCTCTTCCCATTCTCTTTGCATTCTTTAAACCAATTCTCAATTGCCACACGTTCAAATGTTTGGCCGGTTTCCAAGGTCACTGGGTCGTGCATAATCTTCTTTGTCAGAGCGCAAAGAAATGACTCATACATGGGCTCGAGACGTGGCCTTTCAAACTGATAGCTCTCATCGGATTGGCTGCTGGTGTCATGATCCCACTTTCCCTCCATCAAAGGCAATATCCCGGCTATAACAAAGCAACATTAATGTCGAATCACAAGTATCATAAACATCCTAAACGAAAACTAAACATCGAACATAACAACAAGCTCATTCTCTTAAGCATCCTTTATGATCGCTACACTCTATCCACATAAAAAGGAAAACCTACTCTACAAAATGTAACAGGATACCCAATGAAGAAAGACTTGTCAGCAGCAGAACATAAATACTGCCCATTTATAGAAAGCCTCAGGGTTGTTTACTAAACCTACTGCAATCTACACAGCAATTGCAATCACAACGAAGTCGATCTAGAACTTACTAAATCAGAGCCCCTCCGATTCACTCCACGGGCCAAATCACCAAACAATCTGAAGAAAAAACCGAACCATCCATCCATAAATAAAAAACCCCAAAACCAGTAAAGCAGCAAGAACAAATCACCTTCTAATTATTCCTCGGACTACCCGATCTAATCCCTCCACAGCAGAACCCTAATCCGAACTCATCCCCTGCGGCTGATCTCAAACCCAATAAGAAAAAAGAAAAAAAAAAAGAATAGTCAAAAATACGAACGGGGATGAGGGTTGGACTGCAGGGGGGTGAGAGGTGGGAAAGAAAAAGTCGGCTTTCGGGAAGTTGCGGCGAGCTGGTTTATTCAACCCACTGTACTTCTCTTTCGGGAATGGAGGAATAAAAATAAATAAATAAAGTGAAAATGGAAGTGAGAAATTAATCAAGTACGACAAAGGTTAGGGACACTGAATGATTGAAGGGGGGAGGAGAAAATGGTAAAATCATTGAAGGGTAGAACTCCGAGAAAAGGGGTGTCGACAACATGACGGGATGAGTGAGGGAATTGACTTCGGACAGAAGTAGTTGTCTTTGGTCAGGGAAAGCAGACAAGAAGACATCATCAAGCAACAAGAAAACAAAACCCACTACATACCACAACCCCCCAGAGGGACGGCATCGTATCGGGCGACGCTGAAATCTGAAAATCAACGCGGTTAGTGCCGCCTGTTGCGATCCGCAACACGTTTCTCCTCCTTTTCCATGACAGGTAGCTGACGAATTCCCCCACTAGATACGTCTGCTAAAAGAACGGTGAGAAATTTGAAGAATCACGAATTAGTTTAATGAAACACGAACCATTTTGGCCCGCTGTTTACGGTGGGCGTCAGCTTCTTCTGTGGACAAAGTGCGGCAGCATCGATCTCCTAGAGCTTCTGCATTGCTGGGTTCGCCGGTTAGAATTGTTTAAACCCGACTTTTCCTTGCCAGGGAGCTGTGTTCTGCTGCTGTATCCAGGACTTGATTTTGTCCTGCACCCAGTACCAAGGATCCCTCTGAGATAGGCAGAGGCAGCAACAATATGGGCGAGACTATGTTGTTTAAAAAACCTGGGTCGATTCAACAAATGGGTCAACTTCGACCTCACCAACAGGGTTACAACGCCTTTTGGGCATGGAAACCCACGAACCTTGCTTTCTCTTCACGACAATCTACAGCCTGTTCCATTTCAGAAAATATTACTTCAGACAAAAAGCATAAACAACACGAGGTAACCAAAGATCCCATGTCCCCTCGATAACTATGTGGTTGAATCTAGATGTTTGCATCTAGGAAGGATTTCACGGACCTTCAGCACAAGGCAGAGGCAAAGAAACACCGGAAAGATGATTCATTGGGTATCCTGAGAATAAAGGAGTTAAAAATGCCATCCATTTGATCGCCAATATCTTCTTGCATTCTTGTGTCGACGGGCTTCCTTAATCTTCAAGAAAAGCCCGTAAGCCCTCCCTGTTTGGCTCGAAGCCAACAGTTTGTTGTTCAGTTTGCTATATATGAGCCTACTAGGGAAAAATCCCTTCCGCAGCAACTCTTCCATCACAAGTACCGCATTCTCAAGCTGCCCGTTGTTGCAGAGTCCATTGACAATGTGCTCATAGACTTCGACATCACAAGGATGACCAGCTTCTCGCATTTCTTCCCATAGGTTCAACATCATTCCACATTTTCCGAATCTCGATAGCCGCATTAAGAGTAATTTGTAGGCTTTGAGAGAAATCTTGCATCCTGCTTTTCTTGCCTTACTATATATCGTCATCGCTGCATAAGGTGGACCATACTTGCATAAGGACTCAATATATAAGGTTACCATCCCTGTATTGGGGAAAACCTGTCTCTTCAACATCTCGTCAATCATTTCCAGAGCATCGGCCACTTTTCTGTACTTAACAAAGGCACTTACTAAGTGGTTGTAAGTACAGAGATCAGGTTTACACCCTTCACCTAACATGGATTGGTAGTACTTCACGCATTCATCAAAATTTCCAACCAACGCGAAATTAGCAATCATTGCATTATACATACTAACATCTGGTTCAATGCCTTTCCCCGTCATCCCATTGAAGACATTCACAGCTTCCTGATTCTTGTCTGATCTTCCCAAACTTTCAATAAGATATCCAAAGGTGACATTATCTGGGGCAAATCCATCTGCTTCCATCATCTGCATCACATTTCGCACTTTATCAACTCTCCCAAATTTTGTCCAGCCATGTATAACCATATTATACGTCATCACATTGAAAGGTACTTTTCCCTTCATAGAGTTTAGGAACAAATTAGCGGCACCAGCATGACCTCGCTGACAGATAGTTTGCAAAAGCAAATTCAGTGACTCGGTAGAGCACTCCCAGCCAAACTCTTTAAGTCTCCCGAAAAATTCTGTAGCCTTACTCAACCGCCTGGCTCGAAGATAACTGGCCATCACGATTGATAAAGTCTCCTCGTCAACACAAATGCCACTCAACTTCATTTCGAAAAGAATTTCCTCCATGGAATCCAAATACTTCCTTCTTCCAAGGGCTTTTAGAAGGACATTATAGGCATGAGTGTCCGCCACTATTGTTGGCTGCTTGATCGCCCATCTAAAGAACTGTACCATGGATCGTCCCCCCATATTCCCATGATTGACAACATCGGCAACAACATCGAGAGATAAATCAACTCCCACATTAGTCAAAGCATTTTCCAAGGCCGCTTCACCCAAATGCCTTTGAAGGAAGACACCTCTCAATCTCTCCTCAGGGGATAAATAACCATCACAATTTACACCACAGCCGTCCTCTCTACATTGGACGCTCGACGACTTCGATATCGAACTAGACAGCGGCATTCGCAGAGGCAGCAAATCCGACAGTTCACGGAGGATGCTATTTTCACAAGCATTGGAGGGACGTTTCCATAAGTTTCCTGCCGAAGACTCCTCTTCCAGACAGTGATAACACGCATCAGAAAATGAAGCCACTGAGAAATGCGAGCGCGACATGGAAGTGCACCTCGTCTCAGTTATGCGCAGTAGACTTGAGGCATGCCTCAGAGAATGAAACCAAAACGCCATTCCAGAAGGTTCTGAACAAAAGAGAAAGGGATTTTGACATCCGAATGTTCTCGTAGCCTCCGATAGTCAAAGAATCGTGAAAGCTAGGGAAATCATTTTCTCATTTAACCTTCTCCGATGCGATGCGAATCAATAATCAAAGGAACGCGACGCGAACCTTCTCTGAAGTCGGACGGAGAAGCCGGCGGCGGGAGAGGAGCAGGCACTGCACTGAGCGATCGCTCTGAAGTCGGACGGAGAATCCTCCGGCAGGAGAGTGCGGGCACGGCACTGGGCGACCGGTCTGAAATTGAACGGATAAGCCGGCGGCGGGAACCTGAGCGTTTCCGATCAGTACCACCGCCGGGTGGCGATTACTGGATGATACGTTGATTGCGCCAAAAAATGTGGGCCTCAAGATTCACAAGATGGGCTTTTCAGTTGGGCTTGATCTTCAACTTAATTTTGATGGGCTTTGTAATAATAAAAACAATAACAGTCATCATCACGAAAGAGGTGGCGTCTAGATTAAACAACAAAATGAGAACTCCAAAATTGCATAGGATACCAAAGAAAGCACAAAAATTTAAGCATTTAATCTCGACCCGCATGCGTTCAAAAAGCACAATGAATATGTCCCGTAGCCTCTCTAACAATAAAATACAGATCAGATGAGATAACGAGAAAAAGATCCACAATGCAGAAAACGGCATCGACTGGCACTTCAAGAAAGGATAAAGTCCTCTTTTTCCTGCTTGTATATATATATACCGGCCACACAAATGCAACAAAGCTTTTACAACAACCAGCCAGCAGCCTGAGACAAATGGTGGAAGCTGCACTGCGAAAGTGGACACAAAAAAATTGTAGGGAAGGTGGGGACTGTAGATCGGTCAGACACTACCACTTGTCCTTGTTTGTGGTTTGATTGTTGGATGAGACCTTAAACGGGCCAGACGAACCGAAGGGATCGGAGTCATCGAAGGAAGAGAAAGTGCGGCCGTGGCCAAAGTCTGAGGTGCTGCTGATGGAGTCGAACCTCGCAAGCTTACTATTCTCGGGCTGGGCATAAAATCCGCTGTCCTGGGTCCTGAAGGAATCGAACCTTGAGAAGCTGTTGTAGTAGTTATCTCCTGCTTCGCTGTATCTCGGCGAAGAGTTCCCGAAGTGGGATGCGGGAGTACTGGGCACAGAATCGTCGAACGCAAATGCACTCCTGGTCGGTGCAGATCCTGTCCGTACTGGGTTCACACCAAAGTCGTTGGATTCAAAGGAATAAGTGTCTCTTTGTGTGAAAGAGCTTGAATCCTGTGGATAGACTCAAAAAATTTAGCAAATCAACAAAACAGGTGAAAAGATTCAAGGAACAATACAAATGCAATTACACTAAAGAGAATCATAACAATGACGTATTTTGGTTGATGAGATTATTTTGGAGGGCAGTGGATGCAATGAAAAACAGAATAATTGGCAAAAACAAAGTCTCAGCGCTGCAAAATCAATTTACAACCGCTTCGGTTCAGGATTTTCTACCATCTTGTAACGCTCGTAGTTTTTTCTGCTGTCTAGGATCTATGCATGTCAGGAAGGCAAGGGCCAAAAGGTTAATGTTATTTCCCAAACAGCAAACCAATTTAGGCTTTATCTGACTAGAAACCACGCGAGCTCCACAGAATACAGACATATCATCAATCGCATTTAAATAGATGAAGACAGGAAAAGCTAAGGGATTGTTAGTTCTGCATTACCTTAGTATTGAATCCCCACACTGAATCAATATCATCGTTGTTGTCAAAGTCGCCCCAGGTTGAATCATCAAAAGCCCTGCACAAAGCAATGATGCACCATCATGAACAATTAAGGGACAACAATGAGGAGATGGCATCACAACAAACAGACTTACATCTGCATGGGTAAGAAGGGGAAAAGGAAGGGGGCTTGGGGGAAGGGGAGTAAAGCAGACTGATGTGATGAGTAACTATTTTTTTCACCAAATGAATATGGTAAATAACTCACCCATGAGCATCTCCATCAGCTGTAGGACTCCTTTCGAAATGAGAATCTGAGAAGATTTGGGAAGAGTTATCCAAATCAATTCTTGCTGCGGGACTTCCCTGAGGGCTTCTTCCCTGTTCATCTTCACTATGGGAATATGATGACTCGTTCTCAAAAGCATTTGAAATGGAGCCTGTAGAATCCCTAACTTTCTCATCGGAATGGGAAAGCAAATCAGGAGCAAAACCATTGTCTGGGGATGCAAGCTCTCCTTCGGTAGGTGACGACTTTTGTTTGGAAACGCGAGCTTTTGTGTCAAGGGAGAGAACATTCCCAAATCCTGAAAAAAATAAGTGCAAACTCATTTGAATCCAGAAACATGAAATGAACATTCAAGAAAATGAGTAGCTAAAACCAGAAGATAAATCGAGCACATTCCGAGCACTTGAAGCCATAAAGGAACTAAAATACCCTTATTTCTTTTTGTAAATATATCCATGTACCACCAATACGAAAGCACATTGTTACAAGCCGAACATACCTTCATCTTCAAATTTATCCCAATCTTCATCCCAAATAGCAGCACCCTCTGGAATCCCAGGATGCCAGCCTGAAGCATAATAGTTCAGATAATGGGACAAATTCTCCGTAATCATATAAACAATCATAACATGGATGCGTGTCGACAATTGGATCGAAAACTAGAATTCTTAAGCAACGCAATAGTTGTCCAGTGGTTCTCACTAAGTGGAATGGGAAAATAAACACCATGCAAGTAGAAATAACGCAATTAACTGAAAGAAAAAAAAAGGAATTAATCTAAGATACCAGTTGGGAGAACAAAAAGAGCTTTTGATTTTACTTCCACGCCATGTTTTCTGCTACGATCCATCAAAGCCTTCATCAACTCATCAATATCTGATTGTATACGATCTGCTCGAACCTGAGCGATTGCACAGCTTTACAAATCCATAAATTGGAATGCCAGGGCCACTGTCATGAAAACATCCAAGTAGACTACCTGAAGAAGACCATCAGCACTGCCACCTCGTTCCACCGTGACGATAGCCTGATGTAACTCCCCTTTCCTTTCCTACATATGAGGGACAAAGGTAAGGAAACCAGAAGAACATTTCGTGGAACAATATCCATCTCCTTGGTCATTTCTTGGTATGAATTCATTGTCAAATAAAAAGTTCAACATCACAATTCACTATTTTATGAACAATACCCAGAAAATATTAGTACCTGCAGTTCCCGAAATGTAGCTTCTTCAATTGTCAACTTAGAAGCTATTTCAGCAACTTGCTTATATTTCTCTTCATACTTTTTGGCTAGTGACTCAGCCTATATTTCAACAAATAAAAGAGTGACATCTAAGAAACAAAAATAAAAAAAAAAAAGAAAGAAGAGAGATACTGAGCTTCGCAATAGAGACCTCGCGCTTGTCGGCAGATGCCCTCTCTGTGATCTCATTTAACCTATTGTCGCATCTACTTTTGTACAAAACCTGACAAAATTGGGGCCACTCTGAGATGACTGGAAAATGGAAAAGCCAAAACCAGATACCACTGGAATCTACTAAAATCCATAATCTGTTCTATTGTGAGCAAAAGAAAAAGCAGATTCTCACCAAAAGAATAAGACAATGATATTTTCCAAAATACAACTCACCAGATCTTGCATTTTGGAGCGATAAAACTCTAGCTTTTCCTTTGAATCCAAAATGACCTTTTCCTCGACCTGCCATGAACAGTGGACCAGCAATTTAGAAGTGCAGAGATGCTTGATATTTATATTACTCAAACTCAAAGAATGCCAATGATAATAGACCGAGGTTTGGTATAAAGCAAAATTGTTCTAATAGAAATGTACAAAAGACATTTTGCAAAAAAAATAAAATAAAATGTATACAACATGTTCATCCTCCCTATTGCACTAACCAATGAGCTTTTTTTCCCACCAAGGACACTTCATATAAAGTATATCTATGATATTAAACAAAAACAGAATTATTTTGGCAATCATTATATTACCACATCAAAAATAACAACTCTGGTGAATGTAAATCGAACTGTTCCTAAACATCAAAGAAGGCGCCAGATAAAGCAAGAATCTAGATCAATATTTATGTCGTTGACAATCAACTTCAACTGTCTCGTGGTATGTTTGCAATTTAATTGTTCTACACTGGCAAAGCTGCATGTAGGGTGGGAGAAAAGGGAATGTAGCCGGAAACTTTGGGATCAATGGGCCATTCCTACCACATAGGGTTATATAATTTGTTAACATCAAAACGAAAGTATTATTTCAACATGCTAGTATTCTCCACAAAAAGAAGGTTTGGGATCCCACGATATTCATATCCTAGTACCAGTCTTAAAGAGAGTGTCATAATTTCGGAGCCAGATGCTCGAAAAATAGATATTGAATCCATTCAAAACACCAAGGGTCACACATAAGATCTGACCAAGAAAACAAACAGAATAGGAGGCTTGCCTTATTCTCGGTAGTTGTGACCTCTTCAACTGTTGACTTGGGTGATTTATTCCCTGAATTGTCCAGATCAGCAAAAGGATCCGTGGGTACAACTCCTCTCAGTTCTTGCTCACTGACTTGCTTGTCCACAACAGCCTGAGGTAGAGGAACCTGCATTCCTGGCCTTACACCAGATGCCGGACCCAGTGGTCGAACCCCTGGCATTCCTTGCTGGGGCCTGAAGCCTGTTTTGTGAGTCAAAGACCAGTCAAATCGGCAGTTCTTCATTCGCAATAATCACAGGGAAGAGTTAGATTAAAGACTTGTGGCATGTTACCTTGATTAGGACCCCAAGTATTTCCATATGATACATTTGGCAGTCCTATCATTGACAATAAAGTCTCATCATACATGATACTGCTAGGAAGTGCCGCAGGAAGTGGACGCCCCTCCCTGTAGCGTTCCATCAAGTAAAGAGCAAAGCAAAATTCCCTCAACGAGAGCATGCTGTCACTGTCTTGATCCGACAGATCCCACACTTGCTTTAAGATCTCTGTGACAGGAAGCAAAGATAGTTTGGAGATTTGCTCCTCAGAGTACATATAACCTCGTTCATATCTCTTAATAATCCCACTGATATAGAAACTATGCAAAGAAGTGACATCATATGAATACAAATATACTCTTTCAAAACAAAATTGGCAATAACCATGAGAGAGGATGGACAATTTTGTTTACTACCCAAGTTCAGAGAAATTAAAGGATAGGCTAGATAAGGTAATGAAAACTCCTTATCGAATGCGAATATGGTGAGACTATAACTACAAGCACCACAACAGACCATTAGATGTTCATATTAACAACAGTCACATCGTATTAACAACAGTCACCATCAGATGCAGATTATGTATACTATCCTCGGAAGTAGGGCAATATAAAAGAAAAAGAGCATATCAAGGGCAGCTGGTGCAATTGGAAATTCATTGAAACCATCCTCGGAAGTAGTGCATCAATCAATTGCTAGTCCAAGCTAGAGTAATAATTATGGTACCAACAAAAAGCCACAAACCACAGTTCAAACAGAACGATAATAGCACCCAATAGGATGTATATTTCTGCATTAGTAGGGAACCACATGCACCTCTTGGTAGTCTCCAACTTAGGAAAAGGTTCCTTGCCTGCTCGCCAGTAACTTTCCCATCTCGATCAGTGTCAACTTCCATGAATACTTTGGTGTACTTTTGAACATCCGCTGGCTTCATCTTTGGCCAAGGAGCCTCATTGCCGTCTGGAGTAGAATTGCCAACTCCAACCGAAGCACCTGACAATACGGATGGAGGTGGAACTTGGGATGGAACTAGTGAAGGGGTTGGAGGGCGTTGACCCTGATTATTTGAAGAATGCAGTGAGAAAGAACTCTGCAAGGAATCAAGGACACTGGCCTTGGCTGGAGTCTGGACTCCCACGGAAGCAAGGCCAGCGATACCAGTGGAGGGTGCACCAGTTGCAAGTGTTGACACTGAAATTTCTTGTTTGGGGGGTGGCTTACTGGAGAAAAGGTCGCCACCAAAAATAGAATCCGAAGCCGATCCATTGCTGCCAGCAACAACCAATGCTTTTGAATCATTGGGTGTCATATTTGCAGGAAAGGAACCTGAAGGTTGAGGTTTTGAAGTTGCCAGCAGCATTCCCGAGTTAATGTCTCTGGTCCCCGCAGCAGCTCCGCCACTACTTATGCCCGCCCAATTATTGGAAGGATTTGCATTCGGCAAATTGGGGACAGCTAAATTAGCTCCTACGGGATATTGCAATCCCATAGACGCCTGAGTCTGACCCAGAGGCCTTACTTGAGGCGGGCGTACTGATTGACTCTGTCCTCCAGAAGGAAAACCAAAGCCTGCACTATGAGGCACAGGTTGAGAAATCACTCCCATTTGAGGGGTAGATGTAGCAGATGTTGAATTGATATTGGGCACAGGTAAAGAGGCCATGTTGATTTGAGGTGGGGGAATTTTAGCAGATGCTGGACCATATAAAGCCGCATTTACTATTTCAGGGGTCAAATCTCTTTTGCTTTGTGCCACTGTTACAAGCTTGAGAGCATTATAAAATTCCGCACGACCAAGGAAACCTGTATGGGCCTTATCAGCATGCATCCAAATCTGTGGATAAAACATACGNTTGTGCCACTGTTACAAGCTTGAGAGCATTATAAAATTCCGCACGACCAAGGAAACCTGTATGGGCCTTATCAGCATGCATCCAAATCTGTGGATAAAACATACGACCAACTAGCATGAGCAACATTACAGACTACATCTGCAAAGTTGTCTATTACAGTGAAAGTGATATATGTAATGACTTGAGGGCAGATGATATCCAGCCCAGCATAAGCAATAACTAAATGGAACAAGTAACCAAACAGCTCGAGAGTATCAACATTGCGGATCCTCCTTCTATTCCAACAACCTCAAAATTTAAAGCATCAAGCAACCCGCTGCACATAGTTATGGCAGCTGCACCAAGTAGCAATAAGCATTATGCCAGACAATCAAGTAATCAACACATTTCACATACTTTAAAATGGTACAAGCAAGCAACAACAGGACATGATTCCCAGCGAATTTAACAAAATATATAAAAACAGAAGTGCTGCCACACAATTCACCCGTGTATTCATCACCACAACCAATAATCCCGAAAATGTTGCATCAGCCATCGCTCGAGTGGACCTAACCCCCTTACAAACGTGGACTTATGTTAGGAAGTGACAGCCCTACTAAGTGACGTTCCTTCAGTAAATTCTTAACTTAGCATGTGAAAATGCCAAACATTATTCCCTTCCACCGGATATTCCCTCCTGAACTTTCCTTCATTGCCTTTTTATGGACAGATCTGCTGAGTCACTAAAATAATCATGAATTTGAATTTGCATCTTTACTTAGACCCTTTTTCTCAACGATTATGCATCAACAGCTCAAGTAGAAGAAGTCAAATTCAATGAAATCCTAAACTCGAATGTTATCGAACCTGACCTAGACGTAGAGCATACATTTCTCCTATCCTTGCAGTGTAAATAACAACCTAATCTTCCATACCAACACCGCAATTTCCAGCAAGCAGTAACGAAATCTCGCGGGCACCAAAGAAACACCGACATACTACAAATCTCGGGTCTATCTTGATTTGATCCAACCTAGGGCCAACCATATTGAACGACGACGACGGGCGGGAACGCCACGGTACAGCTCAGGGAAGGGGAAAAAACGAACCTGAGCAAGAACAGGCTTGGGCAAGTTGGATCCCTGAAAGAAAGAGACGGCCTCGGCGCCGCTGATCCTTCCGTCGCCGTCCAAATCGGCCCTCTTAAAGAACGCCTCGAATTGCTGCTCCATGACCATAGATTGCGATCCACCACCCACCAAGAGATCAGCCCTTCACAATCGGCGATTTGGGAAAAAGGAAAATTGGATCGACGAGATCGGAGAGCCGAGATCAAATCAATCAAGATTTAAGATCGACAGGAGGGAGGAAGAGGAAGACGGGCGAGGGGCGAGGCGTTGAGGCTGAATCGAACTCATCTCCGCACTGTTGAAAATTATCGAAGTACGAAAATCCAGAATGTAATTCGACGAAGTGGACCGAAAACTGAAGTACGAGGCCCAACCCATGTTTTTTGGGCCTAAGCCCATTTTGACTTCACTTAAAACTTAATCGGGTAATGCGAATTATTAATTAATGGCGTTTCTGGTATTATAATAAAATTTTTAATTTCGATAATGAATTTTTTTAGTTTGCTTTAGTTTGGAATTGGCGGGAAAAGTTTGTAAACATACTTGACGAATTGCATAACAAAAAGGCGTGATACAAATTTGGGCGAAGCTCGTGAGTGGGTTACCGAATCCTGTCAATGTGTATAGTGGCAAAAAGAGAAGTTCATCGGACACTTGCTTGTGGTTGACGGAAGATGCAAGGCAGGTTTTACATGACACGGGCGTATCAGAGGTTGCTTATGGTAAGAGAAGCTCCCTTGTTACAGATGACCATAGAGTTGCCATCGACAAAATCAGAAGGGTACATACGATCATTGATTTGCTCTTATAGATTCAACATAGTTGCATGATGTATACTTATAATTATAATGTATGCACCATGACCTTTATAAATAAAAGTATGGTAAAGGATATTGTATCCTTACCCTTTCGTGAACATCTTTCGAGTGTGAATATAAACGTGAGCAAGAAATCACCAAAAATTCGAGTGCGATGATCGATCGTGCTATAATCCCAAAGCAATAATAGAAATTTTCTGAATCCGTTACTATTCAAACACCAATCCATTAATGGAAATCCTTTTCCAATCTCATTTTAAACAAAATTACCATAAATTACAAATCTACTTCTACATGAATTCTAAGCAAGAGAATGAATAACTCTAATCACAATCTACGCGTCGAACCTTTTTGTTTCCATGTGTCAAATGCCGCGTATCGCTTAACTTTAAATAAGAGTTTCCGGCCCTGGATTTAAGTAAAGAATGGACCCGAGTTTGAAAACAATGGCGTGCCACTCACGGGTTTGGAACTTGAAGGTCTAGTCGTATGACTTTGAGATGACAGGGAGAGAGAGGGAGTCGAATTTCTTACAAGGAGAGACAAATTATCTAATAATGGAATATAATATACAATAATGGTCATGTGGGAGTAGGGACATTATTATATTCCAGGATATTCAATTCTTGCTCTTTTTTTTAAGTTAAAAAAAAATCCAAATATAATAATATTTTCTTTGCCACCGTTTCTGATTGATTGTCCTCACACCATCATAGCCGGATGACACAAAAACATAGCCAAAAATAAGAGGATGCCGGCTAGCTTCTTCTTTCCTACATGGTCCCAATATAAATACAAGTGCCTTTTAAGAACCCCAAGAAAATATTTTATTTGATTTTGCAAATAAAACCCATAAATGGCTTAAATCATAAGTTAAGACAATGTCAACTTTTAGAATAATTTAACGCGGTGAGGGGTGGGGGAC
Organism: Melastoma sanguineum; assembly: GCA_029817735.1. Lineage (NCBI taxonomy): Eukaryota > Viridiplantae > Streptophyta > Magnoliopsida > Myrtales > Melastomataceae > Melastoma > Melastoma sanguineum. The sequence goes on along the minus strand of JARUPW010000089.1, from coordinate 76,809 downwards.
CGAATTCCGGGATCACGCGGTGGATCGCGGCTTTGCGTAATCGGATCTCAATTTGTTTTGTCGATTATTATTAGGGTTTTGTTAACCGGTACCGTTAAAATATACGTTAAAAATATAATTATTAATAATTTTAAAATAAAATAAAACATACGAAAGATATTAAACTTACCTACAGCATCGGTTAACAAAATCCATATTATTATTATTATATAAAATTGTATGATTAGGTGTTAAAATGCAGTCCATCAGTGTCATTCCCGTAATAAATCGCTTCGTCATAGGGATGAGTCGGTAATTTCACCCCCGAAGGGGGGTGGGGGGATTAAACTAAACAAAGCAGTCGTAACAGCACATGGGATCTTGTTACTACCCTTTTTTTTTAACTGACATCATCATGGGATCTTGTCTTAACTTCACTTCAACACCTGTCTCTTATACACATCTAGATGTGTATAAGAGACAGGAGCAAGATAGAGGTCGATGGAGGAGCGCGATCTGGTAAAATCGCCTTGATTTGTGTAACTTGATGAAAAAGGTTCGTCTGGTTCTGGGCTGTGGTTAATTATCGAAATTGGGTTTGTGCAGGGAGCGGGAAGCGACGGGGGAGCACTAAAAACTGTCTCTTATACACATCTAGATGTGTATAAGAGACAGGGGTTCTGGTTTCTCATTAATTTAGTGGCCTGATCGGTGGTGGTTCTATCGGGGGAGGTGAGAAATGGTGGGGTTGTTTGTCAGTAGTTCTACGTAATGCCTGTCTCTTATACACATCTAGATGTGTATAAGAGACAGCCATTATTTAATAGCGAAAAGTCTGGATTTTTCCTTCCTGCCCATTTCCTTTCCCTTTTTAAAAAATTGTTTTCATCCGGAGCGGCTGTTGCTTCTTCCCACTCTTGTACTTACAAACGGGATCTTGAAGGGTTTGTGATTTGAGGCAAATTTTCATTTTGAGGTTTTTTTTTGGTCTAGGGTTCTGGTTTCTCATTAATTTAGTGGCCTGATCGGTGGTGGTTCTATCGGGGGAGGTGAGAAATGGTGGGGTTGTTTGTCAGTAGTTCTACGTAATGCCGTCGATGTAGTGTAAGAACGCAATCTTAGTTCTGGGGATTTCCTCGGAATCTGAGGAGGGGGAAGTGAGCAAGATGGGCTGCTTCTCTTGTATCCTTTTCCGGCGGAAGGATGTGAGCAAGATAGAGGTCGATGGAGGAGCGCGATCTGGTAAAATCGCCTTGATTTGTGTAACTTGATGAAAAAGGTTCGTCTGGTTCTGGGCTGTGGTTAATTATCGAAATTGGGTTTGTGCAGGGAGCGGGAAGCGACGGGGGAGCTGTGAAGAAGACGGTACGGTTTTGCTTCTGATGGTTTGATCGCCTTGATGTGTTGATTACTGTTTATGTTTTATTCTTATGGTTGCGATGCTTTTGTGTGTTTGGCTATCAGTAGCGATTGAGAAGAGAAGGGCATCTAAGAGCGGAAAGGGGAAGGGTAGTAACAGCGCAAAAAGTGCTGCGAGGAGTTTCACATTTCGGGAATTGGCTACCGCTACGAGAAACTTCAAGGAGGTGAATTTGATCGGCGAGGGTGGTTTTGGAAGGGTTTACAAGGGCAGGCTGGAAACGGGCGAGGCAAGTTGATCCTATCCACCCCTTCCTTTGAACCATGTCCGACAACTCGGGAATCTGGATTAGTCATTAATCCTTTGATCTGATTTGGAAAACCAACTGTCGGTTCTCTTATCTGACGAGGATCCTGTGACAGGTTGTTGCGATCAAGCAGCTTAACCATGATGGCCTTCAGGGATTCCAGGAATTCATAGTGGAGGTTCTGATGCTGAGCCTATTACACCATCCTAACCTCGTTACTCTGCATGGGTACTGCACTGATGGCGATCAAAGGCTCTTGGTTTACGAGTATATGTCTATGGGAAGCTTGGAAGATCACCTTTTCGGTAATGAACTCCTCATAAAAAGGATAAATTCGATGTCTGTGCGGCATTTTCTTGGTTATGTTACATTTGGGGGATCTGAACAGATGGCTTGGTTTCTTGTTTGCGTAGTCATTGTTTGCATCCTTGTGCCGATCTGATTAAATGGTGTCAGTGGAACTAGTTTCCCGCTGATTTTTATGTAGTACCTTTCGATGTTCAGATCTAAATCCAGGTCAAGCGCCTCTTGATTGGAACACGCGGATGAAGATTGCTGTGGGCTCCGCGAAGGGGCTGGAGTACCTCCACTGCAAGGCGAACCCGCCAGTCATTTACCGAGACTTGAAATCCGCGAATATCTTGCTCGACAGCGATTTCAATCCAAAGTTATCTGACTTTGGGCTTGCCAAACTGGGACCTGTTGGCGACAATACCCATGTTTCGACCAGAGTGATGGGGACCTATGGCTATTGTGCGCCGGAATACGCAATGAGTGGCAAATTGACCCTTAAGTCTGATATCTACAGCTTTGGCGTGGTCCTAATGGAGTTGATCACCGGAAGAAAGGCGATCGATACCACGAGAAAGCAAGGAGATCAAAATCTAGTCGCTTGGGTAAGCAAGCGTCATTTATTGATTTGATCGTCTCCTTACATGCTTGTCTGATGGAATCTTGCTCTGGTCTCGATTACCCATTTGGTTTTCATAGTCTCGTCCGTTCCTGAAAGCCCGCAGCAAGTTCGTACAGCTGGCTGATCCTCTGTTAGAAGGGCGATTCCCCATTCGCTGCCTACACCATGCGATAGCAATCACGGCGATGTGCCTCCAGGACCAACCGACGTTCCGTCCCCTCATTGGGGACATAGTCGTGGCCCTCGAATACCTCGCCACCCAAAGCGTGGGCACCAAGCCTCGGGAACAGGTGCCGGGCATCCTCTAGCAGTCTTCTTAGCGCAACAGGATAGGGAAGCAGAGGGGGACAAAAGATTCTTTCGACAGCACAGCCGGCTCGTCGTAGAGGTGTACATCCCTGGCTGTGATGAAGGGGGTTTCGATCGCATTTGTTCATACATATAGATTTAGCAGATGAGCGGAGTAAAAGCAGCAACACTTCTTTTCATTGTTATTGGAAGAATATGAAGATGCTTGTTCCCCGTAGTTAGTGGCATATGAATGAATAGCTCTGTCCTACAGGAGAGATGAAGTAAGTGGTATTCTCTGTGTCTAGCAGTCCCTATCAATCCAGTTAAACAGAAAGAAAAGCTTATTTTTAATTCAGATAGATGATCATGAAGCCAATTAACATTTATTGAAATTGATTAAAATATTTGATACCACTAAGAAATTGGACAGACCAACATTCCACTCCGTGGTGTGTCGCTTCGTCTCTCTGGACGGCCCTCATGCGCCTCCCTCCTCCCGATCTCTGGCCGTGGACGGAGGAGATTAATCGGGGAGAGGCCGCCGGATAGCTGTGGGCTGGTTAGGTGACATGTGACGTTTCCGTCTGTGACTTTACTTGCATGTGGTGTGGTGGTGGCGACGACTGACAGTTCTTGGACGACAAAAGACAGCGGAATCCTCGTGATAATTGCTTGGCGAATATTCCTCTCCCTCTCCGATGATCGGGCGGCGGTTCGTGAGGTGAGAGTGGCATCAGGGACCCAGGTCATGGCTCGGTGCCGACCCTTCTCGTGGCCGTCGTGTTCGCTTTCCTCCTGTGCCTGCTCCTGGCGTTTGCCGGTAATCCACGCACGATGTCGAACTCTGTGTTTCTGATTTGATTTTTCTAGTGACGGTATTTGGATTTTCTTGTTGGATTGTGGATGGAAGACAACAGAAGCGGGAGAGGAGACTTGCGCCTGATTATCTTCGGGGATGAGGCTACGGCGAGGCCCGACTTGCTTGGAATGGTTTAGATCAGATCCTCTTGACTCCTTGAGTCTTTTAGCGAACACGAGTTTTGATCGCCCGAGTTTGTTCCCGGTGTTGAGCTCTCTGTGTGAATTACGGGGAATCCTGCCTCATTCTGTAGATCAGTGATGCCAAGGATCACCTTGAGAGGACATTCATGAGCCCAGCTTCCCTTCGAGCAGGAAATCTGGTACGTGAGTGGATGGAAGACGCCGGGATGAGGACGTGAGCATTCATTTAAAGTCCATCTCGTCTGACTGTGAGCCTTCTTGTTCCATCTTATTGACATGCATGTCGCTGGTCAGCTGGAATGATGGAATGGGTAATGTTCACGGCCGAGTCGATGGGAGAAACCCGAGTTCCAAAGCCCTTCTCATTGGTTCACACTTGGTAATATATTTATGATGCTCTTTGCTAGTCACTGGTGTTGCATCGCATGTTATTTCAAGTGCTAGCCGTTATCCCTATTTTAGTCGAAACATTCCTTCTGATGTCGTCTGTTATTTTCTCGACCAAAGACACTGTCATTGATGCTGGAATTTTCGACGGATCACTAGGTTTAATCTCTGCAATATCAGCACTTAAATTGTTGAATGTCACTGGCAAGTCGAGTGGTCTTGAGAGGCCAGTTGAGGTATGAGACTGATGCGTTCTGTTTTTATGCCACTTCTTACCCTTTTACTTCGTGATTAGGCTTGAGCATGTCTGGCAAAACTTACATCTGGTGGATGGAACTCCTTTATTCATACAATATTTCTGATAAATACTACAGGTGATTGCATTTAGTGACAAAGAAACGGTAAGATTTCAATCTACCTTTCTGGGAAGCGCTGCAATTGCTGGGATTTTGCCTCCTGCTTTAAATTTTTCTGATAGAAGGTTTCGCTTCAATCATATATACTCTCTTCGTTATGTGTTGATGATGCATCTTTGGATGCCCAAACCATGTTCATAATCAATGTTGGATGTGTTATCTCTGTGCGATCAGCAATCGCATTTTCCTCTTTATATCCAATAACTCTTTGTTTTTTTGTGCGGTGGGGCTACACTTAGAGATGTCCTATGGAGAATATGGTAGACACTAGTGAGAAAAACTTACACGAGCTAAAATACGATCCCAACTCGGTCTGGGGACATGTCGAGGTTAGTAATACTTGTTCCCTCGGTCCATCTACTCGTTGGCGGGATTCCTGTCTTCCATGGCAATGGACTTACCAGTTCTTACATGCAGGTTCACATTGAACAAGGACCTGTACTAGAATGGAGGGGCCTGCCGCTTGGTATAGTGAGTGGTATAACCGGACTGACGAGACTAAGGGTATGAAATATTGTTGAACGATGTCGGGCGGCCAATGGGGTTTAAAAACCTTTTCATGTCATTCTTTTGCCAGTTAAAATCATGCTTAAACAAGTTGTTGGGTTTAAAATTGTGGGCTACTCTCAAAATTAGTCGTATCTGCAGGTGACCCTGAGAGGTTCCCAGGGCCATGCCGGAACGGTCCCGATGTCCATGCGCCAAGATCCTATGCCAGCTGCTGCTGAACTCATCGTGCTATTGGAAAGTCTCTGTAAACATCCAGTGGACTTTCTCTTGTTCGACTAATACTGCGAGGACTTGATGATTGCGGTGCTTGCAAACTCCCTTGTGTGTACTGTGGGGGAGATATCATCGTAGCCAAGCGCAAGCAATGTAATTCCTGGCCGGGTCAGGAGTGGCACTTTGAACTGTCTGCTTTATCACGAAGTATTTTACATGTAATGCCGTAGTCAAAGGATAAAACTGCTGCTGCAGGTGTTGTTCACCGCTGACATTCGTGCAATGGAAGACGACGGCCGGGAAGCCGTGATTTACGAGCTATCTAGCAGGATATACAAGCTATGCGACAGGCAGAATGTCATTTGCACGATCGAGCGCAAGTTGCGTGGTGTTTTCGTCCTTCTCTCCCGTTACCTTAAAGAAGCTTCATCGTCTGAACCTGAAGATCCTAAATTGGGATCCTCGGCAGCATGGGCAGTCAAGTACGATCCCGAGCTAAACACAGGCCTAAAACTTGCGGCTCAAACAGCGATGAAGGAAATGCACGGCGAGATGGCTCAGCAAGAGGTTCCCGTAGGAGCAGGACACGGCACAATGGCAATGTCACATTTAACCAAGGTCAGGAATTGCTGGTGCTTCCCTTTTCTTCCTCCTGGTTTACATATCCCAGGGTCTTCGTGACGGCATTCAGCAGGTGGGAATGATCTTCGTTCGTTGCCGAGGAGGCGTAAGCCACTCGCCGGAGGAGCACGTGCTGGAGGACGAGGTCTGGGCGGCCGGCCTTGCTAAGGCGACGTTCTTGGAATCTCAGATGTGAAGCCCGTCTGTGTACATATAAAGTAATTTAGTGGGAAAATGATTAACCGTCATAAGCTGAGGTAAGCTATGCTATGATATCCCCCCAATCAATCACTCTGTAATCATTATTATTAGTTAGTTAGTAGTCCGTAAGTGTTTGTTAAAATCCCGTTCATAAATTCATGGATCGAAGCCCTTAATATATCCTCTCATAAATCTTTTGATCTATGATCCAGTCTAGAGTATTCCGGTGCGCTGCGCCGCTCTAAAATGGTATCAGAGCCAGTCGGTGTGCCTTTTGTTTCCCTTCTTTTCAGAGAGAGAGAGAGAATTTGTAGACTAGTGCCCCTGCCTGCCGTTATTGCCTCCTGCCCAAAACATGGATACCCCTCCTGAAATATTGACTGCCCCATTTGCCCTTGAGCCATCTTCCTCCTTCCGCCGTTCTAATGCCAGCATAGAATCCCTATATGAAATATCACATAAAGATTGTGACGCCAACCAAGTGGTTAATACTGAACTGCCATTGCTGAATCCGTATACGGCTTTCCATAAGCCTTCTGCAGGACCCATAAGACGAATCAGGACATTAATCAGACAGCCTGCCTCATCAGCCCTTGAATACATACAGACAAGTAAGTTCAGCCAGCATCCAATACTGGGGACACAAAAAGAACAATTTGTATCTCTGCAATTGCTAGCAGAATTTCCTGGACAATGGACTGAAAAGGGATATTCCCATCTCCATTTTGGAGCCATAAGACTTGCATTGACATATCATGGACGCAAAGGACTGCCTGTGACTGCCCGAATGGCCTTATTGGACACAAGATATATGGAATATCAACATGCAGTAATTGGGACTATTGAAACAACACTAAATGCAGGAACGGTCTTTGTGACTCTTTATCCTAACTTCTGCATGTCCCTAAGGGATCCAAAAGTGTTGATAGCCTTGCAGGTGCAGCTACAACTCTATGGAGCCACAATGGAATCAGACTCCATTGAAGCCACTCTTCATTACCAGATGGCATACCGGGTTCAGAATCATGCTTTGGACATAAGCATGCCAAATGACGCCCAGAATGCCCTGCTCATTGTAGCAGATTATCATAATCAGAAGGCTCCTACATGCATCCACATCCCAAGACAAATCCCAAGAGCAGAACTCCTGAAACTGCTTCCAGAAAAATGGGTGACGAATTATGAGCAAATCAAGAGAAGGACTGTGCCCATTGCACCAATACAGTCCACCACTCTGACCTTCTTAAGAGATAAAGAAGGAGCGGTTACAATCAAGTTTGATCGCTCATCAGAAAAGGAACCAGTAACACCTCCCATTTTCCCAACAATGTTCATGATACAGCCGGTGCCAAAAAAGAAAAAACCAGATTCCCTAAACAGGATCATCCACTCCTTTGATGGACATGGCAATCCAACGTTTTTCTTCCGAGATCCTCAATCACAACACTGTTACTGGGACGTAGGCAGATGCCCAGACAATTGCGATTGTGATGACTGTGAAGAACCAGACTATTCAAGACGGAAGAGCAAAACAAGCTGCCAGAAAAAGAGAAATCTCCCAGATTCAGATACTGACTCTGACTCAGAAGACGAAACCTTCTGCAGACGGTCCGTACCAAATAAGATAGTAAAAGACCTGCCTCTGCATCAACGATATCACTCAGGAGATCCTAGTGTTGGACTCCTAGGCCAACCATCTGGAAAGTTTCACTACATCGTGAACTATGGGACACCGTCTCCCAAACCAGAATCTGGTCCAATCATACCCTCAGGATGGGAAAATAAGTCCACTGATAGAGAACCTTCAGCTGAACCATCAGCATCAGCTCACCAACATCAGGCGTGGCAAGACTTGGTAGATTTAACCAAAGACACAAGACGTCCGTTGACACAGAAACAGACGACTTTACCTTGCTACAAATCTACCCTCAGATGGCAAAGAAAGAATCCCCCAACTTTCACAAATCCTTGTGAATCAGACACATCTAAGATAACAGGATTGTCTGCAAAGAAACCAGACGACTATCAAAAATCTAGGCCAGCCCCAGAAAGAGCTTTGCCTATGAAGGTTCAGACCTGTTCTCAAGAGGTACAGCTCCAGGATTATTACAAGTGTAATACCCAAGTTCCTTCTCCAATTATGATGATGCAGCCAGAACAGACAGAACTAGTTTTTCCAACCCTTGAAGAACATACAGTCAACAATGTACGATTTACGTCGAAGATTCCAATTCCTACAGCTGTGGATCAACAGGGAAATACACAGCGAAACAGCCTTGCAGAAACAGTGCTTAACTGGCAAAGCCAGAATGCAATTTCTCAGAATGAAGCATTGAAGATAATCCACAAAAAGGTGGAAAAGGTTGAAACGCGATTGGAAAAGACAGAATATAATCTGTATCGACAGATTCAGTCACAGAAAAATAAGATCACAGAAAAGTTAGACCAACATCATGACCAGACACATGAAGTATTAAGAGTCCTTCTACGCTCTTTAGATAACTTTGAACAGGGAAGATATCCATCATATTTTCAATCAGATCCAGATGAAGAAATTGACAGATTAAAAAGGCAGATTAAGGCAATTCAAGAAAAGCCTCCATCCAAAGGATCAGATTTTATGGATTTAGGAAAATCCACTTCCTATTCTCCCTTACAAGAACATGCCAAAGGTTATCATTTATTTGGAGATCCTAACAAAAAGGATGTTGCTGATATTAGAGAAATTGTCAGAAAACAACAGAAACAAGAGCGACAGAAGAAGGAGATTCGGCAAGAAAAACAGAGACAAGAGCAACGGAGAACTGAGATTCGAGAAGGAAAACAGAAGTTCACAGAATCCTCTCGTAGACAGCGATCTCCCAGTCCAATAAGATCTCACAGTAGTGATAGCTCTTCAGGTCAGCCAATATCTACTCAGCAACTACTAATCAAAGATGAAAGGTTGCAAAATTATCCCTCAGTTTTTATTCCACATTGGATGAGATCCGATACCCCAGATCGTTTCCACAGAAGCTCAAAGGTACATTATTCAATGGATCCTTGGGATAACGAATTTGAACAACCTACTATGGACGATTCAGAGGAACTGGAAATACTTATGGCAAGACCACCAAGTGAAGAGTCATCCTTTTCAGAAGAGTCATCCTTTTCAGAAGAGTCGGAAGAAACAGAGGCTCAGCAAACATCAGAATACTCTACTGAATCAGAGTTCTGTGAAATACCCCTAGCCTTTATGGCTGAAAATCCACCACATGTCGATGAACCAGATAGTTCTTCAGACAATTCAATGGAAGACAGACCGGGCCGAACAACAAAGGAAAAAGGATCCTTTGAATTTACAATTGATGATATTGACATAGATCAATGGCCACAACGGTTTAAAGATTTTTATGCATGGTGCCTTCAGAAAAGATTAACGGTGACCTCCTCAATTGAGATACTCTCAGAATTAACAACAAAGTTCAGAGGAGTTCTACAGACTTGGTGGAACCAGTTGACAGAACAAGTTCAGATCCAACTATTAAGTCTTCCATTTCAAAACTTTCTTGCACAGTTATACATGAATTTTATAGGCAGCCCAGATAATCTGACTGAAGATCAGAGAAAAGAATTCTTCAACAGATGCTGCTGTTCATACAGAAAAAGAGATATCAATCGGCATTTCAAGCGAATGATTACATTATTCATTAACCTTGGAGCAAATGATGCCCTCAAACCAGTTTTCTTATCCTCACTCACTAAGCCAGTCTCTTCACTAGTAGAAAAGGAATTAACTGCTAAAGGTTTGAAGATTATGGACCTAACTGTTGGACAGATCATCCAGACAGTTCACTTTGCAATTAGCGAGCTTTGTCAAAGACGAAGTGTTATCAAAGACTTCCTCAGGCATGATAGACGACTCGACTCAGCTTGTAAACCAGCAAAGTATCTCACCAAGTGTACCAAAGCAGATCTATGCAACTGCCCCGACTTTCCTGACAAAGGAATATCCAAGAAAAAGTTTAGAAGATTTCCACAAAAATATTCCAAGTTCAGGAAGAGAAGAGACCCTCCAAAGAAAAGATCAGGAAGACAGATCTTTACTAGACCAAAGAAGCGTTATCTCATATTCAAGCATAAACGCTTTCCAACAAAAAAGACAGACAAGTGTTATGTCTGCAATAAAACCGGACATTTCGCAAAAGACTGCTCCAAAAGGAAGAAGAAGTTTATTGCCCAACTTCAGAAGGTCTCAGGTGTCTCACTAAAAGACAATGATGTAGAATCAGTCTTCTCTCTTGACGAGGAACCATCAGAACAAACCATTTATTGTCTAGAGCCACAATATGCTCGACCAGACAAATATTCCTCATCAGAAGACAGTGATTATGGCAGCATCTACACAATTACCACGGTTACAAACCACCTTCCTCCATTCTCGCGACATTCTAGTTTTGATACTAGAAGAATTCCTTCAAGTGAATCTTTCACCAATCTGGAAATCCGGTCCACAGAACCAGAATCAGAAGAAACTGCAGAACCAAGCACTCCTCTCATGGCCACCTCCAACATCTTACCGCATGTTAAGGTACAAATTTATTTTACAAAGTACTATCGGCCAGTTCAAGCAATAGCTTTTATTGACACTGGAGCGGCTGAAAGTATGATCAATCCAGTCATAGTCCCAGCAGAACTATTAGTTCCAGAAGTAAATACATACAAGGCAGCATCAGGAAAGAACTTCGAGACATTCCTGAGAACCAAGCAAATAAAGGTCATGCTTTTCCCCACATGCTCCATATCTGCAAAAATAGTAGCAACTGATTTGCCAGGAAAAGACCTTGTTATCGGATGGGACTTACTTCACCAACTCCACAGCCTCAGACTGCTAGCAACTGGTATACGACACAAGTCTAGCTTCAAGCCCTACACCCATGAAAACAGAATGTATTCTGTTCAACCAGTACAGAAAGCTTTGGAACTATTCAGACCATCCTTTGCATTAGATCATCAGGATTTCTTGACAAAGTGTTCACACCCATTGTGGACCAATCCAAAGTTCTTTGTCAGACTTCCATTCAAGCAGAACGAAGATGTGAATCCAACAAAGGCTAGTCATCCAGGTATGACTCCTAAAGATACAAAACAAGCAACTGATGAATGCAATTTGCTATTACAGCAAGGTCTGATAGAACACTCCAGTTCTTCATGGGCATGTCAAGCATTTTATGTCAACAAAAGGTCAGAGCAAAATCGAGGAAAGAAGAGATTGGTTATCAATTACCAACCACTGAATCATTTTCTACAAGACATCAAGTTTCCTATTCCAAATAGGACAGCTCTGTTCTCCTCACTTTCAAAAGCCAAGGTATTCTCCAAGTTCGATCTCAAAAGTGGTTTTTGGCAATTAGGTGTTCATCCCGACGACAGATGGAAAACAGCCTTCTGCATACCCAATGGCCATTACCAATGGAGAGTTTTACCATTTGGCTTAAAAACAGCCCCGTCATTATTCCAAGAAGCCATGATAAGTATTTTTGAGCCTTTACAGTCTTCTGCACTCATTTATATTGACGACATCTTACTCTTCAGCGAAGACTATAGCTCACATGAACCTCTCTTGAGGAAATTTGCCCATATTATACAGCAATACGGGATTATGCTTTCTGAGAAGAAAGTTCAGCTTTATACCTCAACAATTGAATTCTTGGGAATGCGGTTAGCAGACGGACAATATTACCCAGGGCCACACATTGCGCAAGAACTGCTAAAGTTCCCAGACTCACCATTGACCACAAAACAGGTTCAACAATTCTTAGGTATTGTGAATTATCTCAGAGATTTTGTTCCTGAGATCAGTAGGTACACCAGCCCATTAGAAGCTCAGCTCAAGAAAAATGCACTCCATGGGGTGAACAACAAACCAGTGCTGTTCGATATTTGAAGAAAAATCTCCAGAACTTGCCCCCATTACAAATTCCATCTGATGGGACAAGAATCTTACAAACAGATGCAAGCAATGAATTCTGGGCAGCTATCCTATTGGAAGAAATCAATGGAGTCAGAAAAATATGTGCCTACAAATCAGGGAAGTTCAACAATGCTGAACAACATTACCATTCAAGCATCAAAGAGATTCTAGCAGTCAAATATGGGATCAAGAAACTTGAATTTCATTTAATGGGATATCATTTCATGATCGAGACGGACTTTAAAGCCTTCGACTCTATGATGAATCTCAACACCAAGAAGATCCCAAATGCACAACTCCTAAGATTATCACAATGGTTCTCGCAATATTCTTATACAGTACGGCATATCAAAGGAAAGACAAATGTAGTTGCAGACTTTCTCTCCAGACCCTTTGATACAGTCAATCCACAACTGCTGGAGTATCCGAAATTACAAGCAATGTTTACTACTCATATTCAGAATACCCCAAGGAATCATCAATCAAGCTCTCTGCCTCCTGAGATACACAAATGGAACAAAATTTTCAGGTTTGACTGTGCCATGGAAATAATATCTCACCCATACTCACAAATGCAGTATTATTTGGTGCAAATCTTCAGAAAGCATGGACAGCTATTTTTTCCCAGAAAAGGACTTCATTCTACCTGCCCATTCTTACACTTATTTCCTATACAGCCTACTGATCGATTTCCCATTGAACTAAAATGGTTCTTCTGGTATTTTTTCCATGCCCATACAATAGCTTTCGAATTCCCAGCATTAGAAATGCTTCGGTACCTGGAAAAATTTGGAGATTTGTTTTCATACTCTCCTTCAAATCATCCTCATGCTCACCTAGCAGAAGTTCTAAGTTGGTTTGCCCCTTTATTCCAATGGAAAATTTGGTTTGAAGAACAGGCCTACAGATTTCAAAAATGGCCAGAGATCACTTCATACACCATATACCTCTTTCATAGGGCATGGCATTATGATAGCGAAATAACTTCCTTGGTTGCTATCAATACAGTTGATCATTTTGCATGTCTGCCTCATTCAATATCCATACACTATGGATCTTTTGAAGAAGACGACCAGATCCCATATCCATGGACCATTCCATATGCCATCAGAAATCCAGAGCATCGAGATATGCTCTATAGCAGAACATGCCTTACGAACAAGCTCTTCCAGCTAAATGCTATGACTCCTTTGACAGAAGAAGAACTAATCATTCACCAGATTGCCAGAAATGATTTAGATAATACATGGAATTTATTTCAAGCCCTAGAAAACTTTGTACAAGAACAGATAGATTGGGACGTTGTTGCTGAAGACATGATACAAACTCTCAATCTTTCCAGCCCAGGCGCCAGCCACATAAGCCCAAGGTCACCACCAGGCCCAGGATCAACCTCAAACCCACGAAAGAGTTCACGACAAAAAAGACTGTCGGCAAAAAGGTTGGACCCACACGGAAAGCGCCCCAAGACAGACGAAGACTAACAACAGTTACCCATGTGCGCAGCAGACAAAGTGATAAGGTTGTGACTCAGCTAGCACTAAGAAAGTGATAAGGTTGTAACGTGGCACATCCACAACCTAGTTTTTCTTTCAGAGTTTCTTTCAGTTTGATCTATAAATAGATCCATCTTGTAAACACAACAGGCAGAGGAAAAAAAAAACCTATCAATATACAACTTCTATTTTCTCCCATCCATGAGCAGCTAAACACATCCGGGCAATAACAAAGGCAGGAAGGTATCTAGTTCTCCAATCTCTCGATGATCTCTCTACCTTCGATAAAACCAAAAACATTCAGAAAATCCCAAAATCCCAAAAACAAGTTTTGATGTTTCTTCTCCAGATTCTTAGAGAAATTATTCTCTTATTTCTTATTGTGTTTTTGTGTTATTCCCAGATTTCCAGTCTGTATGTCTTACTGTTTATTATCACTCTTTATCTTCTTCAGTAAGATTATTACCCTGTGTCTTCCCTTTCAAACGTGTGATCCTTTCTTCCATGACAGCTTGAAGTTTTGCGATATTGCTACGACTTTGTTTACAACTGGATTTCCATCATGAAAAGATTGTTTGCTAAATATTGTTAACTTGGTAGAGTTCTCTCAGGGCCGTAAAGCTATCTACTTCGCCACTTAAGTGCCACATAGCCAGGGAGGGCTCGGCCATCGGCTTGATCTTGATAGTAGGCAAGATGAGACCTCCTCCAAGAGGACACTGTTTCTCCAAACCTCCTTTTCCTGACTGTGAAATCTTGCGTAACCACTTTCATAGTATACGTCGTTACTACGGAGAGCCCCTGTGGAAGAAAAGAAACACTCTTAAAAGAGTTAATCGTGTCTTATTCCTACTCGATCACTATATCGAGTTTAAGTCCAAAAAGTGTGTTCTTTGTTCTTTTAATTCTCAGCTTTCTTATTTTGAGTGTATGGAGCCAGGACAAGAATGGGTCTTCTTAGATTCATGGGAACTATGTTCCGGATGGATCAAGCTTCAAAAATATGTCCAGTACCGCAAGTACCTTGCCTGGTATCTTAAATGGCTTTTGTATTTGTCTAGGGCTTAATGTACTTTCAATCCCTTGTATATCCTCTTGTAAACCATGTATTTCCGCATCCTCTCATAAATCTTTTGATCTATGATCCAGTCTAGAGTATTCCGGTGCGCTGCGCCGCTCTAAAGTTCAATAACACATTTAAATAGAAAAAGACAAGGCATCAATTTTCAGGTTCCAAATATTTCCTTAACTTGACATATTAAAATAATAATAATAAGTAAAATATTTTAAAAATCATATATCAATCCTACTTCTCTAATTAACCTTTCATTTATGGCAGTGGAAAAATAAGACTCTTGTGTCCAGATTTTCCTGTGGACTCGGTCGATGGCTTGACCCAATGAACAGTGTGATATTTACCATTGCATTTAATTTAATATACTCGGTCTCATCTTATCGGAACATACACTAATTGTGTACTAATAATACATTTTGAAAGTATTAATCCAACCAATCCCGAGGTCAAAAAAAAAATGTTTTTCTATAACCGAGCATGAAGGGCGTTGACTTTGTCCTACGATTTCCAGTTTAATTTCAAACTTGTCTGTGGCCTTCTGTACAAAGGAAGAACAAACAAGCCAAACAATAACAATTTCTTAATCAAAATCTAAGTTCCCAGGAAAGCAAAACAATTTGCAAACCAAGTAACCCCCTCGCGTTCAGACCAAAAACACGACACGTCATCAACGGACAAAAAACTTTTAAAGAAACAACCACCACCCCCAAGGGGACGTAGGAACTGGTCTTTCTGTAACACCCCCCCCCGGTCGTCTTCTTCTTTCTCCCTCCCGGTTCTTCTCGTTTCTGTCCCCTGTTTCTTCTCCGAAAGAAGCATCTCTGAAGAAAAGAAGGCCCCTGATCGGCGTGATCCTGTAGGATCATTCATGGGGAATTGCTGGGGAGATCATTCTGATGATTTCTCCCGGGATTCGGGACGCGGTACGGTTTGGCTTTGATCGGCCTCTGTTTTGCTTCTCGTTTTTTTTTGGGTGCTTTCCCCGTGTTTTTTTTTTACTTCTCTCGTGTAATTCCCAGTCGCGAGCGGAAAAGGTCAACGTTTTTTTTTCTTCCTGTGGAGATTTTACAGGGAAGGGAGAGAAGACGAGTGGGAAGTCCGGGAGGGACCGTAGCGGCGATGACCGTCGTCGTCACCATCGCCCTGAGTTGCCGAAAAAAGTCGTGGGAAACAGGGCTGAGGACGGTCGTGGTAATGGTAGGAAGAGCGAGGACCGGTCATGGGATCGCGTCGGCATCAAGGAGGAGGAGGAGCAGCAGCAGCAGGCGTTGCTGCCGAACCTTAAGATGTTCACGTTGGCGGAGCTGCGGAGCGCCACCAGGAACTTCAGGCCGGATTCGGTACTCGGGGAGGGCGGGTTCGGGAGGGTGTTCAAAGGGTGGGTCAACGAGACAACTCTAGCCCCGTCAAAGGTCGGGGTCGGGATTCCCGTCGCCGTCAAGAAGTCTAGCCCCGACAGCCCCCAAGGTTTGAGGGAATGGCAGGTATGCACGCTACAGACCATGTTCGGAGTCCAAATTAAGGCCGATTTGAAATTTTTCCCCAGCTTTTGCGGCTGTATTACTTATCGAGATAGTTTGAGTCGTCGTTGAGTTCGGATGGTGTTAGGAATTTTTGGGTTATTACAACCTCGTGATTGAACGTAGCCTTGATGTCCAAGACAATCCTACTACATATAGAAAGGGGAAGAAGTTTGAAAGGGTCCTAGAACCTAAAACCCATGTGACCAATTTTCACACATTAATTGCACCTATTAGATATTGTTTTTGCTTATGAATCGAGAGAGAGACGAGTTTAATGACTTGGGTGTTTTGCCTCTGTTTTTGGGTAAAGGCCGAAGTGAAGTTCTTGGGGAAGTATTCACACCCAAACCTGGTGAAGTTGATCGGATACTGCTGGGAGGAGAAGCAATTCCTCTTGGTCTATGAGTACATGTCCAACCGCAGCCTTGAGAACCACCTCTTTCGAAGTAAAAAGGCGCCGGCACTTCTTTTCCGGTTTTCAATGACATTACACTGGACACCCCCGGTGATATATTTGATGGACTTTCCGTCGTGCAGGGGACGTGGATCCTTTGGATTGGGAAACGAGGCTGAAGGTAGCCATAGGGGCCGCGTGCGGTCTCGCATTCCTGCACAACTCGGAGAAGTCGGTTATCTATAGGGACTTCAAGGCCTCCAACATCTTGCTGGACGAGGAGTTCAATGCCAAGTTGTCTGATTTCGGACTGGCGAAGCTAGGACCGGCGGATGGAGACTCCCATGTTTCAACCAGGATCCTTGGAACTTACGGCTATGCTGCCCCTGAATATGTTGCCACAGGTCTAAATCACTCTTTGGTCGATCAATGCCAACCGTGTCCATGCCCTTGTTACGATTTTGGGTCGTTTGTAACCTATTTGCTCTCCAGGCCATCTCTACATAAACAGTGACGTGTACGGTTTTGGGGTCGTGCTCCTCGAGCTACTATCCGGCCTACAGGCAATGGACACTTCCAGGCCTAGCAGGCAACATAACCTCGTCGAGTGGGTGAAGCCTATGTTGTTCGACAGGAGGAAAATCAAGAAGATAGTCGATCCAAGGCTTGAGAACAGGTACCCGTCCAAGGCGGCGGTTCAAGTAGCCGAGCTGATCCTCCGGTGCCTGGAAGTGGACCAAAGGAAGAGGCCCTCCATGGAAAATGTCCTTGAGACGCTGGAACACATAAGCAAGATCAAGAACACGAGGGGGCAGTCGGAACAGACCACACCGCAAAGGTCACCACTTCCGCAATCTCCAGCCGACCACCTTCACCGCCACAGGTCAACCCCGACCCACCATGCGCATGGTCACCGAGGAGGGAGGGATGGTTCGCGTCCCTCTAAGGTGAAGTCCATGTGATGAATTTTGTCATATTATATCATCAAACTTATAGGGGGATTCAAGAGATTTTGTTAAATCGGGACTTGGGGCTTCGCCTTGTACCCACCACCCCAACATTGCACGTGCAAACCGACATCCCAAATAAAATCGATTAATTTGTAATCACTATGTTATTTTTTTTTTCCGTCGGATTCAAAGCTTTATTCCGATTAATGTGGACTCGATCCGGATATAACACTTACCTTTGGTGAAATGATTTTTTAACATGGATGACTGTGTACCGTTCGAGACATCCTTAAGCAAATATAAGCCAGAATCCACTATATCATACATTCCCATTTTGGAACACTTATCATGGTATAGATTCAATAAACCGAAGTTCTTCACATAAACACTGATAATTTCGGTGGCTTTTTCTCTTGTAAGTCGTTGGATGAGCGGCCCTTTTCTTTCTCTTGGTGGGACCTGTCAAAAAAAGTGTTCAGCTATTAGTCTTCCCCTTAGATTCTCATGATTATTTTGTCATTGGTATTTTCAAAACGAGGCATGATTGGATTGAAATAGAAAGATACTTTCTGTGTCATGGAATATGACAGTGCTGCATGTAATAGCAATGATAACAAAAGAACTTCACGACAAAAAAAGTTGCTACCGCTACTCAAACATAAGTTATCTCAGATGCAGTCGACGCCCATCTCCGACCCTTTTGATCTAAATTCTTGACTGTGATTGCGATTCATGCGACTACTTGAGGCGAAACAGGATGCTCGCTCGACCCTCGATTCAATCACTGGTTAACCACTAGTGTTGCCGTCGACGAGCCACTTCCTCCGGGTAGCAGTGGGTGCAGCAATCATCATTTCACTTCACAAATCCATAAAGATATATACATGCTACATAACATGGCGTAGACTTAGATGACTAGTTCATCACGGATACGATGCCCGTCTAAGCACTTTCTATGAAAATCAAACATACAGAAAGCCGCCGCCGCTGCCCCACGAGCTCACCAGTCGACGCCCCTCGTGAGAAGCCTCCACGGAGAGCTTGAATGTGTCCCAATGAGACGACCTGCAAAGATCCATGCATTCGGCGAGGTCTGCGTCGCACGTCTACAGGACCCACTCCAAGTCGTCGTCCAAGTACTTCAGGTCTAATTTACTGATGTCTTCTATGTTGAATCGTGTGGCGAGTTCCCTCCACAGTTCGCTCAGGCCCCAATGGGGTTGCATCCAGAACCGAACCTTATTGCCCGCATAGCTGGCTTTTATCCTCAGCGGCCGTCCCTCTCCTGGCGCATTCTGTGAGCGGAGTAAATGGAAACAGCTTTCTCTGGATGCGGAGAACTGGCAGGAGGAAGTGGGCTGCGAGCCAGGATGAAGTAAGGCCGGAGAAAAGGGGCTGCAGAAGAATAGGAAGAGGCCCGAGAAGCTTGCTGCATTCTTTCATTTGTTAAAGGGCAATTGTGTAAAGTCGTGGGACTCTCAGTTAGAGAGACGCGAAGTTTGTTAGTGTGTGTGTCTGTTTGCGGGCACTCAATTTGTTAGAGGGGAAAAACAGAAGATAGGCCCTAACTGTATAAGAGGGCAGAGGGCTCTGTACATTTCTGGTGTAGAAATAATATACAGAAATGGCTTCTCCTTGCCGATTCTCCTTCCTTTCTGGGTTCTCTCGCTGGGTTCTCGCTGGGTTCGTCTACTCACATGGTATCAGAGCGGGGGCCGCTTCACTGAGGCAGCAGCAGAGTAGACGATGGAGTTGGTGAGTGTTGACAGCCAGCAGTCGCCCTATTACATCAATGCGGCGGATCTGCAGTCAGGAGCTATTGTAGCTCCAGAGCTCTCGGAAGGAAACTACGCGTCGTGGAGGCGCTCGTTCGAGCTAGCGGTGTCAATCAAAAACAAAATCAGGTTTATCGACGGAACGATTCCCAGATCGACAGAGGACAGCAGGCTGTTCCAAGCTTGGAAGCGCTGCGATGATCTGGTGCGTTCTTGGCTGCAGAGGTCAGTCTCTCCGGCGATAGCCACGACCATATTCTATTTACATACGGTAAAGGAAATCTGGAACGAGCTGCAGGAGCGGTACGGGGAGCCAGATGATTCCAGAATCTGCCGTCTTCAACTTCAGTATCATTCTCTGACACAAGGTAGTAAGTCTATTTCAGCATTTTATAATGAGATGCTGGGGATCCTAAGAGAGTTGCGTGAGTATCGGCCGTACCCAAAATGCAAATGCGAGAAGTGCGACTGTGGCTGGGAGAAACAATATGCGGAGGAGTTGCAGCGAGATATGGTATATAAGTTTCTCAATGGGTTGAACCGTGAGTATAGTGGGTTAAGGAGTCAAATCTTGCTGCGAAAGCCTTTTCCCACTTTGGGGGAGGCGTACAACATACTACAAAGGGAGGAGTTACAGCGAATTGTAAAGGAGGATGAGCTGTCGTTTTTCGGGAATCCGGTTGCAGCAGCCATAACGCAAGAAGTTCCGACACCGTCTGAGCAGAACAAACTTCTTGCGTTTGCAGAGCGAAGGAAATTCAAGCCTGAGGAGTTATGTGAGCATTGCGGCAAGAAAGGACATCTTAAAAGTAGATGCTATCAGCTAATTGGTTTTCCACCAAACCAGTCATTTGGGAGAGGTAGAGGTCAACCTTTCCCAAGACAATCAGGAACCACTGGTAGGAGAATGATCAATATGGTAGAGACGAAGCGGCAACAGCTCCCGAATGTCAAACAATCTTCTCATTTCTCCCTGTCAGATGCCCAGGTTCAGAGGCTACTTGCCCTGCTCAGTGAGGAGAGTCAGAGTCACTCCGCTCCAATGGTTCAACAGGGACATCATCCCAATTCTTCAGAATTACCACCCTCTCAAACCACCAGCCGTATAGATAACTTTGCAGGTACATTAACTTTTGACAGAAAAACCAAACCAACACAGCATTCCTCCTGGATCATTGATACAGGGGCGACAGACGACATAATCTCTTCGCTTACCTTGTTTACCTCTTATCATCAGTGGACTATTCCTTTGCAGATCCAATTACCAAATGACACAAAAGTCCTAGCCACACACATAGGAGTTGTCAAACTCAATGACAGCTTAATCCTAGAAAACACTTTGTTTGTGCCTTCATTTCGCTTTAACCTACTTTCTGTTAGTAAACTAACTGCTACCAGCAGGATTTGCATCATCTTTTCACAAAATGTTTGCCTTATACAGGACTTGCCCAGCTGGATGACGATTGGACTAGCTGAGCGAGAGGGCGGCCTGTTTGTGCTCAGAGAGATAGACGGGAAACAACACAGCAGTGAACCTTCTCAAGTTAGATTCACAGCCACTTTACCTTCTGCCAACCCATTTCCTCATAGTTTTTGTTCAGCTACACTGCATACCACTCTGGATGCCTTTGATCTGTGGCATTTGCGCCTTGGACATGCGCCATTCTCTAAACTGTCAGCACTACAAACAATTGACCCTTCTGTTACAATGCAAACTCACAATGCATGTTCTGTTTGTCATGAAGCTAAACAAAGGCGTTTAGTTTTTCCCGTGAGTGCTATTAAGTCCACTGACCCATTTAACCTGATTTACTGTGATATTTGGGGGCCGAATGCCGAAATTGCCCTGCATGGTTATAGATTTTTCTTGACTATTGTAGATGGTTACACGAGAGTCACTTGGGTTTTCCTAATGAGTCATAAATCTGAAGTACAGACTCTTCTGCGTGACTTTTATCAGTTTGTCAAGACTCAATTCAATGCGTGCATTAAAACAATACGAAGTGATAATGGGAGTGAGTTTCAATTGTCTGATTTCTACAAACTGCATGGCATTATGCATCAGAAGTCCTGTGTAACTACACCTCAACAGAATGGGGTGGTTGAGCGGAAACATCAACATCTTTTGCAGGTAACTAGGGCACTTTTATTTCAAGCCAAATTACCTAAAAAATTCTGGGTTTATGCATTGTTGACAGCAGCCCACATCATTAATCGTTTGCCTAGCAAGTCTTTACTAGGAATTACACCATATGAGAAACTATTTAAACAAAAACCATCCTATCATAACATGCGTGTGTTTGGCTCATTATGTTTTTCATGCACTTTACTTCCAGGCAGGAAGAAATTAGACAAAAGGGCGCGCAAATGCATTTTTCTGGGGTATCCCTTTCATATGAAAGGATATTTTCTTTTTGACTTAGATTCACATCAGGCTTTCATATCTCGGGATGTTAGTTTCTATGAGGCTATTTTTCCTTTTGCCGATTTGCATAATAGTCTGCATACTGCTTCTTCTGATTTGGTTCTGCCAATCATACACACTTCTGATGTCACCTATACTATTTCAATCGACTTCCCTTTATCAAATCCCATCCAACATGCTTCAGCTACCTCTAAAAATCTTGCTCCAGTCAGAACAGAATCTAACTTGCGAAGGAGCACCAGACTGCATAAAATTCCCAGCTATCTCCGTGACTATCATCATGGCCTGTCCTCTCCACCGACCAGTCCTGATTCATCCACCTTGGGTACGTCTGTAAGTCTTGCTTTCACTGTTTCTTCAACCCCTCATTCTATTTCACCTTTCATATCCTACGAAAGATTATCTTCTCCCTACAAAACTTTCCTGCTGTCTCTGGAGAACAACCATGAACCACGGAGCTACGGTGAGGCACGGACTATTCCGCACTGGCAAGAGGCAATGGTTTCTGAACTACAGGCTCTGGCAGCCAATCAGACTTGGGTTCTAGTACCTCTTCCAGCAGGGAAGCGCGCTATTGGCTGTAAATGGGTTTACAAAACCAAGTTGAAGGCAGATGGCACCGTCGAACGGTTTAAGGCACGACTTGTGGCCAAAGGTTACAATCAAAGGGAAGGCTTTGATTATGAGGAAACTTTCAGTCCCGTGGCGAAACACTCCACTATTCGGTCTGTTTTGGCAGTAGCTGCAATCAGAGGATGGCATCTCCGGCAATTTGACATCCACAACGCCTTTCTTAATGGCGATCTAACTGAGGAAGTCTATATGCAGCTGCCACAGGGTTTGGAGACTCAGGGGGAGTGTTCTACAGCTGCTCCCTTGGTGTGCAAGCTTCAGAAATCGCTTTATGGCCTCAAACAAGCCTCGCGTCAATGGAACCACAAACTAACTGCCTGTCTGGTTGAATACGGTTTTGCTCAATCCAAGGCAGATTACTCGCTTTTCACCAATCAGGACTGTAATGGTTTTCTGGCTGTCCTAGTCTACGTGGATGATATTGCTGTGGCAGGTTCGAGTTCCCAGCTTATTGATGCTCTGCGAATCTATCTGCAGAATCATTTTAAGGTGCGGGATCTGGGTGTTCTAAAATACTTCTTGGGGTTGGAGATTGCTAGATCTCGGGCAGGCATCTTTATTTCACAGCGGGGATACACTTTGAGGCTACTGGAAGAGCTTGGAAAATTGGGAGTCAAACCAAGCTCTATACCAATCGTACCCAATCATAAGCTGACGCAGGTAGAGGAGGATGAAATAGTAGATGCAGGCGCTTATAGACAGCTTGTGGGAAGACTTATTTATTTGGGAATCACTCGGCCAGACTTGACGTACACGGTACACGTTTTAGCGCAATTTATGGACAAGCCCCTAAAGAAACACTGGGATGCAGCAGGGTTGGTGCTGAAATATCTGAAAGGAACGTCGGGAAGGGGTGTGTTCTTCACGAGCTCATCTGAGCCACGGTTGTAAGCATTCTCTGATAGCGATTGGGGGGGGCTGTGCCATGAGCAGAAGATCGACTATGGGATACAGTGTGTTTCTGGGTGATTCCCTCGTTAGCTGGCGATCCAAGAAACAAAGTACGGTGTCGTGGAGCTCAACGGAAGCTGAGTACAGGGCGGTGGCTACTATGACAGCAGAAGTAATTTGGCTAAAGGGTTTAATGGCGGATCTTGGAATTGTCACAAGTCAGGCAGTCACGTTATACTGTGACAATAAGTCGGCCATTCATATCAGCAAGAACCCAATGTTACACGAGCGAACCAAACATCTGGAGATCGACCTGCACTTTGTGAGAGAGAAAGTCTAGGAAGGGGTCATTCGGCTGGTGCACATGCGGACAGAATTTCAGATTGCAAGAGGCCCGAGAAGCTTGCTGCATTCTTTCATTTGTTAAAGGGCAATTGTGTAAAGTCGTGGGGCTCTCGGTTAGAGAGACGCGAAGTTTGTTAGTGTGTGTGTGTCTGTTTGCGGGCACTCAATTTGTTAGAGGGGAAAAACAGAAGATAGGCCCCAACTGTATAAGAGGGCAGAGGGCTCTGTAAATTTCTGGTGTGGAAATAATATACAGAAATGGCTTCTCCTTGCTGATTCTCCTTCCTTTCTGGGTTCTCTCGCTGGGTTCGTCTGCTCACACATTCTGCATAGGCTTTTTGGGCGAAGGAAGAAGGCTTTCAGGGTCTGGCTCGAAGGATTTATGGCTCTGAGATCTGGGCAGAAATCGCAACGCTTTTTCAGCTTCTTTAGTGGATGATCCGTTCAGCTCGCTGTGACTTCTGACCTTTCTAAGTTGAGTCCCGTCGATGTTATCGCCGTCTTCCCGAGCAATGTTATCTTCTTCTCCATTGACATCGCCCATGGATAGATTCTGCCTGTCTCCACTGCTACAGCCATGGCTAGAATTGGATCCAACACTACAAGACAATGAAGGAGACCATGAGGACTTGTAGGAAAAGTTCAGCTTCACGTTTGATGATCGGGTCGTGATCACATTAGGAGAGGCCAGATCGGGGAACTCTTTATAGAAAGAACCAATCTGCAGAGAACTCGGGGCGCCTTGAACAGATTTGATCACATGTTGAAGCTTCTGTAAAGAGTGATCAACCTTCTTGATCTTCCGTGACGGCCACCGCTTGATCCCGTGCTGCCTGCATATTCTCTTTAAGGTTGTAGGGCAAACTGAATTTCAAAATAGCCAGAGAACGTAAGTGCTGTTAAAATATCGGACCGGCCCATATGCCGAGCCTAGTATACAAGTCCAACCTCTCTAAAACCAATTGGCTGTAGAGGGAGTAGCCCGCTAGGCTATATATACTAGGCCGGACTCTTTTCTCTATCCGATGTGGGATTGAGTTTGCTATATAGCAAACCTTTCAACACGCCCCCTCAAACCCAAGCCTACATACGGGCTCACAAGCCGGCACCCTTTTTGAGTTGAACCAGACCACACACACGACCCACATACGGGCCCACAAACCAGCACCCTTTTTTTTGGGTTGAACTGGTCCACATACACAGGCACCCTTTTTTGGGTTGCACCGCACCACACGGGCGAGGGGGGCCCACCATCGGTTTTACTGGGCTTAACCGGGCTCTGATACCATGTTAGAATATCGGACCGGCCCATATGCCGAGCCTAGTATACAAGTCCAGCGGGGTTCCTTTCTAAAACCAATTGGCTGTAGAGGGAGTAGCCCGCTAGGCTATATATACTAGGCCGGACTCTTTTCTCTATCCGATGTGGGATTGGGTACCTTTCAACAAGTGCAGGGTTTTATCGAACAAAGGTGTTTGCTTTATAGGCAGAACAGTCTTACCACCGAGACCTTTAGCAGCATCCTTGAGACTACCCAGAAGTATTGTCTAAGAGCGTCTAACGTGATTGATTTCTCTGCCTTAGAGCGCTTCCTGTTTCCCTTCTTCGCCTTCGCAGCTTTAGAGCAGCTGGCTTTGCCCAAAAGGTAGCAGTCTCGGCCGCCTTTAGCCAATGAATCCGGGAGATGGTGACGATCTAAGGATTCTTCAATGTCTATAATTTCCTTTTCACCTCCTGCAGTCGAATGTTCTACCTCTTGATTAAGCGTGATACCTTCGTCCTCAAGCTCCTTATTAGTAGTAATAACCCTCAAGCTCTTGCAGGTATGCTGAATGATAACCGACAGAGAGGCGAGCAATTTCTTTTGTTCGTCAACATTCCTGCATTCTGAAGGCAGGAAGAATTCCAGCACGAAATCGGCCAAGCCCTTGTAGATACTCCTTAAACGAATGGCAACTGCAGCCGACAACCCGAACATTGCAGCGTGATGCGAGAGAGGGTATTTCATCTTGCTGAATGCAGTTATGTCCTATAAAAAGCAAGGACGGTTGGTCAAAAAGGCTTGACCAGCCACTCCTTGGCCTTTCAACAGGTGGTACTCTGAGCAGGCCTCGTGGAACCCGTGCACACGAGCATCAGCTACATGACAAGCACGGTCGATGGTCGAAATGCAGCGAATGTAGGTCTCTTCATTGTTGTTGGAGAGTAAAGTCCAGTCCAGTCCAATGCAAGCCATGCTACCCAAGCCCAGTAGCAAAGCAACAAATGGAATAGAAATAGAATCGGAATTATTGTAATGCACAGGTTGTTAGGAATGTTCTATTCTCTGCCTGTGTATAAATAGAATCGTACAACAGCAGTGTAATGGCGTATGATTCTGCGAAAGACAATAACAAACTTTTGTCCTCTCTGTCTTCTTCTCCTGCTTCTTCTTCTTCTCCTTCTTCTTCTCCTTCTCCTTCTTCTTCTTCCTTTTTCTTTCTTCTTCTCTTCACTTCTTTCTCAGGTGTCGTCTGAAGCATCTCACTACTGGTTTGTCTGCTCCTTTCTGGTTCTTGTACTTCTTCAATTGTGACTACAACCTTCCCTGCCTTGTTGAATACAGGTGGCCCACGTTTGTGCCAACGGCAATTTGTGCGACTCACAAGCAGATTTCAGAACTTCTTTTATCTCAGGTACTAGAGCATCGTACGACGTCCCAATTGGTGAAAAGAACAAGCAAGAGAGGGTTACGAGCATTCCGAGAGGTACCACATCCAAATTCATCAATCATGTTATAATCACACTAAGGTAGGGAAGTAGTGATATCGTTACCTCGGAACAGGGACTGCTGCAAGATCTTGAACTTCTCAGATCAACGGCCTACAGGTAACAGTAGTTTAGACCAATTTGCAGATTATCTGAGCCAGAGATTAAGGAATATTGTAGGTAAGGTAAAAAAAGAAGCATACGCACCTCTAGTGCCTTGCAAACAGTTTTTCAGGACGGTACTTGATCTTCTGGGTGGTCATCACGACTTCAATCACGCCCAAGCAAGTCCTACTTCCCTGTTCAAAGACTGGAAGTGCAAGCGTTCTGCGGATATCGAACTGCTGAGCGTGATCCAATCTCTGGTACTCTTCGCTTTTGAAGAACCGGACATCGGGACTCCATTCAGGAACTTTGCCAAAAAATACCTGGCTTGGCAACCCAACTAATATTCCTTGGAATCCTCCTCAGCAGAGAACTGATAGTTCAGTGATATCTCCCTATACCCTGAGAGCTTCCCGCTGCCGGGATCCAAATAGAAGGGCAGCTTATTGGTCGTCAGAACACGCTTGTTGCCTCTGTTCATCGGCACCCACAACTGTATAAGCACGTCCTTATCCTTAGCGAAATCTGGAATATGCCGTAGTGCTGTAATCAGCCTATCCATCACTGGGGTCGACGGACCTGGACTCGACTCCGGCCGAATCCACAATCTCCTCCTCAGCTCCGCTCCATCATTCACTGAGTTATCCAACCCAAAATCCCCACAGGGGTTCCGTGCGCCTCATCCTCCGCCACGTAACCCCTTTGAGACGGAGGAGAAACAGAATTCCCAATGCCAGTCTCTTGATAATCGGGCAATGAGGAGGCGTCAAACAGAGCGCTGAAACACGACGGACTGTTCTGCAGGAAGTCTGACCCATTCATTGTCTCCAACCAGCACCCATCCAGCGGCAGGTCATCCATGAAATCGAGATCCATGACCGAATCCGATACAGCAGCTAGGCTCTCTCGCCTTTATCCTCCGAAGGAGACATTGAGCTCAAAACCTCGATCCGACACCAAATAAAAAAAGAACCCAACTTTCCTTCGGACACCCAATTCCCAGGTTCAAACGACATCAACAATTCACTGTTCTACAAAGTGGGAACTCCACCCTACCATATCTGCAGATTACAAGCAACACAGATCCAAGAGAAACTCCATAAACAAGCGGAAAGACTGGAACCCACAGAGGAACTGCCGGAAAGGAGTCACCTCGCCAGCCGGTTGACTTTCTCGAAACAACCACAACAGCGAGAGAGACCCCTCCCCCTGTCTCCCATACACATCTAGATGTGTATAAGAGACAGAACAAGAGCTCCCCAAAAAAGAAAAAGGATCGCTTTCTTCCTCCAGCTACATGGGCTTTTCACAACTATTGCCCTCCACAAGAAAACACCTCCTCCTGCCTATTAGTTAAAAATTTATCCTCTAGAAAGTTGGAGTTGAGGAAGGAACAAACTACCTGCCAATTTCCACTCGATGCATCCTTCTCCTCCTCCTCACAAACACCCCAAAACAAAAAAAATATTAACAAAAGGAGACAAGAAAGGGGAAGCGATGTCGTCCCCACTCACTCACTCACACACCCCAAAACATAAAACGTTGTTACGGACAGGGAGACCGGGAAAGACATAATAATATTACGACAACCTCTGATATTTTTGGGTTCCCTTCCCACCATAGTTCTACACAGAGCGTCTTCGCTAGCTCCTAGAACAAAATTCAAAACCTTGTTTTTAGACGTTCTTCGTTCTCTCCTTGTTATCTTCCCCAACTTGGTTCAGACAAAAACTAAGCGGGTACGAGAATTCCGCTGTTAATTTTGGTTTCGGGGGAGTTGTTAGGAGGCAAATTTGCGTCTGCAAATGATTAGTTTAATTCTCCAGGAAAGTATTTAAAAAAGAAAAAGCCGAAAAGAGCAAGATTCTTTTGGGAAGGAGGGGATCGGTCTGGATTGCGACGAATTCTTGTATAAAAAGGCCAAATCTTTTTTTTTTTTTGGGGTACTCGGTGGAATGCGCGAATGGGATGATGAAAAACATTTAACAAACTTAGCCATGCACTAATAATATAATTTAGTTGACTATTCATTTAATAATAATAATAATAATAATACAGTTAATTGAGATTAGTTAACGAGTATTATAAATGTAAACTTTGATCAAAACGATGCAATCTAATGATGTACAGTGGGGGTTACTGGTTTGGGTTGGGGGGTGTTGGACAGTTTTTGTANCACCTAATGTTGTTTACAAGGGGAGGCTCCAGAGCCAGAACGATAGCCGGTGGATTGCCGTCAAGAAGTTCACTAAGCAGGCTTGGCCCTGTCTCTTATACACATCTAGATGTGTATAAGAGACATCTCTTGCTGTTAGAGGTTGGAGATAATTGAAATCCTCTCCCTTCTTCTCTCTGCCCCACCCGGCCATTAGGATTTTATGCGACGAAGTCAGATTTATTATGATTTAAAAAATATTAAATTTGCCCGTAAAATATATAAAATGAAAAAATATATTAAATGATATTTGATTATATCACGAAAATATTTACCTGTTAGATTTTCGATATATTTTTGAGGCTATTCTATAAATAGATGATATACGAAGCGATAGAAAAAAAAAGAGACGAGAGAGAGCAAATCTTATACTACGATAGTTCGAGGGGTTAGGGACTCAACTTAAGTTTGTACATTATTATAGTGAAATTTTCCTGGGAATGTAGGTCGATTGACCGAATCGCGTAAATTTCTTACAAATAAGTCGAAGAGCACTTCGACGTTGACTTCTGACCAGTGGGATGAGATAGATGCTAAAACATTATTGGCGTGTCCAACGAAATTCTCACACACGTGCTCAAGTAGACGACAACGACCGAGCTTTGAAGTTGGCTGAAAAGTCTGTACATGACGAAGTGCCCGTTTTCATACCAGAGCTTCAGGAAGACCTTCTTATACGGAAGAAGTGTTCTCACCATTGATGAGGTATGGTATGCTATTTCGACCAGATCCAAAGGTAGCGACGATGTAAGGGACTTCTATTACTGTAAGAAGAGACATATAAAGAAAAACCGCAGGAAACTAACAGGAGAGGATGAGTCAACGACGTATCCTCGTAGGGCAACGGTCGTATGAAAGGGATTGCTATTACGACCGTTGGATCTTTTGAAAGGCATTTACCTTTCAAGAGGAGTTGAATAGTTAAACAATTCCCAGACTTCAGCCCAATAATTTGGATCCGAGGACTTCCACGTGCGCATGTAATCCATTTTCATGACCACACACGACACGAGGGCACCCCACGAGATCCACCTGCAGTTGCCACCTAGACATTAAGATTCAGACAGTCAGCCTACAGGCTACTTCATTATGGGCAACTCTCCCTGATGTCTTTTGTTTTATTATTTCAAGGAATGCCTAAACGCAAAGCCTCGGGTCATCGTTTATTCACTCTCATCTCACGCCCTTTCGACATTAGCATTACAACTCTTCTTGCGTATGTTAAAGAGACCCCGCGTTGCCCCCCATCAACGGACAGAAACTTCACATGTTTGGTCGCATGTTGAGCCGTGACGCGAGCTTCTGCCCCAGCGACTTGTCGGCCTGAGACCAGTACGAAATCCAGATGCGACGCATCTCGTGGGTGACGCGAGGGTCAGAAAGTGCGTCTACCCAGCGCCGGACAAAACGTTCTTGCCTGGAGATGATTTGGGAACATAGGATCATGCGGTGGCGGTACACACAGTTTGGAGCAAGGAGATCGAACGAATTAAGATACCTGTCGGAGTCCCAAGACCGGTAACGCTCCCCAGGTTGCTTGAAGTTGTTCTCCTTCTCGATGATCACCTGAAACAAGCAAAGCGCATTGTCTATCACCGCAGAGGAACTACATGGAGAAACTACTTCGATGAAATCGCTAAGCCACTTCTGCATATTGCACTCAGAGGAAAACACACTCGGAAAGTTAACTGGAGGATCGACGCTTACCCTGTCACGTCTTCCATTCAAGACAGGAAGGGGGATCGGAAACCTCTCCGCATGACGGACCGGATCCAGTCTTGAAGGGAAGTAGTTGATCTGCACAGCAGCATACTCCAATCTTAGGAGCTAACTACTACTAGGTTCTCTAATTGATGTTCGCATTTCAACATGCGGTTTTCAAAAGAGAAGTTGCGAAAGAAGCGACGATTACCTCTTCATCCCTTTGCATGAAGTTCATCAAGCCTTCATGATGATTGTTGTGATGAGCATTCTTGGGAGCATTGACTGGCAGCTGAAGGTAGTTTGGCCCAAGACGATGCCTCTGAGTATCGGCATATGAGAAGATACGAGTTTGGAGCAGCTTATCATCGGAGTAATAGACACCGGGAACAATGAGGGCAGGGCAGAATGCGAGCTGCTCATTCTCTGCAAAGAAGTTGTCAATGTTCTTATTCAGCACCAAACGTCCGACTGGTTGCAGGGGCAAGATGTCCTCGGGCCATATCTTCGTCACATCCAATGGGTCAAAGTCGAACTCATTCTCCAGGCTCGGATCAATAGTCTGAATGAAGAGTTTCCATTCAGGGTAGTTCCCAGCAGCAATTGAATCGTAAAGATCCTTGGTCGCATGACTGTGGTTAGATCCCCCAACATGGATAGCTTCTTCCTCCAGCAAACACTTCACTCCACAAGTGGGCTTCCAGTGGAACTTCACGTAATGCGCTTTACCATCCTTGTTAATCAAGGTGTATGTATTTACGCCGAATCCTTCCATGTGACGGTAATCCCTTGGGATACCCACATCGTCAAACAAAAAGCTAAACATGTGCAAGCTCTCCGGGTGGTGGGAGAAGAAGTCGACAATCCTCCAGTTCTCTTGGATGTGAGACTTTGGGTTGGGTTTGAGAGCATGCACCATATCCGGGAATTTCATTCCATCACGAACGAAGAAGACGGGAAAGTTGTTTCCCACGAGATCAAAGTTGCCCTTCAGACAAAAACAAGAAAGGTTTCAATTAACAACCGTATCAATGTTTCATGCATCTCCTTCCTATTTCAAGAATTTGACTCAGAGATAACAAAACCCAACCTCTCTTGTATAAAACTTGACTGCAAAACCCCGAGGGTCTCTGAGTGTTTCTGGGCTGCCTCGTTCATGAATGACAGTCGAGAAGCGGACAATCACAGGCGTCTGAACTCCTGGACCCCGAAGGAAGTCGGCACATGTGAGGTTTGATATATCATGTGTGACCTCGAAAAACCCCTTCGCGCTGGCTCCCCTAGCGTGCACAACACGCTCAGGAATCCTCTCTCTGTCAAAGTTGGCCAACTTCTCCAGCAGATGGTAATCCTCGAGTAGAATTGGACCTGGCATGACAAGATAAACAAATTGATCATCGTCCTGTCATTGTTATCTCGCCAGATAATGTAGAATCACATTAGAAGAACGGAGTCCGAGTCAATTCTAGGACAGGCAACACGTTTTACTGAATGAATGTTACCATTACCACTAAACCACCGAAGTTACCAATTCATGGAATCACATAGACCTCCACTCTATATGGGTTTAACCAATGAAAAACCCCGAGAGAGTTTCCCGTCTCATCAGAAATGCCATCAAACTCCTATAATCGTTTTCCATCTCCGAAATCATCATCCGAATATAATCATAAGAACGATCTTTCATCATCACACGTCTCACGAGGCCTACAACCAATCACCCACGCAAGATCAATCTCCACATCCGACTCCAGGTGAAGATCACGATTACCTCTGGTCCCGACAGTCAAGGACGAGTTGTTGTTGTACACAGGAGCGCCGGAATTGGTAGTCCAGAACTGGGAATCGTAGGCACTGGAGGGTCGATACTGCACCAGCCAAACAAAACCCCAGGAAACGAACCCAGTTCCCATTAACCCATTAAAACCAAAAAAAGACGGAAACTTTAATCGCCGAACACATCAAAACGCAGAACCCATCTCCCGAAACCACGATAAAAAACACAGAGAATCAGAAGACGTACCTTGTACGGATCCATGGCTGACGGCCAACGACGGACGGGATCCCCCGCTGGTTCTCAAAACTCGAGATGAGGGTAGAGAATGATAGGGATGATGATTATATTGGCTCTTCGTACTGAGTCGGGGGGGTAGTCTGCAGATGGCGGGTGGCAGATCCAAGACGACGTGTCTTCATGCCGTCATGGCTATTTATGGGAATTTAGAAAAGAAAAAGAACAACCTTTTGGTGATAACTACTCCAGATCACGAGGTTGTCCTTTTCCCCCATTTCTCTATCTATATCTCGATTACGTTACAAGTGAAATCTAATTTTAGATTCGATTATAATATATTTTTTAACTGTAATTTTTAAAAAGAATTTAATTAATGAAATTGCATCGAGCTCATAGTATGGAGGCGTGATCTGATTGGTTGTTTTGAGTATGAAGCTGAAAGAAGCAGAACGGTTTTTTATAGGAATGTTAGATGGAATAATAGTTCTAATGTTATCTGTTCCTGCTTTCTCATGAGCTTAAGCAATGCTTTAGCCTCCCTCTGTTTGTTCAGCTCCTCGATATCTCGACCAAATGCTCATACGTGCTGTACTTGAGAGCGACCAGCATGCTCGATGAGTTGCTCGAACCCAGCTCCTGTAGAACCGGTGTCGCAGCTTCCTTGTTCTTCGGTGTTCCTTCCCTGATCAACTCCACCAGCATCTCGATGAATGGGAGCTGCCCTAGCTCCCGTTGGCCATCCGGGTGTGATGATAGGAGGTAAAGTATTGAAAGCGCCACATCCATCGTCCTTAGGTTCCTGTCCTAGAGGAGTTGGAGCAGCCGCGGTACAACCCCGGCCTGAATTGCCCAGACATTGTTCATTTGGAGGGAAAGGTGGAACAGGGTAGCTGTCACGTATTTCTTGCCCTTGATTGTCCCGTTTTGTAAAAGTTCTACCAGTGGAGGAATCCACTCGTTCAGTCCCACCACGATCTTGTTCTCGTCAACCATCAACAAGCTAAACAATTCAGTAGCCAAATTTTCTCGGGCCTCCGTGTAGCCATTTCACAGAACTTCAATTATGGCCGAGATTGCTCATTCCTTGGCGATCATCTTTTTATTAGTCTCTTCTGTGGACAAGTTCAGTGGAGCAGTCACAGCGTGCTCTTTGATCTTTGAGTCGGGTTCTCTGGATTTTCCTCAGATAGCATCCGTGTCCGAATCTCAGCCTTCCACTGATCCTCTAACTGACTATTGCTTAGCCCCTGTACAGACGAATCAATCTCGCCTCTCTGCTCGGCGACCAAGGTTTCTTTCCTGAGGTCTCACTGTCG
Source organism: Melastoma sanguineum (assembly GCA_029817735.1). NCBI lineage: Eukaryota > Viridiplantae > Streptophyta > Magnoliopsida > Myrtales > Melastomataceae > Melastoma > Melastoma sanguineum. Next base: position 43,049 of record JARUPW010000089.1, on the reverse strand, counting down.
GGGACTTTACCTGCGGGAAGGTGAAAGTTGTTTTTGTCGCACCATGAGGTTCTGGAGCACAAAATTGGGAGCCGGCGAGAGCTGCGCCAGAGTTTCCCGCGTTTATTGCATTTTTGGGCAGGTTCGGTGATCCAAGTCCAACCACTTTTTTATGCTCTGTCTCTCATAGGTCTGCAGAGAACTGCTCACTTTGATGTAGCCAAAATTTCACTTCACCGGTGGAAACGAAAAGAATGTCAACTAGCACCTGTCCAGAGGCAACTATGACGGGATCACCCATGATCTCTAGCGTGATTGTCTAGAGGAACACGTGGGGTATTACTAGAGACGACATCTTTAGTGTTCGGCTCGGTGCTGCAGGTTACTCAAGAACATTCGTGATTTCGACACTGATGATCTATTTGAACTTGTGGTGAAGACAGATGAATTGTTGTATGCTCTCCGGGATGTTGCTTTGTCCTCCTTGATAAGCTTCCTTACTGCCATACTTAGTGTTATGCTGGTCGAGTTATGCAGGTCGAGTTTCTTCACGAAGCCACTCGATGATTGAGCTGTCAGAATTTAGTCCTTCTTCCCAAGAACATCATACTACCATCACGTCCATCGTGAGAGTCTTGCTTATCCGTCCTCCTCTTTACTCTTTTGAGCTGTACTCTAAACAATTCCATCTAAAAACATGTAGACGAATCATGATTCTATGAAGAAATCAAATCGGTCTGCCGGAGTAGAATTTCTCGATGCCAATCTTGTTCAATAACTTACTCCGATAACCCAAGTTTTTCGTAAGCAAAGCATGGAGGGCTTGAATCAATCTCTTACGGACGGTGTGGAATACCACCTTAATAGCATAGCAATGCCTGACATCACTTCTCTTTTCCAATTCTAATCAGAAATTCGCGGAAGTTGTAAATTGTGAATTAACTAACCAGTAAATCTTTCTCCCCTCATACAAGTGCTCAAGAGCTTCCTCGACAGGACGAGACCCATCCTCAGCCTCTGTAACTTGGCGACCCCTTCCTTAGTTATTAGCCTGTTGAGACCCCTTCAACGAAAGGGAACAACAGCTTCCAGCATTCTAACGAGTCCATTTAACCTGTCGTTCAGCATGTCGATCCACCGCAGGGCGCCGCATCATTTTGTTCCTCCGCAACCTCCATTTACTAATCACTTCACGTCCTACTAGCTTCCATAACCCTCCTACTCATTTCACTTAACACTTCACGTCCGATTTTGGTGGTTGTTGCCGAGTTTGATTATTACGTGAATTTAGATGGAAGATTAATTTTCTTTTCCAAACTTTTTTTTTATTACACGACAGAGTCTTACCCAAACGTCGCCAATAGAGGTTGGATGTCTGTTGTAGTAGCTGGAATCAATAACCAAATATCAAAATTTGTAAAACAAAACAAAATCTCTAATTTTAAATACTCTTAATTTTTTATTTATATAATTCAAAATGATTATTTCTTCTCTTTATATAAATTGAATAATTTAAAACTATGACATTATGAAAAAAAAAACAAGGCAAAATGGATAACATCATAATCTCTTACACCATCTACTTCCTAAATTTAATTTACAAATAATCTAAATAGATTAATATAAAAATCTCGAACATTTACTTTTCAAATTGAATTTACAAATAATCTAACTATTACATTTTATTACATTCCAGATTGATGTGAGGTTATGTAATAATAGGATTTGTGGAAGTAATTATTACAAAGAGTAGAGGAAAAGAGAGCACACGGAAATTTTTTGACTGCCCATCAAATATAATCCAACGGCCAGGATTCAGTAGCCGTTGTGTTCAAAATCACGGCCTCTCTCTTTCTTTCATGGTCGTCCCTTTCAATAGGGTCGTCATAGCCATAAAGAAGAGATGATAGAGAAGAGATAGGTTGAGATATAAAGAGGATGAGTGAGAACTGGGGATTGTTGATGTGGAGACATGTCATCTCTCTCTTTTCTGTGATTTTTTCCCCGGGTTTTGGGATTTGAAATCGGGATATTGGGTTTGGAGGTGAGTTCCAGTGATTCTATATGTGGGTTTCGTCAATTGATCTTGATTCTTGGTGGGTTCTTTTTAGCTCTATGCGGGATGTACAGCTGGGTTCAAGTTTTCGTCTTCGAAGCCCTTGATTTGTTGGTTATGGTGATTTCTTTCTTGTGGTAAGTTAGCTGTCTTTTTGGTGGTAGAGAATGGCCAGCTCGAACGAGAACAACCCTGGGGTGATCGGTCCTGGAAACTTTCACGGTATTCGTGATTCTTTCCGCTACTGATGGTTTTGATTTGTTTCGATAATTATTTGTGGCGTGAGGGACTTTGTGTTCATCGTGAAGTGACTAAATGAACTAGTAAGTTCAACATTTGGTTTGAATTGTGGTTGTAATTTATGAGTTCTTTGATCGATTTAAAGAGGGTATACGTGCCGGGAAGATCTCAACAGGAATCGGCCAGAATAGACGAGCACTGAGTAACATAGACTGGAATGTAATCGGGGATCCATACCCCTCTGCTATTACCAAGCGGGGCTTGACAGAGTAAGTAAGACGGTCGTGAATTTAAGGATCTTTTTCTTGTTAAGACGGAATCTGTCGTGTGTATTTGTCATAACGTATGCGGACGAAGTTATAGTAATAGCTTCACTGGTGATGATTGGTAAATTGTTGAATATTAATGAAATATGCAAGTGTATTTTTCCTAATGTATCACTTTTCTCCGTCTATCCTCTATGTATTCAATCCATTATCATAGGAAACATGCAATCCAGGCAAAAAATCCTCCCATTCCAGTGCATCGGCCTATTACAAGGTCAGCAATTGAATCTCGGCTCCTATTGTCTGGATCTGGTTTAAGCTTTGAATCCTTTGTTTTTGTAATAGGAATTTTGCAGCTCAGATGTCTAACAAGCAACAACTTAAACCTGAAGTAAGGGTGTGTCCTAGTAGAATTTATCTTCTGGGTGAATCGAGATAAATTCCTCAAAATTGAGAAATCACCAGGTAACAAAGAAGCAAGTCCATTCTGTGCCGACAACTAGTGGACTCGATGATTCTGCCATTGTCGTAGACGATGATGACTATGAGACGATGGACGACTTCTCTGCCCCAATGTATGTGCAACACGCTGAAGCAATGCTAGAAGAGATTGACCAGATGGTAGTCCATTTGACTGAATCCCATTTTTGGGTTTTCAGGCATCATATGCTTAATGGATTAAGTGCTACCTATATACATACAGGATGAAGTTGAAATGGAGGACGTAGATGACGAGCCTGTTTTGGATATCAACAGCTCGGACAAGAAGAATGCACTTGCGGCTGTTGAGTATATTGAGGATCTCTACCAGTTTTACAAGAAATCAGAGGTAATTGTTCTTGTGAATTTCTTGATGCGATGAAAGCAGTTTTAAGTGGCTAGGTCCACGAAATCATGTAGGGAAAAAACAAAGAAAATACTCAATCTTAGTTCTAGCTACCATTTTTTTACTCATTGTGATCGTGCTTTAGGCTACCTCCACCCATGATCATAAGTTGCTTTGATCATATTCATTCTAGTGCAACTTGTCATGCAAGAATCTTGTTTCCATCTGTAATATGTAGAGCGGGGCTTCTGAAAGTGCGCTATCCAATTCCTTAATTGCAGTGGTCTAGCCGTGTTCCACCCAATTACATGGACCATCAGCTCGACATCAATGACCGAATGAGAGGCATTCTAATTGACTGGCTGATCGAGGTGAACAGGAGTAGTTGATTCCTCTAATGTGAAAAAAACGGGATTGTGAGCAACTTAACTAAAATTTACTTGTCTATGCAACAGGTTCACTACAAGTTTGAACTGATGGAAGAGACTTTGTATCTCACAGTGAATTTACTTGATAGATTCCTTTCAGTCCAGCAAATCACGAGGAAGAAGCTTCAGTTAGTTGGTGCGACAGCCATGCTTCTAGCCTGTAAATACGAAGAAGTCTCGGTACCAGTTGTGGATGATCTTATAATCATTTCTGACCATGCTTACAGCAGGAAAGAAGTTTTGGATATGGTTTGTATATGTCCTTTATACTTGAATATTCCTTTATTACATTCTCAGTTATAGCAAACAAATCAATTTTGAAATCAATCCTTTCTGCAGGAAAAAATGATGGTGAATACTTTGCAATTCAACATGTCAGTGCCAACAACTTATGTGTTTATGAGGAGGTTTCTTAAGGCTGCAGAATCGGACAAGAATGTAAGGACTTATCTTTCGCGTGCTATTATTATGTTCCGTGCATGGATACTGAAAGAAACTTTTGCTTCTTTGTTTTCCGAATCCAGCTTGAGCTTCTGGCTTTCTTTCTGATCGAGCTTTGCCTGGTGGAATATCAAATGCTCGAGTATCCACCTTCTCTGTTAGCAGCTGCTGCAGTTTACACAGCTCAGTGTGCCATTACAAGGACTCAGCAGTGGAGTAAGACATGCGAGCTGCACACAAGCTACTCGGAAGACCAATTACTGTAAGGAAAGCATGGCAGTAAGACTTCCTGGACGCCCCGAGTATTGCCAAGACTGACATGATTTTCATTTGTCGGTTGGTTTGTTATGCCCGTTTCAGGGGATGCGCTAGGGTGATGGTGGGCCTCCATCAGAAGTCTGGAACAGGGAAGCTCACGGGGGTGCACAAGAAGTACAACACGTCCAAGTTGGGATACACAGCACGGACAGAACCAGCCAACTTCATCCTGAACTCCAGGTTCTAGCAGGCTTCCCGATGCTTTCAAAAAACTTGTTAACATGTTAATGCATGCTACTGGGAGGAGGGGGGGGGGGAGCAACTACTCTGTTGCCCCTTTGGGGTAACATTGACTCGCTCGGCTCTCTCCAGAGTGACTTTTTGTACAAACTGCTTGATGTGGAAATAATCATCCTTTCTCGAATCTCGCTGTGCTGATATCGCAGAGAGTGATTATAGATTTAACGAATTTTTAATTCCTTTTTTTCTCATGGGCCCAATCGACGGCTCATTAGGGTCCATAAGGGCCTGTTATACCAGCCCAATTTACAGATGGGCCTCATGTTCCATCCGGCCTTGGTATTATTGAAATTACGGAACAAATAGATGGGGAGAGAAAATGCCAATTATTGTTTTGTTTTGGGAGGGTTGAAGCTGAAAATCACTTGGCCACCTTCTTCTTGACATAAATCTATAACTTTCTACATCCTGCAAACAGACAAAAACAAAAAATGATTCGATTTGCATCGGATGTGGGGAAACAAACACCAAGCGCCCTGCAATTATCATTAAAATGAAAACATCGTTCCGGGAAAGATGCCCTTTTTTTTTCTTACAACCAATCTCGGTTGTTCGTCTTGTCGGAGTAACTTTTTATGTTATCAGTTTTTTGTCCTCTTTTGGTGAAATTCGTAAGGATTTTGTCCCTAAAAAGATTAATAAAGTTGGGGAATTAGCTTTTATTCATTGATGAGGGGCCGCTTTTGCTACTATTTCTCTTTTTCAAAAATCTTTGCTCTTTTTTCTTTAAAGAAAAGGAAAGGGATTAATGCGCGGGGATGAAATGAAATCCCCCTTGTTGTTTTTGGGTTTCTCATGATTGTCCCCCTCCTTCATTAATTATCACACACGAGTGTCAGAGAGGCGATCATCCCAAGATTCGGGCGCCCTAAAGAATTTAATGCCCACAAATCAAAAAACTCATCTTTTGGTCTGGGCGTGGGTAGATTTCATAGTAGTAATACTACTACTACAACACATCATCACATGCTAAGGCTTAACCCCACAAAAAAAATTATAATTAACAGAAGTAAAAGAACAAGATGAAGCAATTTGCGACTTATTACAAAGTGACCAGAATACAACAAAAGGGAGGGGCAGAGTGTGCGTGCGTGTTTGTCCCAAAGAAGAGCTCAAGTCTCAACTCAAAAAGGCAAACCGGGGATCATCGTCACCCCAGCAGCCTTTTCCTCATTTCTTCTTCTTTTTTTTCTGGGCCGACCGGATCCCCCTCCCTCCTAAGTTTCACGCAATAAACCAAAACCCACCTCGCAAAATCCAATCTTGATTCCCTCCCATCAGTTCCCCACGACACAGCTCATGATGATTCATGTAAAGATTGGAACTTGATGATGATTAGTGAGCTCAAGCTTCTGCTTCGTCTTGCTGAGTTGGATTAAGCAAAAGGGTCCCTTTCTCTTTCTTTTCTCTCCTTTTTTTTTTCCTTTGGTGGGTTTTTTTCCGGGGTTGGGCGGGGGTCTATGGGTTGCATCCAATCGTCCCTGAAGGTTTCCGGCAGCCGTCAATCGGACGGTAAGGACAATCACCGCCGTTATCAGAACCATCAGGGATACGGCAACAGTCACCCGAGTGAACCCGGCAATGGGTCTTCCGCCGCCGCAGCTTCAGCCGGGAGCGTGCCCGCGTTCTCCGAGTTCTCCCTCGCCGACCTCAAGGCTGCGACCAACAACTTCAGCTCCGATTTTATCGTCTCAGAGAGCGGCGAGAAGGCACCTAATGTTGTTTACAAGGGGAGGCTCCAGAGCCAGAACGATAGCCGGTGGATTGCCGTCAAGAAGTTCACTAAGCAGGCTTGGCCTGATCCCAAGCAGTTTGCAGTAATCTTTTGGTTTGGTCGCCCCTTTGTGTTTTGTTGGCGTTGAGTTCGTGATCTGATGGACTTGTGTGATGTCTGCTTGATAGGAAGAGGCTTGGGGAGTAGGGAAGTTGAGGCACAAGAGGCTGGCGAATTTGATCGGATACTGCTGTAATGGGGATGAGAGGTTGCTCATCGCCGAGTACATGCCCAACGATACCCTCACGAAGCATCTTTTCCATTGTATGGCTCTGCAGAACAGAATTCTATTTAGCCCTGGAAAATTGTTATTTTTCCTAGGATGAATGAAAATCAGGTGTCACATGCTATGCTTGTTGTTTGTGAAGGTCCTTGTTGGTGGGTTATATGAGTTCTGAAAGGCTATTACCGATGTTACTCACTGGCGGTACTTATGTTTTTGCTTCCTCAGAGGTTGTTTAGTCAGAAATCAAAGGCGGGATTTTAACTTATGTTGTGGGAAGTCATGAAAGATGCCCTAGTTGTGTTCAATGACTCTTTATGCACATTTCTCCTCTGGCTTGAGTTTAATAAAATTGGCTATAATGTTGGAAGGATTTCATTACAGAGGCCCTGGGTTGACTTTGATGGGCTACATGTTGACAGGGGAAAACCAGACCCTTGAATGGGCTATGCGGTTAAGAGTTGCTCTATATATCGCTGAAGCACTGGATTATTGCAGTAGTGAAGGGCGTCCTCTGTACCATGATTTGAATGCATACAGGGTTCTCTTTGATGAGGTTAAGTTGTTGACTTTAACATGTTGAAATGCTGTTTGCTTACATTGTCTTTTGAATGCATACCCGAGGAGGAGATTCTTATGATCCGGAGTTACCTTCCACAGAAAGGTGATCCTCGGCTCTCCTGTTTTGGCTTGATGAAGAATAGCAGAGATGGAAAAAGCTACAGCACAAATCTTGCTTACACTCCTCCGGAGTATCTCAGAAATGGTACACATACACTGCTTATGATATTGTCTTATTATACTTGGCACTTGTCTCTGTTAATTCCATTAATTCTTCAGTAATTTCCCACCATACTTAATGATGAAAGCAATACAAAAAGGGAAAAGATTATACGGCTTCTTTGCAATTATTGACAATATTCAAGATAAACCGCTCTTGGTTCATTGAGTATATACCATCGAGGGAAATGGGGCCTTGAGATATTGCTTTAGAAACTCGATTAGCATCTCGAACCATACTCACTTGGCTTACGCGACATACTATGAATTCTAGACAGACCCATGCGAACATCAATTTTCAAAAGGATTTCCTAGCATAAAAAAATCTGTGGAGACCTTCCAAGACTAACTGTTGTGGTGCGCTTTTGTTGCGGACTGCAAATTCATGAATGTGCCTATTTGTTATATAGCTAAGGTAGGTGCAACGGTAAATTTCTCCACGAATGACCTAGGGATCACGGCGAATGGCCTCCTCAATAAATTTGTTAGGGCACGTAACATGCCCTTTTGCACCCCTTGTTCAGCCCAGCTGGGAGGCCTTACTAGCAATTTTCAATCACTCGACTCATCCGTGATAATTTTTGCGCATTGTCATTTAATCGTGATGGAAATTGGAAGACACTGTGTTATCTCCTTGTATGCTAGGTGATAGTGATGTTCTATCTGTTATTGTTGGTCTTCTACTGTGCCATTTCGATTTTATGGACACACTGGGACTCTATTCATCATCCTCCAATCCCTTAGCATAGATAAGCCTTTTTAGGTATGACATAATGGTAGCAAGCTGCTTTTGCTTTGCAGGAAGAGTGACCCAAGAAAGTGTTATCTTCAGCTTTGGGACGGTCTTGTTGGATCTTCTCAGTGGGAAGCACATTCCCCCTAGTCATGTGAGTGCTCATACTCTGTACTGTGCTAAAAAGATGGGGAAAGAAATGGAAGAAGTGTCCAGTTTGTTTTTTTGTTTGATTCATTTTATCATTTTTAGTGGCCTTCAGTATGTGCTTTTGCATATCCTTTCTTTTAGGGCATTGACCATTTTCCTCCTGGCTTCCTGAATAGATATAGAAATAATTTCCGACTTACTTAATTGAAATGGGCATCTGGTCAAATGAAAGAGGCTTCTGTTGAACAACTTGAAAGCCCATGAGAATGATGATGGAATTCTTCCCTAATCTCTCGTGTCATACAACGGTGCAGGCTCTTGACATGATTCGGGGCAAAAACATTCTCCTCTTAATGGATTCTCACTTAGAGGGTAACTTCTCCACTGAAGAGGCGACTGTAGTTTTTGAACTGGCATCCCAGTGCTTGCAATATGAACCCAGGGAGCGTCCGAATACCAAGGATCTTGTTTCAACCCTTGCTCCTCTTCAAAATAAATCGGATGTAAGCTAACATCGTATGTTTCACCTGGCCTGGTTGCGGCTTAAATGTCTCGTGTAGCTTTTGTCATTTTCTGAAGTCAGCATGCTTTCAAATGGCAATGATGATGTGTACAAACTTTGCAGGTTCCGTCTCATGAAATTCTGGGGATCCCAAAGCATGAAGAAGCACCTTCAACTCCTCCACACCCTCTATCTCCAATGGGCGATGCTTGCACACGGATGGACCTGACAGCTATCCATCAGATTCTCATTAATACACACTATAAGGATGATGAAGGAACAAATGAGGTAAATGGAATAAGGACGCACGGATATTCTGCGGAAATACTCTCAGCCATGATAATAATGACTTGCTAATTCATGAGATGAGATTGTGCAGTTATCATTTCAAGAATGGACTCAGCAAATAAGAGACACGTTGGAGGCAAGAAAGCGAGGAGACTTGGCGTTCCGTGATAAAGATTTCAAAACAGCTATAGACTGTTATTCTCAGGTACATGGATTGTAGAGCTTTTAGAATTCTGAATACACACATCGGGTGTTCGATTCGCCATTAGGCTGTCGACAGCAGCAACTCATGTTTCAATTTGTCACACTGTTTGCCCTTAAATTGTGCAGTTCATTGATGTCGGGACCATGGTGTCCCCAACCGTGTTTGCACGCCGGAGCCTCTGCTACCTCATGTGCGACCAAACCGATGCTGCTGCCGCCCTCCGAGACGCGATGCAAGCACAGTGTGTGTACCCTGATTGGTCCACTGCATTTTACATGCAGGCAGTGGCGCTCGCAAAGTTGGACATGCAGAAGGATGCGACCGACATGTTGCATGAGGCAGCGGCCTTAGAAGAAAAACGACAGCGCGGTGGGAAAGGATCCTGAAGACTCGTGTAGTAACAATTCATCTTCTTTTTGTGATATTTTTTTTGTGGGGAATGAGGATCTGCTGTTTGTGGTGTTCTGTAACAAAAAGAAAACATGGGATTCTGGTAAAATTGGAGGGATGATCTGTAGTAATTTTGTGATGATCTGTGCATTGGGGGCGTAAATTAATAGCAAAATTGATCTCCCCATTACTTTAGTCACTCAGGCGTAGCTAGATCTGATTAAGATGTGATTTACATCTGAGCATCGAAATGTATTTTTTGTATTGTACAATTTCTATTTCATCTTTGAAAGAAAATGACGTCGCTCAGGAGACGTAAAGCTCAGCTTTGCCATCAATGAAGAGGCTCATGAACTCCTCGCCATCGACTGTCTCCTTCTCGATGAGGAGCTGTGCGAGCTTGTGGAGGATGTCGATGTGCGTCGTAAGTATCTGCTTCGCCCTTGAATAAGCCTTCTCTACTAGCTCCCTTACCTCAGCGTCCACTATGTCTGCGGTCGCCATGGAATAATCCTTCTGGGACGACATCTGCAGCCACATTCGGACGAATGACAACGGGTTCCAACGGAAGCATTTCTGAGAGTTTTTACTGATTATTGCAGAAGCGCACCTGTTGACCCAAGAATGGGTTGCCCCCGGGTCCACCAATGGCGACCTGACCGATCTTTTTGCTGAAGCCAAACCTCTCAACCATCTGCCTAGCGACGCGAGAAACTTGCATGAAGTCATTCGATGCGCCAGTAGTGACATTCTCCATCCCATAGATCACTTCCTCGGCCACCCTACAATTCGCAAACTCAAAAATGTTGAAATTCAAAGATAAGTCGCATAATCTTCAAGCATTAGCCGGAATGAGAAGGATCTTTGGATGACCTTCCACCAAGAGCAACCGCCATCTGATTCTCCAGGTAGCTCCGACTGTACAAACCCGACTCAAGTCTCTCCTCACTGGGAGCGAAAAAGGTGAGACCACCGGCTTGGCCACGGGGAATGATCGAGATCTTAGCTACTGGGTCATATTCTGGCATCAATGCACCAACAAGAGCATGTCCAGCCTCTGTGTAGGGCAGAACACATGCGTTATTCGAACCACAAGGCATAATCCAAGGGAGTCATAAAGTATCGAAATTGAAATCCACAAACTATGATATCATATACAAACCATGGTAGGCGACTAATTTCTTTTTTTCCTCTGAGACAACGGCGTTCTTCTTCTCTGGTCCAGCTATGATCCTTTCCAGGGCATCAGATATCTCGTCTTTGCTAATTTCCTTGAGGTCACGCCTGGCTGCGAGAATGGCAGCCTCATTCATCAGGTTCTGTAGGTCAGCCCCGGTGAAACCTGGAGTTCTCCTTGCTATCTTCTCAAAGTCAACATCCTTGGCCAACGCTTTCCCCCTTGAATGCACCTGCCAATTATATAAGTATTTCACTAAATGACTGTCTCAACAATGGACGACATCTTCCACGAATGCAACCAAAAATGAAAACACCATGGCTTCTTCCAGGTATAATAAATTGAGTTCAGCACAATATGCATCTAGGATCCCAGTTAACTTTACTACCTTCAAGAAAACAAAAGAAGGGAAACAGTGACCTCCCATCTCACCTGAAGGATCTTCACTCTACCAGCAACATCCGGCCTATCCACTGTGACCTGCCTGTCAAACCTCCCCGGTCTCAACAGAGCCGCATCGAGCACATCTGGCCTATTCGTCGCGGCCAAGACTATAACCCCAGAATTTCCGGAGAACCCATCCATCTCAGTCAAGAGCTGGTTGATAGTCTGCTCCCTTTCATCATTACCTCCTCCCAACCCTGCACCTCTCTGCCTTCCCACTGCATCAATTTCATCAATGAAGACGATGCACGGTGCCTTCGACTTGGCCTTCTCAAACAAATCCCTCACCCTCGACGCTCCGACACCTACGAACAACTCAACGAACTCCGACGCAGCGCACGAGAAGAATGGGACCCCGGCCTCCCCTGCGACAGCACGTGCCAACAGGGTCTTACCAGTCCCGGGAGGACCCACCAACAAACACCCTTTAGGGATCTTGGCGCCGAGGGCAGTGTACTTGTCGGGGTTCTTCAGGAAGTCCACCACTTCCTGCAATTCCAGCTTTGCCTGGTCTGCACCCGCGACATCTGCAAAGGTCACCCCGGTCTCGGGAACTTCCTGGAACTTGGACTTCGACCGGCCAAAGTCCATTGGTCCACCAAGCCCTCCCGGTCCTCCAGGGCCGCCCTGGGCTCTCCGGAACAGGAAGAATAGCCCGGCGAAAGCCAAGATAGGGAACAGAAGATTCCCGATGAAATTGAACAACCCATTGCCAGACTCCCCCTCAGACACCGATATATCAACCCCGTTCATCGCGAGAATATCGATCAAATCCGGATCGTTCGGCACAATTACCGTCGCACGGCGCCCGTCCACAGCTGTCAACTGAAGCGCGGACCCATCCTTGCTGAACCTCACCCGTTCGACCTTTCCCTTCTTGACCGCATTCAGGAACTCGCTGTACCGCCACTGGCCGCCCTCAGGGAGGTCCGAGGCTGCCCCGCCCTGTGGCTTCGGAGCAGTCAGGAGCAAGTTCTGAGAGAACGGGTTGCCTTGGTTAGGGTCAGCGACCTTGACGGCGGGGGACTCAACAGCAGAGGGGGGGAGAACCGTAGGAGGCGGAGTAGGGTTGGCATCGGCAGCTAGAGCCGTGGGGGATAGGGCCGACACGAGGAGGGCGGCTAGGGATGTTGATTTGGAAGGGAATTCAGGGTTTCTCCTGTTGAGGATGACTGCGGACTTGGGTCTGCTTGTTTTGGGGGTGGGAGGGGAAAGAAAGAGTCGGTGGCCGAGGAAGTTGGAGGAGGAGAGTAGTGGGTTTGTGGCGGAAGCCATCGCTGAGCTCCCGACAGCTTCAAAGTTTAGGGCTGTGGGCGTGGATGGCGGAAACAGCTGCCGCTTGCCGAAGGCTTCTCGCCTGCTTATTCTATCTACAACAAGGCCAGTCGTTTGTACCTCTTTCTTATAATGTAATAAATAATTATCGCTTTTATAAAATGAAGGGAACGGAAGGAAATCAACGGGAGATTTTTAAGAGAGGACTGAAGAATTTTGGGGGATTTGGGGCCGCAGAAGCATTTCTTTTGGACGTTTAGTGGGACGTGTTCGCGCTTGCGCCCTGAAGAACGTAAATGGAACGGCGAGGGATGAGAAGTTTCTGGAAAATTAGGAAACGTGAAACGAAGTTACAGATGGGCCAGAGGCCTAAGTTATGACTAAGAATTGGGTGGGGGGGTGCGCCAAGCCCAAGCAGTAGTGCAACGCAAGGGCGACGCTCGAACAGGCCCGGTAGCAAGCTACCGTTGAGGCCCGCTCCCCCGTGGGAAAAATTAATTTAATATCATGTGGACCGATGGCCCACGTATCAGATATTAAACTGATAAGAACAGATACTACACTTGATCTTAGCCAAAAGGCCGAGAAAGGTATGAGTTGGAACGATGCCCGGGCCGCTGACTTTATACAAATCCGTCCATCCTTCCCTTCCCTTTCTCAACGGTATGGGACACCCTCTGAAAAAGTGTATTGGCCGGCTGGGTTACCTGGGTTAGGCAACCTCTCCCCACTGGCAACCCTCAGTGCCTCCACCCCGGTTGTCCCACGTCGGTTCAGTCACGTCAATTGGGTCCTGCACCATCGTGTGGGCATTTGCACTACATGAGAAGGGAGAATCGAGCGGTGGCACCACCCCTGAGATCGCAGCATTCGCATTCCAAGGCCATATTCTTACTATTGGAATCCAGCTATCCCTGCTCGAAGATTGTAGATATATCGATAGGTCTGTAATTTGTCAAAAGCAATGGAAACAGTCGAACAATTCCAATGCTGGGTAAGAAATGATGTCATCCAAGGTGCCAATGTGGAGAGGCGTCAAAATAGCAGACCTCATTGTGCCGATGTCTCCTTATCCTCACGCCATTTCAGGACTCCGGGCTTATGGCAGCAGAGAAATTGACTTCGATGTTTACCGCTAAATCATGCCCGTGCAAGTGCCATGTTGCCACCCCCCGGATCGTTGTTCATGGTGTTACTGCACCTCGGATTGCGACATGACTTGCTGAAGTGCCTTTTGTTGTTTCTCAGGTCAACGACGAAATGGTCTCACGGGGTGTTATCTATTCCTACTATGGCAATGCACCACCAGTTGTCCTCGGGGCAATGGACTTGCCTTTTGCGATCCATGCTCTGAGCTCGCACGAGCAGGAAAAGTCAGCCTTGTGCAGGGTGGCTGGCCGTGGGGAAGCCAAATGAGGCAGACATAGGAAGTTTAGCCTGTCTGTGACGTTCGTGTACCCATAACGTGGCTGGCCAAGGAGAAGCCAAATGAGTATAATGCCACGTGGTGAATCAATTGGGTGTCAGGCTTGCCGGGTTTGGTTCTCACAATTGCTCGATTGGTACCGGTGTTTATGAAAATGTTGTTGACAGCTTTGGTCTTAGGATCTTCAAATTTCACTAACTGGTTAGGAAGTGTTTAGAAAGATCACCACATGAGAAAAGATCAACCGATAAATGTCGATCGAGAGAATGGAAGGACAAGAAAAGTTCAAGTTGATGATTTGCTGCACAGTACAATTGCTTAACATGCACACAGGACATGTAGGGTTCTGATGCCTGATCACATTCCATAAAAAATCTTTTTATTGTGCGGAAAGTAAGACTGCTGAAAGAGATATCAAAGAGTAGAACAAACCAGTGGCCCTTTGCTGCCAGATTTTCTCAATGAGACGCCTACATAGATTTAATGATTTGGATTAATCAGTGAAAGATTAAAAGAGATCACACTCGATATTATCAAGATGAAGTGTCGGACCAAATAAACTATCACATGAATCTCACTAAATGTCAGAAATAAACTAGAATACACAATATACACTGGAATCCCTTAAGAAGCTACTAAACTGGTTAATTTTCTGTCACGTACGCCTTATTTGCAGGCATGAGATATCTTAATAGTATATATGCAAGCAAAGGAACTACACCACCGGAGGGAAGGTTAGAGAAAACTAGCCACAACAAGCCCCTATGCACTTCATCAAAAGCGAGTTAACTAATCAAATAGGACAGCGTAAGTCCTATCAAGTGCTTTAGTGAGTAATCATCCCATTCCAGTCCCCTTAGTCTTACTTGTTCACTGGCCCGCCCCTGCCCACAGACATTTCATTCCACTGAAAATGGGACATCCAGTGAATGCTCCCATATTTCAAGAACTCATGGACTGAAAAATTCACCTGACACAGTCTGGGAATTAAACAGGAGTTCCCCGACTATGCTTAGTCAAAGCACTAGCTAAGTTACAATACCACATTCAGAAAATAACAATTGCCATAGCATCAAGTGAAGAACAAAATGCGATTCAAACCTTTTCATTTCAGCTGGATGATTATAAGCTCAATAAATTACGATCGCCACACAGAACAATCGATACATAGATCATCAACAAGGAATTACCTCATCATGTCCATGTCCATGACCATGGCCGTGATCACCATGACCCTCCCAAGGATGACGCCAACCCTAACGATAAATCAAGAACAAAACTCATAACAAATTCACCAAGAAATCCAAAAATCAGCATGAAAATTCAAAGAGATTAGCCCTTACCAATACTACAGGACCATCTTGCTTTGCCCGGTAAAGGATCCAGAACCTAAAATGCACATAAAGAGTAAACAACGTTAAGGTAGCTGGTCTCCAAAGGAGGCCTGAGCTAAACTACCACATGCACATACACCTCACAAAGAGGAACAGAAAACAAGCACCTTAGAGTAGTCAATGTTTTAACTGGGACAGTCGTCGCGCCCATTCTAAATCACCAAAAGTGTAGATAGGCTGAATCGATCTCCAAATTGATTTTCTCAAATCACACCTACTGAAAACCTAATCCCAAGCAAGGGCAACTCCCAAGCAAGGGCAACATTAATTCCTAACCCTAGCTCGCATACCTACAAATTGGTCGATTCCCCTAGCCGAGCGCATCTTCTACATAAACCACTAGCCACCAACCACGGAAAAGGCCAAGGCCCTCAACCGTGAAATCACAAGGTAAGAGATTCGATTCGGGAAAAAACGACCACGACGACGACGAAGAAGAAGCGGTACAATCGGCTAATAAGGGGGGAGGGGGGAGATCTCCGGCTCACCACATGACGGCGCAGAGGCCTTTTCCGGTGACGGTGTGCCACCGCTTTGGGTGGTGGACAGTCAAACCTTTGTAGGTCGTGCTCCCTTCGTGACCTCCCCCTCCCATTTTTCCCTCCTCCACTACTCAGGGAACACTCGTTCGGAATCCGACGACTTGTTGGAGACAGCGGGGGAACTCGGCCGAGTCGGGTTGGGTCGGGTAGGGCCACAATTCGGTCGAAATTAAGCCCATTATAGGCCCAAAGGGCCCCTCCACTTTTAGGCCCATTAAAGTTATTGGAGAACAAATTGTGCTTGGTTTCAGGGGTGCCATAACATTTCCAAATAGCAAGTAAAACAATGATTATGGTGTTTCAAGAGACGAGAGAAACGAAAAGCTTCAATTCATTTCCACCCACAGAACTCCAGAAGAAAAGTTCGACTTGGAATTCTCATCAAAGACTGATATGCTTTCCTTTGAATGCAAAGTGAATGATTACGAAGTAATTGCAGGCGATAAGTGCATTGCTGCTTTGGTAAGGATCTTTCTTACATCTAAACCAATCCAAATCTAGCAACACTTATCAAAACCTCAATCTACGGTGACAGGTGCTCCCGATTTCAGTTTGCACCAAGACGCGATACCATTCTTGAACCTCACTTTCAGTCGAGTAATAAACTTCATCTTCCCGGTACAGTCATTGGCCCCGGCTTTCTTTTCCTCACACTGTACAACCCGGTCAAAGTTGTCCTTTTTCTTTTTTGGTATTAACAAACCTACATGGACAGAGGAAGAAGCATCCGGCGCCTCTTTTTCCTGGCTGATCTTATTCTCTTCGTAATCTTCATGCCAACAAACAGCAGCAGCGTGAAAGATCCCAAGATAAAAGCGAGTCGGATATGCCTAAAATATAAGGAAACTGCCGAGAAAACCAAAAAGGCTAGAATTACGAGCTCCCATATCACGAATAGCACAACATCTACCCTGCATGCACAGAGACGTAAGGGAGAGGGTGTTAGTGACTGCTAAAGAGAAATACAGTAACTATTTAATGGAAATAAACCGATCAGCGTGGACAGCCCACCATGCCAGACCCCAGAAAAGAGTGATGAGTGATTACGTAATGAAATTAACCTGTTTTTTGAAGTGAACTGCAAACCGGTGGAAAAATACCCCTCTCTCAAATTCCACACGCAGAAAATATTTCCTAGAAAACCATGCGTTCTTCAGTCCATCCTAGCTCATAAAGAGAAGGGCTAAGTCCCAAATTGAATAATAATATCACTGCCTAATAATGGTAAAACATTGTGAAGGAGTCCCTTCAAGATCGCCCCCTTTCTTCCACTACAGATGAAGTGCAAAACAGCACATCGTGTTGTAATCCCATATCAAGGAAAACTTATAGCACCCAAAAGCAACACATCATGTAGCTCCCAACAACCTTTTCCACTCATCGACCACACCAGCCGATCTCCATTTCTATGAATCATCATACACTTTGGAGGAGCTACACTATAAAATCTCAAAAGACCAGAACTTGTTGATTTTCTAGCTGACATGAACATAGAAGGCGTCAGGCAAGTTTAAAATTCTGTATCCGAACACCTAAATCCCGCAGCTGACCCCATAACACCCCAACCACCGCGCCCGATGACATAGAATTTTAAGCTCCAACCCAAAATTCAAGATCATACCGAGAGAATTCATCACCAAGATTCAAATGAGCCCAACACCGCATCATCCGTGAACCCTCGGCGTAACCCAAACAATCGAGTCGACGCAATTCCCACCCCCTTGGCGGTCAGATACGATGGCGTAACGGACCGGGGCATACCTGGAAGAATGGGAAGAGGTGGCGGAGGAGGAAGTGGAGGAGAAGAAGGAGACGGTGGCCCAATCGTGCTTGGATCGAACTTGGTACTCTCTCAACTGATCCGCCAAGTTCGATCTCGTTATCATCGCGAGGCAAACGACCCCCCGAATCCCCACGAATCCCGCGGGCCCTAACTAACACCAACTCCTCTTCCTTCTCTCCTCCTACTACTCCTTCGAAGAGGCCAAAAAGCTCGGGGAGGGAGAGGGGTGGCGGGGATTCGGCGACGGCGATGATCCTGACCGTCGATCTGGCCGGAGAGGGGTCAATGGTGGCTGCGCTCAAGACTTTTCTCTTGTCCACCCCATCCCCGAAACCAAAAGGCAGTTTTACCACGTGGCGCAAACCGGACATTTTCTTGGGACGCTGATTATTGGCCGGGCCGGGCCGGGCCGAAAGTTGGTAAAACGGTTTGAATCCACGGTCGCCGTGCACTAATACAACGGCCGAAACTTCGAGGAGCAGAGCTGAGTTATAAGCAGGTGTACGTCGAAGGACACGGGACCGGTGGAATCTCACGACATCATTGGCCCCGAATAAGAACAAGATAATGTTTCTGGATCACGACGAATGTACGGTGAAAAAAATTGCTTAGAAATTTATTCGTAATTTAGGAAATTGATAATTTACTACTTCTAAGTTGTGTTTCTCAACAGAGACGTAGATTTTAGGTGAATGAGGCCGTTGGCTACGTTCTCTCAATCACAATAAAAATTTATCGCGATTTGAAATCGAGACTTTCCTTAATTGCCGCGATTCCAAATCGCGATTTTAAAAAATAAAAAAAAATTATATTTTCCGAAATTGTCACGATTTGTAACCACGATAATTATGGAAAGTCACGGTCCATGATTTTAAATCACTTAGAAAAATTCTTGTAGTAATTAATTGAATAGCATTATTCTCATTTCTCTTAAATCAAAGTCGCCTAAGAACGGCGACCTAAGAATAATATATCACTAATTCTTTAAATTACGGTCGTACTTGAGCAACTTTTTCAAACCAACCATAAAGCCGTACAATGCTCGGATCACGTTATCGGACTGTTGTTTTCGAATGATCATTGCATTATCGAAGGTGTGATTGAGTTTGGGCCGAGGCTATCCATAATGGGCCCAAAAGGAAGTGGCCCGGACATAGTTCTAGATCCTTCTGGAAGGTTTTGCCAGCAGTTCCGGTTCACCCCCGGTCCTAATTCTCCCCAAAAAGACAGCAACAGCGAAGCAGTCGAAGGTCGTCCGCGCTGTTGTCGTCCTCCTCTCCCTTTGTTGACGCCGGAGCTCATTCCTTTGCCGTCGGGACAAGATCCGCCGATTCGTTTGATCTGGGTAAAGGGGGTACGATTCCATTTCCCTGCTTCGGCTCGCCGATTGTTTCCTGTTGCTCCATTTCCTTTTTTCCTTTTTTCCTTTTTTCTTTGTCCTCCTATTGGGTTCCTGTTGCGTTGAGATTTTGCGCGCCTATGAAGATTGTGTTCTCGGGCTTGATGGTCGGGTTTCTGGTGGTATTTTGGTTGGGTGTGGTTTTTTTATCGAACTTCTCCTGGAAACGATGCCTTAGAGTTGAATTTCAGCAAGAGCAAGCGTTTCGATTGCTCTTTATGGTTGTTAGTCGTGGAAATGCCGTACCTTTTCATAGCGAGTGTTTTTCAGTTCCGCTATGGCATGGTCGGGAAGTTTCACAAAGTAAAATTTGGTTCTTTTTTAATTGGTGATGGGAAATAATTCATCTTTCTAATGATTTAGTGGAGTGGGTTCTTTTGAAATTGTATTCCCTTTTCTCTTTCCTGGGAATAACAGTTCTCGATGGCCGGTTTTACGTGCCAAGCCCCATTATATAGTTTTGCATTTATTATTGATAGGTGAGGTTAATTTTTCAAGTAATGCTGGTGGCACTTCCGCGCTGCCTTTTGTTTTGAGATGTCAATGTATTTTTTAATAGAATGATACTTTGTTTGAGGACTATGGTATCACAAGATTGTTTGGTTTAAGTTTGATTCTTTATGGTGGTGCTATGTTTTTCCGATTATGTGGCTGGAAATCTGACTTTATAATTGTGCAACAGAAATTATGGCTGATCAATTCCAGTTTATGAGTTCATCTGGCACAAGCAATGCTTCAGAGGAAGTTTCAGAATCAACTATCAACCTGAACATAAAGACACTGGACTCACGTATTTATCATTTTCAAGTGGATAGAAATGTGAGAATACGAATTTCCTCATCTTTATTTCTATCATGAATTCGCATCTTCACCATTTACCGAGAGACGAGAATACCTTTTGTTCTGCACGAACTTTTGACTTTGCAAATGGAATGCCTTTTCTGAATCATCTTCAGATTCTAGTTTCGGCTTTCAAGGAGAAAATAGCCAATGAGATGGGGGTCTCAGTCGGTCAGCAAAGGTTAATATTCAAGGGAAAGGTTCTCAAGGATGGTCATCTGCTTTCACAGTATCGTATCCTAATTATATGTAGTCCTTGATTACATTTAACAGATTATGTTTGTAACTCCAGAAATATTGCTTTAAAATGGTTGCCTTTTCGTATATTGTGTGATAATACCTGTCTGCATTATGGGAACAATTTTGGACCCTTTACGCATTTCAGATGTGGAAAATGGCGATACTTTGCATTTAGTTCGAAGGCAGCCTGCACAAGCGCAACCTGCTTCTGCCTCTGGGAGCAATGAGACAAATGCAAATAATGGTAACTGGAGCATGAATTCTTTTAGAATATATTTTACAGCAACAGTCTTTTGTATGTAGGCTAGTAGTTCACTCATTTCATCTTTGTTTGTAAAGCTCTTTAACCATAATTTGTACTGGCATATTTCTTTTTGTTTTTTCTCAAAGTTCACTGTATACGATATTGGTCCAACTCTAAGCATTGTCATTGACATTTAGGATAATTCGAGTATGGGTTCCGTAATCTGCCTTTGCTGTGTTAGCTTCTTCTTGTGGTCATTGTGTATGTGAGCTTACATGAAATGCTAAGTCAAAAGTATAAGTAGATGCTTGCTGAATAGATCTGTCTATTCGGTTGACATCTGACCCAAAAATTAATCTTCCAAAGTTTTTTGAGTAGGCTACTAATATCAATTTTATAGGTTTGGGCGGGAAGTGTGGTTTAAGTATTTTTCTGTAATTGTAACAATTGGTTCGATCAAACCATATTTATAGCTATATTTTAAATTACAGGTGCCGATTCAAACACTGGTGTTCCACGTGGCCGGGTGGGGCAAATCTCTCACAGTGTTGTTCTTGGAACCATTAATGTAGGCGATCAAGGTGATGGTGCCCTTCCCGATGTATCTCGGGTAAGTTGTTCTAGTGAGCTTGTTTGGATGCAAATGCATTTATGTCAAAATTTGTAGGCCACATATCTTTCATTTGATTGTCATATCATGTCCTGGAACCTGGCATAGAGAATCTGCTGCAGGGATCTTGTTTGGCCCCAGAATTTCTTTGCCTTACTGATTTTATTTACCAGAATGATGATCTGTTGATATCGTTTGTTGGTTGGTGAGTGCAGGAGGTTCAATTAGGAAGAGAATCTTGGTTAGTCAAAAAAAGGGGTGATAGTCTGCTGTGGGAAACTTATTTCCCTATACTGTTGCGTAGATAACACTGAAAAATGGGCGTTCTGTAGCTGCTCTTTTCTTTACGGAGTGAAAATCTTTATTTTGGGAACTTCTATAGTAAATGGAATAGACAGGATTGTGATCAATCAAATATTGCAAAGAATTTTTACTGAAAATTTTGCTACTTGTAACAGATAAGCACGTCCAGATTTTAGCAACTCTATTTGCTGAAATTAAGTATAAGGGGGAAAGAAAAATTAACTTCAACTAGATTGCATATTTTGACGACGGTTTCGGATAAATGCAGATGGGGTATTCTACTTGTGTGCAATGTTACATTTGTTATTTGTTACTTCTAGGTTATTGGTGCAGTTCTCAATTCTATTGGGCTCGGTGGACCGACTCCAGTTGCTGCTAGTGGGATAATTCAAACACCTATTTCAGTGAGTACCTTTAGTTTTTTGCTGTCTCCGCATGCCCATACGTAATTTTATATCCCTTTTTGTTGTATCACAAATAAAATTTGATTGTGCTTTAATTTAAGCAAAGGATGTCGTAAACATATCGAATATTTTATATAACACATGTGATATCTTGGGTTGGTTTGTCTACAACAGACTCCATTTGTCTTCAATGCTATCGGAACCTCAACTATGCAACTTCATCTCTGATCGGCTTATAATGGGCGAGTAACATTGGTTCTTGTTCTGTTGGTAGGCGATAAACCCAGCCTATGGATTTTTGGCAACATAGAAATGAAATTGAGTATATTAATCCAGTATATTTTGAGTCTATTGTATGCATTATCTTGCATTTCATCTACTTGATTGAACGAGAGCTCATGGATTAGGCACAAAAAGGAAACTGAAGGCCAAGAAACCAAAATAACTTCACATTTCTACACAAAAAGGAAAATAAGGGGCGAGAAACAAAAAATGTAAAGTTTCATTATAAATTTTGAATTTCTTTCTGAAGAGAAAATCTGAATCTTCTTGGAAAGTTAGCGCACCTGGCCTGCTTTTGAGTGTTATTATCTTGAATAGCAGATAATATTCTGCTGGTGGTGATATTTGGATGTTCTTATCGGCAGTTAAATATTCCTGGCCAAACTTCTCAAGGGGTTGAGCAGGAAAGGGCTAATGGTAGTGGGGAGGCCCAAGCATCACATGGTCAAGCAGTTCCAAACCAACCAATTTCATCCTCACCTCAAGTTGTGCAGATTCCCATCGCAGCCACCGCGATACCTATTCCTTCACTCCTGACGGTATGAGCATGGGCTTCATTATGTGATTTATCCCGATGTCATGATTTTGATATTGCCTTTTACTTGTTATACAGGCAATCCCAGATTCATTGAGTACACTATCGGAGTTCATGACCTGCATGGAGCAGTCTTTAGCCCAATGTAGTATCTGCTTGTTACTATTTTTTGTCTTCTTTACCAGGGATTTGTTTTAACACGGTTGATTTACCAGGGTCTCAGCTGAGCCCATCTACATCGACTGCACAACTAGCATCTTCTGGTAGAGGTGTACCTTCTGTCGAAGTGTTGAGTTCTGTACTTCGACAGGCAGAGAGACTTCTCAGGGATCATTCTGTTGCAACTATCTCGGTAAGACTTGTGTCTCATGAATGCACTTGCACTGCATATATTTAACCCTTTGGGCTCCAAATTATGGGATGAAATGTGTTGGTATTACTATTAGTTTCCTGCTTTACAAAGCAGTGTTATTTTTTTTTGTCTATGGAACCTTAATTGTCCCTTTAAGTGGACCTTTTTACCATTGAATTCATGTGTCATTTTAGATTGCTACTTTTTCTTTGTCCTATTATCTGATTTTAATATTTGTAATGCTGTGACCTTGTAGCATATTGCAGGACGCTTGGAAAGAGAGGGGACATCTGCAGAAGCGACCATAAGGGGACAACTGCAAACTGAATCGTCTCAAATTGGGATGGCAATGCAACATCTAGGCGCTTTATTTCTTGAGCTTGGTCGGACAATGCTGACCTTGCGCATGGGACAATCTCCTGTATGGTCTAAAAAACACAGTAGAACTTCACTTAATTATGCTTGATCTTGTTAATGGCTTTCTTTATTCTGGATACTATTGCAGGCAGATTCTTTTGTGAATGCTGGTCCTGCTGTCTACATTTCTCCCTTGGGCCCTAACCCGATAATGGTACAGGTTAGTTGTTATCATTGCCTAAGCCTGAATTTTTTATTTTCAAGTTTTTTGGAATTTCTATTGCAGTAAAACAAACCATGAAAAAATTATCTGCTTTGGTGGAAGATTCTATGACTAAGTGTCAACCTAATATACTGTTTGGCTACGTGGGAATTTTGACAGGATTTAGGCTGAGTTGAAGAGAGTCTGTCTAAGTAAACTTTTGTGGACAAAATTTTGAATGTTGTGAGGTAGAATTTCCTTGTAAAATGTGCGGTTAAAAAATTCACATCATTCCCTGGAGGGACGTTCTCCAGACAGAGGTTAGGGTTGATGGAAATAATTGACGTAGGATTATTTGAGCGTGAGCCACTGGAGTTTGATTGTATAATATGCTTTTCATGTGTTGTACGCTTGAGTACCTGTCTGGGGGTTGTGTCTCGTGCCATCGTCATCTGCTGCTGATAATAATTTATAATGGCAGCCTTTTCCTCTTCAAGCTAATTCGATTATAGGAGGTCCATTTCCTCCAAGCCCAGCAGCCTTTGGTCCTGTGGGGGTTGGGAACCCTCCTAGGAACATAAATATTCATATACATGCTGGTAAGTGCAGTTGGCCCTGCCAAGTATTTGATCTTCTCAGATTACAGCTGACTGTGCAATAGCTAATAGACTTATCAGTACCTGTCACTCTAATCTCTTCTATTTTTTCTGCAGTTGGTGGCAGGCCAGGTGGTTTAGAAGGCATGCAGGGACAACGTGGTGCTGCTATCGGTTCGAATAATTCGGATACAGTCAGATCAACTATTGTCCCTCCCCACCCTACTGTAGTTTCTGCTTCAAGTGCCATAGGGTCTCGTTCAGTCTTTCCTGCTTCAGAACCCCATCCTACATCCAATCCACTGTCATCTTCCGTTGAAGCAAATCGTCATTTGGCAAGCTTTGCGATTAATTCTATTCAAGGAAACCAGCCAACATTGGGTAACTAGATGGTGAATTGTGGTTGGCCAGCATTAGTTGCCTGGTTAGAAAGAGAGAGGGATTATTCATGATATGCTTGCTGTTTTGCTCTACAGCAGGAGCAGCTTTTTCCATAGAGAATCCATCTGCTTCATTAGGTGGGCCAATAAACGATGCTGAAGAACGAGAATCCACGGATGCCTCTGCCACCAATCGACCTGAAATTGAACAAGAGGTGCATATGGAAACTCTATAAGGTTTCTTCCCCTGTGGTACATTTTTTTTAACCTCTGCTTATCTCATTATCTGAAATGGAGTGTATTTTCTTGTGAAATTACGCAGCGTGAAGACAAGGAAAGAAATCCGGAAGCCATGGAGGCTCCCGATGCTGTCCGTTCAACCGAGACGTCAACTTCTACACTGGGAGGTTCCCCTGTTGTGCTATCAGAAAACCCTTTGGGAAACAGGGAGAGGAATTTTCTGGAAACCAGTGTTCCCCTTGGCCTAGGTCTTGGATGTTTGGAGAGAAAGGTTGCGACTCTTGCTCATTCACTTGCAAATTTTGATTTTCTTAGTCTTACAAATCGTAACATGGCTTGATAGTTTCCCTCTATTCTCAATAGCAGAAACAAATAAATTCTGTGTTATTCCAGTCTATTTCCAGATTGGGCTTTTTTACCTATTTGTCATAGGGTACAATTTAGTTGACAGGCATCTTCTATGAAAAGAAAATGAAGTTGTCAGATGTGCGTTCCAAGAAACTTAATGTAATTCCAACTCAGAGATACTAGTTGTGTCGCAAGCTTGCATGTTGACCCTGCGTATGCTGTTGCATTTGGATGTCAAAGTGCCACTTGGCTTACTTTACTTACGTTTTCAGAGTGTCATACTTGCAACTACCCTTAACACTTTCATGCAGTGGCATAGCCAGGGCGGACCAGAGGGGGCCATTCCCCCCCAGCGTCTAGGATTGTTATGTTTAGGCTAGTTTGTTTTATTTTTATTTATTTCTAGTTTCTTTAGGCTACCCAAACTTTGGGGTAGTTGAATTTGGCTCACCTCACCACTGCTTGCATGGTTGGACATTCTACATGCTCTTGGTTCAAGAGGCATGCTCAATCACTGGTCGGATCCTTGTTATGTTTTGGTTTTTTTTTTGCATGATCCACCGGTAAGGTTATTAGGGTGTTATGAATCCTTGTTTAGTTCTCCACCTGTATTCTTTTCTGGGTGCAGAAACGTGGTACTAATAAGCAATATAAGCAACCAGTCGGCGATAGTGATGGAGCGACAAGTACCTCTGTTGATCAGATAGAAATCAGCACAGGTGGACAACAGATACTGCAATCAATATCTCAGCGCCCTAGTCCGGCCACAACACCTGCTCCAACTTCCGCATCAGAGACTTTGCCATCTGGTGCTCAAGGACCAGGTGGTCGGATAAATATCGGTGGCATCATGTCACAGGTTTTGCAGAATCCTGCATTGAATGGCTTGTTGGCAGATGTCTCTCAACAGACCGGTGCTGGTTCTTCTATTGACTTGCGGAACATGTTGCAACAGCTCTCTCAGAACCCTGCTATGGTGAATACGGCTCATCAGATTGCACAGCAGATTGACACAAGGGATATAGGAAGTATGTTTGCCGGATTGGGTGGTCAGGGTGGTGGTCTTGATCTGTCAAGGATGGTCCAGCAAATGATGCCCATCGTGTCTCAAGCACTCGGCAGTGGTTCAATCCAGGGTCAGTCTTTGAGTACAGGGAATTCAGAACCTCAGGGACCTTCGACAGACGGTTGTTCTTACAGAGAGGCTGAGAACAGAGATCTCGACGGTCAGGTGCCTCTCTGCTTATATAATTGATTAGCTTCCCCCTGGACGGCTACTGGTTTCATTGTTTTATTATTGCTGTTTGAGATAAATTAAGCTCCCATTATCTTCTGCGTGCACTTGTAATGTTTTTTTGGCTCAGTTGGTGTTCTAAATTGTCACTAAACCTTGCGTGATTCTCTTCTGGCATGCCGGATCAGCTATTGGTTTGTAACTGTATATGATTCACTGAAGATGTTGGTGCTAAATTACCTTCATTTAAAAAAAAAAAAACGAAGTTTTTCACTTGATTGACTATGTGCAATTTGCAGATGAACCTCGACTATGTGGCTAGGAACATAGAGGACTTCAGTTACCCAGAAGATGTTTTTATAGCTATGGCAGAGAATGCAGTGCGCCCGCAAGGAGACAGGAGTACTGCAGATAACATTTTGGATGTGGTTTGTGTGGAAGAAGATCTTGGAAGAGTACGGTTCTTCTTTTGAATTATCTACTTAACTAACCATCAAACCATATTTTGCAAATGCTACAATCAACGAACATTCTGGTGCAGGAATACGCCGAGGTTTTGCGCCAGGACCTGCGTCACCGACTACATAGGGAGTCCAGCCAGGACAGATAGGTCTCTCACCGACAAATCAAGGTATCGGCATCTCGATTATGGTTGGCTATGCATAGAAATTTGGGGGTCTTTTGTTTTTATCCTCGGAGGCGAAGGATAATTTAATGGCCGACGGTATATTGTGCAGTTTGATTATGAAAATGCAAATTTTGTAGATATCAGATTATCTTATAAGGGGACTTAAACAAATGGGCCCATATGGACTGTTTTCAGTCTCCCATGTTTGGGACGACGACATCGCATAGTCCGTGCCGTGCCTTGTTCTCCGGCGCGACCAGTGTTATGGTCTCCGAAATAGCTGGTGTCCCCATGCTGGTAAAGTGGATTTCCACCAATCTCGGCAGAATCAAAGCCATGCAAATGGAAATCTTCGCCTCAATCCGACGATTAATTACATGAGATGTTTCGCTGCCAGTTCATTTCATTGAGTCCACCCACTACGCTTTGATGCAATTCGTCCAAGGCAAAAAGACAAGCGATCGCCGAAATGGGAAAATCCCAAAAAGAGGAGGGAAGAGGTATGAACACAGCACATCCCCCCAATAGAAACAACGCGTAAAATCAGATCGCAGTTTTCGCTGTAAAGTCGAGACTGCTACTACTCTTGTCTTCTTTTAAAACATGTACTCCAGCTCACCCACCTAAGAATGCGACGACACCAACCTCAATTACCGACAGAATATAACCACCATACCCACGTGAGGAGTTCGGACACATTTGGACATACTCCTTGGTAGATTAATAACCTAAATTAGATTAACGGGTTTCGATCCCTGTTATGAGATGACTGCATGGTGGCACACCCACTTAACCTCAACCTCCTATTTCTGGGAACCAACCGGACGTTGTCTGCATGTACGAAGGAATACAGAAACCTCCCCCCCTCCTCCGTAAATCTTTTTTATAATACTTTCTTAGTACAATATTCCTCTGCCGTGTCCTTCCGCCCAAATAAAGAACAAAAATAAAAATAAATAGAACTAATGGCATGACTTGACAATTGGCCCCACACGTTTATTTCGCATGTTGACATAAAACGAAAGAAAAATGGCATTTTTCTTAATTTTATGTGAACTTCTTCCTTTTTTTCCTCACTTTTATTCATCATGCTTTGTTTTATTTTCATTGGTTTCAATGCTCCGCGTCCAGTCCGGACAACTGTCGAATGAGGCTGTAATAAAGAAAAAAAAACAACAACCACCACCCGCGTCCACATTCCTTCCCGGCATCCTCCTCTCCTCCTCTTAATATTCTCCAATCTTCCACACTCCACTCCACTCCCCATCCCCATCCTCCCCCCCCAACCAACACAATTCCCGTTCATAACTACTTTTCCGATCCATCTTCCGCTCCGTCGTTCGTCCCTCCGAACGATGTGGCCGCGTTCCGTTTCCTTCCTCCAGATACTGTCCCTCTGCTGCGCGCTGCTCCTCTCCGCCTCGAGGGGAGACGATCCCTACCAGTTCTTCACCTGGAATGTAACATACGGCGACATCTACCCCCTCGGCATCCGCCAGCAGGTGTTTTCCCTCTCCATTTCTCCGATAACTGCAGCTCACGGCGGCAGTTACTTGACCAAGGGAGAGAGTTTGTATTGCATCGTTACGGTTTCTTTTTTGCCGCGTGACAGGGGATTCTGATAAACGGGCAATTCCCGGGGCCAGACATCAACACCGTCACCAACAACAACCTCATCATCGACGTCATTAACAGCTTGGACGAGCCCTTCCTCCTCTCCTGGTAATCTTACGTGTTATTTTTCTTAAGGTTAAACTGTGATCAGGTCTGCTTTGTTTGTCATTGATTAGCATCCGGGGATCGTAACTAATTGTTGGTAGTAGATTGATCACCGGACTTCCCTCCTACAGGAATGGGATTCAGCAGAGGAGGAACTCGTACGTGGACGGCGTCTACGGGACGACCTGCCCCATCCCTCCCGGGAAGAACTTCACATACATCCTCCAGGTCAAGGACCAGATCGGCAGCTTCTACTACTTCCCTTCACTCGCCTTCCACAAGGCCGCCGGTGGATTCGGCGGCATCCGCATCCTCAGCAGGCCCTTGATCCCCGTCCCATTCCCTCCCCCCGCTGCAGATTACACCGTCCTCATCGGCGACTGGTACAAGGCCAACCACACCGTACGTTCCTCTAACCCTTTAAGCATGATTACAGATATGGCCGCGACGTTGTGAAATCGTATGCTTGATCGGGATTTGACTTTGGCGAGTTAAGTGGGTCATTAGGACAGCTGTGTGTGTTTGTCTTGAATTTGACTATTCCGTTTACGTCCTGTTTCGATAGGACGTCGTGCGTGACGGGGTGATGTTGCCGGGGCCATTCGTTTGGCCCCGAGCGATGTTACCGCTAATGGATGTCGTTGGAGTTAGTTAGGTTGTGAAATCAATTTCGATCTTCTGATGGGGCCAATTTACTTGCGATATGTCTGTTGTCTGCTTTGGCTTGTTTAGTTGCTTCTTGTCCTGGAGCCAATGCGCAGGTCGTTGTCTTACCTAGTTGTATTCACGACGGACTTGTCGGCCCTCGAAGATACCGAGTCCGTGATCCAAAGATGCTCAAATTAATTGCTTGCTTGTTCGTTTGTTGATTGACAGAATAGTACATTGATTGCAGCAGAGAATAACAGGGTGATTACCTGTAGGATGCCTTTTGAACATCCAGACACTTAAAAAAACCAAGCAAAACTTGCACCCGGGCTCGGCCATCTCCCCCGTGTTTATGAATGGTAGTTTTACGACCCCGTTGGGAGTCTCTATGCTGGAGGAGGAAATATAATCCCACGAAAACGTGGCATGGTTGGTCGACGTTCTGTTGTTATGCTCTAGTGTTCGAGCGTCAACCTCTGTCGATGGACATGATCGGATCATGGCAGATTTCGTGGCTGTGAACAATAATGGCGCAGGTTGTTGGGGGAGCATTATCAGATTTAATTGACGAAATCTCTTAATGTTTGTTTTCAGGATCTGAAGGCAATTCTTGACAATGGCAAGATGCTTCCTTTCCCCGATGGCATCCTGATCAATGGCCGAGGTTCCAACGGAGCCGCATTCACTGTGGATCAAGGTATCTTGTACTTTGTATACGAGAAATCTCGGGAAATAATACATTCTTGTCTGTGGCCCTTATTTGAGATCGGCTTCAAGTTTCCAACGCATTGGCTGACCTTGTGTTGGGTATCTGTCTTGCAGGAAAAACCTACAGGCTTAGGATCTCGAATGTGGGGTTGGTGAACTCCCTCAACATCCGGATCCAAGGTCACACCATGGTTCTCGTCGAGGTTGAAGGGACACACACTGTTCAAAATACGTATACCTCCCTCGATGTCCATGTGGGACAGTCCTTGTCTGTCCTAGTGACGGCTAATCAGCCACCAAAGGACTACTACATTGCTGTTTCGTCTCGCTTCACCAATACAATTCTCTCGGCAACAGCTATTCTACACTACAGCAACTCTGCGGGTCCTGTTTCTGGTCCCATCCCAGGTGGTCCAACAACACAGATCGACTGGTCTTTGAACCAGGCTCGCTCGTTCAGGTACGATCATCTCCCAGTACCTTAAATCCGACCCATTTCCGGGCACACAGTTGTTGTTGTAGGAATATTCACTTGGCCTACCTTCTTTCTTTCATCAGGACCAATCTAACTGCAAGTGGACCGAGGCCGAACCCACAAGGTTCGTACCACTACGGTCTGATTAACACGACCAGAACCATCCGACTTGCAAATTCTGCCGGCCTGGTAAACGGAAAACAAAGAT
The DNA here is from genome assembly GCA_029817735.1 of Melastoma sanguineum. Lineage (NCBI taxonomy): Eukaryota > Viridiplantae > Streptophyta > Magnoliopsida > Myrtales > Melastomataceae > Melastoma > Melastoma sanguineum. The sequence goes on along the minus strand of JARUPW010000089.1, from coordinate 12,217 downwards.
ATGCAGTCAACAGCGTGTCCTTCATTGCACCGGATACCCCCATGAAAGTCGCCCAGTACTTCAATATCGAGGGAGTCTTCCGTGTTGGGAGCATATCAGACAGCCCAACTGGAGGCGGGATATACCTTGATACATCGGTGATGCGAACTGATTACAGGGCGTTTATAGAGATCGTCTTTGAGAACAATGAGGATATCATTCAGAGCTGGCACCTCGACGGCTACTCATTCTTCCTAGTCGGGTGAGTGGACTGGCGAGATCTCTAGCATCCTCTGTTTGCTTACTCCAACGGCTAACATTCCAGCTCCTCTGACAACCAGAATGGACGGTGGACAATGGAGCCCAGCCAGTCGCAACGAGTACAACCTCCGAGATGCAGTCTCTCGCTGCACAACACAGGTGAGGCACCAGCTGATGCGATCCTCCTCGCATTTCCTTCAACTAAAGTTGCAACGAAAGGATTGGTTCGGACGTACAGAGATGTCTGGGGGCCGTAACCGAACCACCGTCTGAAACTTATGTCATGCAGGTGTACCCGAAGTCGTGGACAGCAATCTACATACCACTGGACAACGTCGGGATGTGGAACGTGAGGTCCGAGTACTGGGCAAGACAGTACCTTGGGCAACAATTTTACATGCAAGTGTACACAACATCGACGTCGCTGAGGGACGAGTACCCTATCCCGAAGAACGCCATCCTCTGCGGAAGGGCCAGCGGCCGAAGCACCCGACCCCTCTGAGAACCATTACATACTACCAAATGAACCAACATATACATACTTCCAGCAAAACTTCTGGTTTTTCTTCACAGGAAAGAAAGAGTCATCGTCAGTATTTTAGACATTCTTTTTTAAAATTTTGTCTGGAAAAGACTTGAATCGTAAATCACCCGCCTGTCAAAGATCAATGTGTCCATTGATTATTATTCCGAGTATAATAAATACATTCTTTTTGAGGAAATTGTCGGTGGCCTTTTCTTCTTGCTGCTTATCAATCACTATCTCCGAGAGTCATTTTACTTTTAAAATTATTATTAAAATTAACATTAAGTAATCTAATCTTATTAAAGGATCTTTCTAATTTCAAAAATTAGTTGAATATGGCACTTGAATATCGTCTAAAGAAGTCCCTTAAGAGAACGGGCCTAGCGGGCCTCTCATTGGGCTCTGTCGGAAGGGCCCCGTGGAGCATTTCCCAAAGAAGTCGTCGTCCCGTCCGCCCACCCCGGAATTTCAGCCACTCTTTCTGGGTATTAAAGAAGAATTTCAATTAAGTTTGGAGTTTTCCTATGTATTGACGAAGAAACTGAACTCCAAAAACCAAATCGAGTAAATAATAATTCTCTCCTTTTTCTTTCTGATAAATTATTAAATTTGTTCCCTAACCCAAGAAGAAGTTTGGTCACGTGAGATGATGCCGATCTGAACGGGACTCTATTTGTTTCTTAAAATAAATATAATCTGTGGACGGCTGGCTGGCTGGCTGGCGTTGCTAACCCCATTCCCCAGAATGTGAACGTGATGGGGAGAGAGAGAGAGAGAGATGCAAAATGCTTACGGCGGGCGGGCAGGAGAAACTTTTGGCCCCACCTTTACTTGACATATTAAGAAAAAGTTAGGTGTATTAATTAATTTGATTGATTCGAATTTAATTTACATTTACTCTAGATTTTGAAAATTTTTTGATGGGTAGATCGCTAGGAAGGGGACAAAGGTTGGGTCGGACAACCTCGACCTCATCAAATCATACGACCATTTAGCGGAACGGATCCCAACCAAAGCCACACACAACACATGCACACTTACTTCACTCGCTCCAAGCCCACAAACACAGAGTGAGAGAGAGAGAGAGAGAGAGAGAGAGAGGGTATCATGGACTCGGTCGCCGCCCTCTTCTGCACGGGGGCACTCCTCGTCGGAGGCATCTACTGGTTTGTCTGCGTCCTTGGCCCAGCCGAGCAGAAAGGGAAGAGCGCCGCCTCCCTCTCCGGCGGCTCCATCTCCTCCGAGAAGGTCGGCGACAAGTTCAAGCAGTACTGGTCATTCTTCCTTCGGCCCCCCAGCGAGATCCGGGCCAAGGACAAGGACACCGTCCCCGACTTCGTCGACACCTTCTACAACCTCGTCACCGACATCTATGAGTGGGGCTGGGGCCAGTCTTTCCACTTCAGCCCCTCCGTCCCCGGCCACTCCCATGCCTCGGCCACCCGCCTCCACGAGGTCCGCGCCTCTGACCTCATCTCCGCTAACCCTGACCATCGCATCCTTGATGTCGGGTGTGGGGTCGGCGGACCTATGCGTGCCATTGCCTCCCATTCCCGATCCCGCGTTGTCGGCATTACCATCAACGAGTACCAGGTCGGCCGCGCCAGGGCCCACAACCGCAAGGCCGGTCTCGATTCCACCTGCGAAGTCGTCCGCGGGAACTTCCTCGAGATGCCCTTCGAGGACAACTCCTTCGACGGGGCCTACTCTATTGAGGCCACCTGCCATGCCCCCCGCCTCGAGGATGTCTACGCGGAGGTCTTCCGGGTGTTGAAGCCCGGGGCCAAGTTCGTCTCCTACGAGTGGGTCACCACTGACAAGTACAGGGCCAGCGACGAGGAGCATGTGGCGGTCATCCGAGGTATCGAGCAGGGGGATGCGCTACCCGGGCTGAGGAGTTACTCGGACATTGCCACCGTGGCCAGAGCGGTCGGGTTTGAGGTCCTCAAAGAGGAGGATCTGGCCGCTCCGCCAGCTGGGCCATGGTGGACGAGGCTCAAGATGGGGCGGATCGCGTACTGGAGGAACCACGTGGTGATTACTGTGCTGGCCGCGATAGGGATCGCCCCCAAGGGGACGGTCGAGGTGCACGAGATGCTGTTCAAGACCGCCGATTTCCTGACCCGGGGCGGCCAGTCCGGGATCTTCTCACCGATGCACATGATCCTGCTCAGAAAGCCCAGCAATGCGGCCTCCGCCTCCGCGGCCAAATGAAGATGAAGGAAGGAGAAGGTACTTGGAGATCTGACTATCCAAAAAACAGAACATCAATAAATTCCATTATCGTAATCTTCCTTTGGCTTGTTCCAATGCTTGTAGTAGGGTCAAATTTAGGGTGGATCATTCGATTTGCTGCCTCTTGGATAGGGTTTCCCTTTTCAATTTGACTTCAGCTTTCCTTAAATTATTAGTTTTGATCTCGGGAGAGTTTTCACTCTCCTCTTCTGGGTTTGGCTTAAAATTCTCATCCGGGTTTTCCATGGAAATAATGGTGTCAAATCTCGAATCCTTGACATAACCTTAAGAAATCAATCGGTTCCGATTTAAGCAAAGGAATCGGAGCTCTTCTTGATCAGGTAGATATTAGTAACAGGTGTCAAACTCAGCTACAAGATATATCTTGATGCAAATAGATTTTTCTGGGCAAGAGACGTGAAGGAGAGACCCGATTGAGATTTAGGCTAAAGGTGTCGCCTTTGTGCTGATTCAGTATATCCTTTTGGGATCTTATCAGCTGGGTGGAGTGCTGCAGGCGGAGAAAGTGGCTTTGCTGAAAGGACAATGTGGGGCGGGGTGTTGTCACATGGGTTTAGGGAATGGGGACACATGGGAAAGTACCTGGCCTATGTCTATCTCCTCGTCGTTAGGACACACCCCCTTTCTGAAAGCTTCTTCCTCCCTCCACCCATTTAGCTTACCCATTTAGCTTTTATGACAGATGACGTTGAGCCTCACTTGGGAACTACCCTACCCAGTTGTCTTTGTCTCCTACCCTCATGTCCAAATTAGAGGAGCTGGAGTCCAATCTGTATCTCCTATTATATCTGACCTGGCCTTTCCTGTCGTCCCATTTATCTTTGTTTCCACAATAATTTTTGGATTTTTTGAGTTTTTAGGCTGAAAGGATTTAGTGCAACCTTAAAAATACTGTCGGCCGGGGGAACAATGGGCCAGGATACAACAGGAGGCCTTGAGGGTGGTTTTCTTTTACACTACTGAAATTGGATTGGATCACAGAGGTCGGGTGACAAACCCTCTGTCCACCATCTTCTCCACCAGCTCCTCGTGCTTCTTCAGCTCCCCGGCCTTCCGGAGCTGCCCCAGCACCATCTCGTAGAGCGGCAGCCCTGGCTTCAGACACTTCGCCTCGATCATCTCCGAGAATAGCTTGTAGGCGTTGTTCCAATGGCCCATCCCACAGTACATTGAGATCAAGGTCCTATATGTGTTCACGTTGGGCTCCACCTCGTTCTCGTCCATCTCCTTCTTCAGCTTGATCACCATGTCAGTCGACTTTGACTCCACGAACATCTTCATCAGCACGTTGTAGGTGACGGTGTTCATTTCGCACTTAAGTCCCTTCATGCGATCGTACAGCCGGTGCGCTCCGTTCACGTCCCGTGACTTCGCAATGCATCGAAAAATCGGGTTGAATGTCGACGCGTTTGGGGAGCAACCACTCTTGACCATTGAGTCTAGCACCTTCATCGCCTCGTGGGGTTTCTCGTCCTTGCAGTGGCATTCAATGAGGAAGTTGTATGTGATCGTGTCGGGCTCACATCCGAGACGCTTCATTTGGTTGTAGACCTGTAGTACCTTCTGGGTTCTCCCGGCCTTAACGTCCACGCGCATCAGGTTGTTGAACGTGACCGAATTCGGCCGGCAACCTACCTCCAGCATTTCGGCAAACGCGTCATGGGCACGGGTGAGTTGTCCCAGACGGCACAGGGCATCGATAATGATCGTATATGTATGCACGTTGGGCTGAATCCCGGCATTCTTCATATCCCTAAACACCCTTTCTGCCTCAGAAATATTCCCGGCTCGGCACCATCCGTGGATGAGACTAGTGTACACCACATTGTCGGGCTCGAACCTATCCTTCAAGCTGTCGAAGAAGGACTGAGCCTCGGCCGCCATCCTCTTCCTGCTTAACATACTGATCAAGATCGAGAATGCAATCATGTCGGGCTTCACCCCGTATTCATCCATCCGATTAAAAGCGTGCACTGCCTCCGCAGCAAGACCTGCCCTCACGTACCGCCGGATCAATATCACGAAAGTCTCAACGGATACCACCACACCTCTCAACTTCATCGACTCGATGATGTGCCAAGCGACATCGAACTGGCGGACCTTCCCAGCAAGGTCCACCATCTCATTGTAAGGCTCGGGGGAGAGCTGCTGTGGGAGGCGGGCGGCGGCCCAGTTGAAGAACGAAAGTCCCTGGAGGAAGGGGATGCCATTGCGTAGCGAGAGGCATCTTTTGATGACGTGGAGGACAACCGCGGACGATAGGGGCTCATTGCTGCCGTGAAGGTCGACCACGAGCTGGGAGAACTGGGCTGAGAGCGGAGGGAAGGTGAAGTTGGGGATGACAGAAGGAGAGAGCTCCTTGTGATTGGGGTTCTTGCGGTGGTGGTCCTTGATCAACGCATAGAGGTTGTCGGCGATTGAGGTTTCTTCAGGGTTTAGGGGAGGAGGCGACGCCGTGGGGGACGATAAGTCGTCCTTGTCGTCTTCGTCCTCGTGAGAGAAGGCGACTGTGGAACTGGTAAACAATTGAGGGGTGATGGAGCGGGTGGACAGGAGGGAACAGAGTCTGGGCAAGGATCTCGGGTTGAGCTTGAGCAAGGCCATCAATGGCGGCTTCCAACACTCGGGTGCGAGGACGCTGTCTGAATTGCGAGGGAAAGAAAGGGTTTTTGGTCGGACCTTCGGCCATTGAGGGCCCGCGGATCTTTTACAAGCATCTCCAATGGGCTTTACATCCAGCCCAATCGCTTCCGACATCGTCGTCGTCGATGTCAAACCCCACCCCACCAAACATCTCGTGGCAAACTCAGAGGGATGCAAGAAGACGATGTCCAGAGCCATCGTCAAGCCACAAAAATGGCGGAACCTCGTTCTTCTCCGTCTCCCAATCCGAACCAACCCCCGCACCCTTCACGAGGGCCCTGACACGGTGGAGGAGCTCCTGGACCGCCACGTGGCGAAGAATCGCTCCTCCACCAGCTCTATCCTCGACGAGGAGGAGGAAGAGCGGCTGGCCCGGAGACGGCTCACCAGCACAAGGAGGGAGGTGCTGAGCCTATACAGGGACATACTGAGGGCAACGAGGTTCTTCCTCTGGACGGATGCCCGAGGGGTCCCGTGGAGGGACGTTTTGAGGGAGAACGCGAGGAAGGAGTTCGAGGAGGCGAGGTTCGAGAAGGATCCGGAGGTCGTGACCCGGCTCCTGATCGGCGGGAGGGATGCGGTGGATTCGGCGCTCGAGAGGCTCGCCGAGAAGCAGAGGATCGAGATCGAGAAGCAGCGGCGTGGCTAGGGATTTGTTTCGCACTGTGATTGTTACCGATCCCAATTGTTTGTCCGTAGATTCGCTTGTGAGGCCATTACCAACATCTTTTTCCCTTCTGGGCAATGGGAATTGGAAGTGATTGATGATCACAGGAAGAAGAAAGAAAGAAAGAATCCAATCCCTTTCACTTTAGTTCCTGTCTCCGGGAAGTGTTTGTCCTAACTGTTATTTTTCAAATTCCCCCTTTCTCAAAACCGTGTGCCGCCTTCCTTCCTAAACCAGTCTAAACCCGAAACCAGACACAGTTTATGCGACGGAACAGGCCAAGAAAGTCTTAATGTCTTGCAAAGGTTTAATGGCAGAGGAAGGAGGCGGTTAGAAAACTGGGTCGGTTTCTGTTCCGTCGTCCCCAAATCAAAATCAATCGCAGAACAGAAAGAAGAACTCAACTTTTCACAACACCCGACTTCTCATTTAAAACTAGACCCAATTCAATTCCCAGGAAACGAAATCTCAGTACGATTTCGCCCCAAAAAAGAAAAAATCGTTTCTTTTTGCTTTTTTTTGGGGGGTTGTTGTTGATCCTCAACCTACACCTTTTACCTTAACCTTAAATTCCAACCTACCCACGTCCTTTTGGTGCTTTCTTTCCTTGAATCGACGAATTTTCCCCCAGTTCATTCCCTTGTCGATTTGGGGGAGCCAGAGAAATGGCGAAGGGGAAGCATTCCCGTTTCCACGGCAAGAGATCGACCTTCACTCTTGTTCTCAGTTTGCTTCTGATGCTCACGGTCTTCCTCCTGTTGCTTCTTGCCCTCGGGATTTTTTCGCTTCCTGTTGGTGACGAGGAGACGTCGATCGGCGATCTTAGCTCTTTCAGGCGTAGGATGGGTGATGGGTACGATTTTTTTCAAGTTATTTTATCTGGGTCGGTAGAAAGATTATAGCTTGGTGTGGGGGGTTGGGGGGGATTTGGAATTGGGTCTGATTTTGTTTCTGTTGTGCAGCGGAGGGTCGCGGGAGCAGTGGACTGAAGTTATCTCTTGGGAGCCCAGAGCTTTCGTTTACCACAACTTCCTTGTGAGTTCTCCCCTTCTTTCGGCTTGTTTTCTTTCGTTTTGAGTGGAACGACTTGGTCTTACAGATGGGCACAGGAAAGTCGGTGATCTTGAACTAGTTTTGGATTCTTCTGGCTGTGTAGATTTAGCATTTCTGCTTTGGTTTGGGATGATAAGTGCTTGATGGAAATCTACTTGGTCTCGTACGACTTATGCGAGAAAGTTAGTCATTACTAGTTGGTTGTACTTCTTGCACTGAAGTATTGCATCTTTGATTGTTTCGTTGTTAGATCTTGTGTTAATCAGTAATGCTGCGGGCATTAGTGTCTTCCAGTTCCTGGATTTTTTGAGCCGCTGGTTTTATCTGAATCCGGGAATATGCTTATTGGGGTAGAAGATGGCGCAGGGCGGAGTGATATCTCTGATGAGTGATTGCTTTTGGGTTGTTGAGTATTGAACAAAATGTCTTTTCATTGCAGTCTAAGGAAGAATGTGAATATTTGATAAGTCTTGCCAAGCCTCACATGGTGAAGTCTACTGTTGTCGATAGTAAAACTGGAAAGAGTAAGGACAGCAGGTTAGAATCCCAACCCCCTGTTATGTGTTCTTGGATAGTTTGGGCTCAGATATTGTTGCATCTATTATTTAGTGAAAGAGCCGGTGTGCGTGTGTGAGCTATCATTAGCTATCTCTTAGCGAACTTCTTTTGTCATGTGATCAATGAGATGAATGTATTTCTTTTGAGCAGGGTGCGTACTAGCTCTGGAATGTTTCTACGGAGAGGGCAGGATAAAATTATTAGGGAGATTGAGAAAAGGATTGCAGATTTCACATTCATTCCTGTAGGTATGGGAAGCAATAATGTTTCTGAATACGCATGCTTTTCCTGTAAGGATTATCACTCCATTGTTTTTTTTTTTTTTGGTAGTGAAGGATAGATATCATTAGTTAATCGTCCAGGGTTTTAGGTTACAGATGATTATCACTCCATTGTTTCGCGCTTCTTTTCACTGACTGTTGCGTGACTTTATTGAAGAACATGGAGAAGGGCTTCAAATTCTCCACTATGAAGTCGGACAAAAGTACGACGCCCATTTTGATTACTTTCTTGACGAGTTCAACACCAAGAATGGAGGACAACGTCTTGCTACTTTACTGATGTATCTGTAAGTACTTATATCTCACATATTCCTCTTCGTTATTCAAAAGATCTCTTAAATCAATCTATCATGTTTTTTCCTCAGTTTGTGAACTTCTTTCGGCTGCCTATGTAGGTCCGACGTTGAAGAGGGAGGTGAAACAGTCTTTCCAGCTGCCAAAGGGAACTTCAGTTCTGTAGCCTGGTGGGATGAATTGTCTGAATGTGGCAAGCAGGGTTTGGCAATAAAACCGAAAATGGGGGATGCGTTGTTGTTCTGGAGCATGAGACCTGATGCAACACTCGATCCCTCTAGTTTGCACGGTATCCTCCATCTGTCCATTGATTTAGTAGGCACATTATGGAAAGTTTGAATAGGAAAGTTGCGATGCCCGGATGGGCATCTGCAGAGCCAGACAGCCTCTTAACCGTTAATTTGGTGCATTGCAGGTGGTTGTCCCGTGATAAGAGGAAACAAGTGGTCGTCTACAAAGTGGCTGCATCTGGGAGAGTACAAGATCTGAGCTCCCATGTTCCCAGTGGTAAGCATCTCGTATCCGACAGGGCGGACGGTTCTCACAGATTACTCCATCCGATCATGCTCCTACTCAATTCACCTCGAAGGGCTTGGTAGCTGCATCGAGGGGAAGTCGCTCGCTCCAACGATTCTCAATACGAGCCTAACCACATCGTTATTCCGAGGTAGCTAACAGGAATAGATGTCAATCACAGGTATAATGTTAGAGACACGGTTGCCCTGTATTTTTGTGCATTTCATATTTTTGCATCATGCGCGGGAGAGTAGCCATTTGCTCAAACCAATCGAGCCTCATCGGTCATCGCGAATCGAGATTTAATCCTTGGTCCGTGGATGAAAGGGAGGAGTGATTATGCTGACCCGTGTTTCGCAAAATACTAAATCGTCCACCGAATGCGGAAATGGGTGAAATAGTTCCTTTTCTCAATAGTATCAATGCTCATTGCTGTATTATAACATATTTAGACTTGTCTCAAAAAAGAAAATACACTTTGGTACTCAGGTTTCGACATCTCTTCTCAAGACAGAAAGTGTGAAATTTAGCCTCTTCACTTTTCCCATCTCTCCCACTCCCACTGCCTTTAGATGGAAAACGACACTCCCCCAAATTCCATCTTCTTACAATTTGATTCGGTTGTTGCAATAGCAGGAATCCCTCAACCAATCAAAGAAAGAAAGAAAGGAAACTAATCAAGATTCAAGTTTATTATTCATATTAATTTGATGTGGCCATGGGAGAATGTAACTGAAGTGGCCTCGGAGGAGCCATCGTCCTCCTCTTCCACAGGTTCACTTCCTTCCTCGGCCTCGTTCCCACCGGCAGAGGCGCTGAGAACTGTATCATCACCTCCTCCTTATCATCGTTGTAGTCTTCTTCTTCTTCCTCTGCTCTGTCGTCGCTTGTTCGTCGTCTCTCTTCTTCGTCCGAGTAGTAATTCCTAAGCTCCTTGTCCACCGGGGTGAATGGCGCCGACCAGTCGAAGTCGGCCAGCACGTCCCTACCGCTCGCGAACCTCTTCGCCTGGCTCAACGACGGCGCCCTGTCCGGTAGCCGGCTACGGTCATCCCGTGCCCATGAACCGACCGATGTCCCGGACCTCTTCTCTAGTTTCGCGCTGAAGATCCTCCTCAGCTTCGAAGCGCCCCGCTTCGCCCCTTTGATGCGCAGTGGAGCATCAGGCCGGTCCTCGAGCTTGTCCTTGTGGGGCTTCTTGATCTTGCTCTTCTTGTGCTTGATCTGGCCCATGCACGAGATCTTCGGGGAAGTCGGCTCGGGGCCATCGAAGCATAGCTCGTCAAAGCTCTTGTTAGGTAGGAGAGGACCAGAGAAGCGAAGGGGATGGTTGGCGCGGTCGGAAGGGCCGATCTTGCCCTTGCCGGGACTGAAGGGGAGGTTCTGGAAGGCGATGACGGCGGACGCGGCCCGGGGGAGGAACCTGAAGATCTTGGTCACTCCGCCTTTGGGGGGCTTCTCCATGGATGATGAGGATTGAGGGGATGAGGTTATGAATGAAGGTGAAGTAGTTTGTGTTTGCAGGGGTGATTCAATGATTTGGTCAAGAAAAACAAGTTAGAGTACAGATGAAGATGGAAACCAGAAACTTCAATATTACAATTTACTTGTGTTAGATGAATCATGGTCCAATGTCTTACTCTAAATAATATTTGTCAAAGTTGACGTCCAACACAACACACGCTCTTACCAAACTCATTCAAGACAAGGGGCCATAAAAATAAATACCTGACACGATACCCAGTGTTTTCGAAAGGGAAAGGAAACCTCCGACTTGTAAGACAGGTTTTGTGATTAAATTCACCCTTAAAACAACCACGCCTGTTACAAACATCTTGGCTCATTATGGCACTAAATCTCATCTTAACGAGATGAGATTTAGTCTCATATGAATTTTGAAACTATATCTTAACGAGATATCGGACAGAGATAGAAACATGGCTAGAGTATTTCCGACTCTGGGCCTGCACGTGCCTGACTGGGTCAATGCATCGTGGGCTCAGGCTTCTAATGGTAAATGTAGGCTTTGCCCAACATGGTTTTGGGCCTCTTAAAGATGTTTTGGGCTTGTTATTGAGTTTGGGCTTAATTTATGGGCCCACAACTACCGCAAAGAGGGCATGGTATATATTTTAAAAGAAATGAGCTGGTCGTTGTTGTGAACATTCCCACTCTCGGAAGTCAATACATCGATCGCATCTTGGTGGTTCGATTTATCTCCAGCCGATGACGACATTGGGATTTCGAGTCCCTTCCCTCATCGTAGCCGCAAACTCGTCGTAGTTGATCGTCCCGCCCTCCTAAGATTTCGAAAAAATTTTGCGATGATGTAAATTTTTAGGATCGGTCGACGACTAGTTAAGAGAAGAATAATAATTGCATTTCTTTGTTGTGGACATCGTCCAAGATGTGGTCGATTGTGGCGCCATCCCATGAAGACTGCTCCCATGAACACCGCATCGGTGGTGGATCACATCCCGGACTTTACTACCAGGGTGGTAGGGGAACGCCACCTCTCCACCTTCCTGTCAGGGTTCCGCAAAGTTGGGACTGATCTTACGACCGGATTATCATTCAAGGTTGCGACCGAGAGACAGCTATAAATGATTGGATTTCAATCAGTAGCCTAGTCGAGATGCAATCGTTGCATAAATAAAAAATTCAGCCGCTTACGCAAAATATCTCAAATTCAAAAAACAAAGCGTTTAATGGATCTGGACCAAGCCCATTAAAAGTGGGCCGGTACTTTGTTTGGGCTAGGCCCATCAGGGTAGGGTTTTTGAGGAGGTTGTGGGGGGAAGTCATGTCAGTCGGTTATTTCTGTGGAGAGGTGGAATCAGTGGAACCGCGCCGACTATATAAAGCCAACGGATATCAGACGGTTGGAGCTTCTTTCAAGGAAAGCTCAAATCTCACTCACACAAACAGCCCAGCAGTCGTCACCGCGACCGAAGCCCGGTAAGGTAATCCAAAATCCAATCTTTCTGTTCGAATTGTTGATCTGACCAGGCCGGGTGGCGTTCATGGCGGCGTTGTGTTTTGGGTGTTAGGGTGGGGAAGGAGGAGGAGAGGTGGGAAGGAGATGGATCGTTACCAGAGGGTGGAGAAGCCGAGGGAGGAGACTCCCATCGACGAGAACGAGATTAGGATTACCAGCCAGGGAAGGATGCGCAGTTACATCAC